>OY757272.1:2090506-2669876 GCA_963584085.1 Pyrausta aurata | reverse complement strand
TTAACCTACTGTAATTTGACAACTTGTATTGTATACCATACTAGCGGTCCCAGCGAACTTCGTTTCGCCCCCAGCCCCGTCCCGCCCCGGCCCCGTTTTATTCGAGTTTTCATTGTTTTTAAGATGTATTCTGCTATTCAGGACGGAAACAAATCCAACAAATCAAAAACCATGGCAGTCGGTCCAGCCGTTCTCGAGTTATAAGTGTTGTAACAAACACGACTTTCTTTTATATATATAGATTTGACGCAAATAAATGATTGATTGATAGTCGAACAAAACCATTATTGACTGATTTTATCTGACAAATCATATACACTACTGTTCAGTATGTAAGTTCTAAACAACATTTTTTTATAAACCAACAGTGTGGCCGGCCGTACAACAATATTGAGTGCAATATTTCATACAAACGATTCAAAATACGTTAGCAATAGTAGGCAATAGTTACCACTGCCCCCTTCAAAGAAGAAAACCATACTTGTGTTTAAATAAAAAAAAAACATCAAGAGAAAAACAAACAATTAATCTTTTAAGTTGCAAGTCCTAGTTAGAATTTTATCTTGTTTCTTATGATATTAATAAAGTTTTATTATTTCAAGATCAATCTTCTAATCACATAGTTTTTGTCTACCAGGGACTTGAACTCAAAATCTGATCGTCCAGTTTAAACCCTAAACCACGGATGGAGCATTCACTAATGACAAAAGCACTTGAAACAGGAGACACTTTCATCTTTAGAATGAGTGAGTTTTTATGCCATTACTTGAAAAATGAGTGATTTCTAATTACTAAGTTAATTGAATGCTATTTAACGACAAGTCATAAACATCATGGAAATAAGGAAACGGCAAATAATAATAAAATACTCACGTTGAATAATGGTGAATGCAGAATCGGAGTCCACAACGGCAGTAGTTTGTTTAATACCGTTGAATTGCATTCCAGTAAAGATTCTAGTAGACTCAAAAAGTGCAGATTGACTGTTTCCGCCAACTGCAACAAATTACCACGTTCAGAACAGATTCTATGTTAATTTAAATTTACGTTAAAATAAATGAATAGATAAAAATAAATAAATAAATGTTTATTTCAGAAAGAAGAGCCCATAGCAGTGAGTGTCAAAAATGTTACAGCTAGTGTTATATAGTTACATTGGAAATTCAAAATTAATTAATAATACACACACCAATAATGAAAACCAATCACACACATTATTCTGATCTCAAAGAAAATAGCTTATGTACTTGTGTTATAGTAAATCAGAATTAAAGGTGGTATTACAACACCCAGACCAAATACAATATAGAAAGTTATGTTTGACCGAAACGGGAATCAAACTCGGGATCTCGGAGATGGTGACGCTTTGAAACCCATCATGCTTATTATTTTAAATATTAAGAAAGAAAAATAATTTATTTCCAGATACTTTACCAAAAGATGAGAATAATTCTGAAGTCAAGTTCTCTGCCGCCTAGCCACTTTCAGAACCGAATATCGCTTGTACATACAAAACAATAGGCGCCATGTCACACAAAAGCAGACACGAGAAGCAAGCGATTTCGACTCTTAAGGGATTTGCTCATTACACTGTATTTATTTTAATAGTATTTTATTTTATCCATAACCCGGTGCGTTAGGCAAGGGTGATTTACCGTTCATGAAGTTCTTAAATGATATGATATATTATGATACTTTATAGTGAGCAAAACCTTTATGGTGCTGGTGATAGCGACCTCAATTGCACATACCAAATATCAGAATGCTTACCTACTATAAAATACCGATAAATAAAATAATCTCACCAATTTAGACTGCAAAGTGACTTGCAGTATACTCGGCACGAGTTTACACCAGAACTCCAGCAGTATACAGACAGTGGTATTATGCGGTTCGCTGCTGGGCGTACTGCTGTTGGCCAACTCTTCCAGGTATAGAGTCCACAGCTGGCAGAGTATGAACGCGTGGAATAGCGCGTTCATACGCTGCGCTGTCGGCTTCGACTGCTCCACGTACGAGGACATTATAGTCTGTGGACAAGGTTTATATTTACACTCCAAGTACAAAAACCGGTTAAGTGCGTGTCGGACCCGCGCACTGAGGGTTCCGTGCCACCCTTAACTGAATTCAGGGTCCACTTACTTTCACTTAACGAAAACGACAGCAAAAATAACTTTGTTTTTCATAGTGTTTGTATGAAAGACAAAGTTATATTTGCGGTTGATAAAAATGTGCAATATCTCAAAAACTACTGGTTCGATCTCCTTCAAACCAATTTTCGTTGCAAGTTTTTGTTGAGATCTACATCATATATTTTTTTCAAAATTTTCACTTTCTTAGTTCAAAAGTTAGATGGGGGGGGACGCCCATTTTACCACTTTGGAAGCGTCTATATCTCAAACCTTAAACTTTTAGAAAAAATGGTTTTAGAAACCTCAACATCATTTTAAAAGACCTATCCATAGACACCCCACACGCATAGGTTTGAGTAAAAAAAAATTTTAGATTTTAGTTTCATGTATGGGAGCCCCCCCTTAATTATTGATTTTTCTTACTTTTTGTATCTGAATCGGAAAGCGGTGAACAAAATACATCTACCTACCAAGTTTCAGCTATGTGATGCTAATAGTTTCTGAATAAAGTGGCTGTGACATACGGACGGACAGACAGACAGACAGACAGACAGACAGACAGACAGACAGACAGACAGACAGACAGACAGACAGACAGACTTGACGAAACTATAAGGGTTCCGTTTTTTGCCATTCGGCTACGGAACCCTAAAAAGTGGCAGTATTAATACCCTCTTATTCATAATAACTCAAACGGTCTTTAAAACCTATTTTAGCTATTACACTGTTTTGTCACTTTCTGTCAAATGATGACAGCGCCAAGAAAGAATGAGACAAAACAGTGTTATAGCTAAAATAGATTTAAAAGACCGTTTAAGTTATTATAAATGTTGTTTTACTAACGTGTGGACTAATACTGGTGTCCTACTTTATGATCTTACACATGTATCTGACATAGCTCGGGCATATCACGACGATATTTTTAAATAAAGACGTTCCAATATAGCATATTGGTAATCATTTTTAAGGCTGAAAATTAAAATTACACAACAACGCCGCAAAAATCTCTTCTGCGAATTTTATAGCTTTACTCATCTCGAAGCACGTTGGTATACACAATCAAAACCTTATCGTATCATTTTATACCTTGGACGATAAAAATATTAGCCAAGTTTAGATACATTCATAGGCATTGGTTACCGACAGCCAACGTACAGTCATCGCCATCTAGCGGCGCAGGAGGGAACTTGACATGTATTTCTTACAGTTTATTTCATTTATACCTGTATGTGATCGGTGACGTGGCAGGAAGCATCTTGGGGGACAGGCTGGTGGAGCGGCAAAGAGCCGCGCGCGTTACACAGCGCGCCCATCACTAGCCACGATAGGAGACGGACGCGACCCACGCATTCACATACTTCTCGAGACCTACACAGGATACATAAGATTGAAAGAGCTGTAAATTAGTCTTTGTTATTGAAATGAACAATAACCTACACAGGAACAAAAGTTAAAGAGCTGTGAATTAGTATATGTAATTAAAATAACAAAGTTAATTTCTTGATTGTGTTCTAGCTATACGAAAAGTTGGAATTAATTTGTGATACGCCTTTAGCCATATGATGGTATTCGTCATTGAGTGATGACATGTTTAAAAAATAAATATCACAACCAACTAATAATAAGTATATTCGCACTTTGGACTTAATTCTAAGCTAAGACATGTTGATTATATTGGGTTCTGCCTGGCGCAGCGGTTAGATGGTCGCATTTTGAAGCGACGGCTGCTCCAGAGGTCCCGGTTTCGATGCCCGGGTCGAGCAAAAAACCTACCTATACCTCTTTTTTTTGTTCGAAAATTCTTAGGGTAGCCCGGAATTTGGAAGTTGGCGTCGTTTCACCCCCGTACCTCGGTATAGCCGTTGGTCCTGCGCTTTATCTCTCTCCGATCGTGTCAGAATGCTGTCGCATCGGGCTATGAGAGTGCAAGGAATAAAGATTGCACCTGTGTTTGCACACACACTTGTGCACTATAATATGTTCCGCGCAGTCGGTTGTCCATTGTGACTGGAGTCGAAATCGGCTAGGGGGGCTATTACTGGGTTCAAATTTCGTTATAGAAAATCATTGTGGGATCAATAAATATATAACAATTTTACTCTTAAAATTAATATTATTATCTATATTTCCTCACCCGGGTATGCTGACAGAGAGCCAGGGCATGTGCCGGTGAGCGGGGCGGTCCTGGCGCCCTCTGCCGTGTTCTAACGCCAACTCCATCGCCACGTATTGAGCGATTCCGCCTTTCACGATCGAGCCTAGCGTGTCTTCGTTCAGACAGATGAGATTGCGGTTCACTATTGATTTTGAGACGGAACCCTGTTGATTAGAAAAAAAAATATGTAGGCTAGTTGCCACCACCAATCGTTGACGTACTTTTTATTTATTGTAGACAATAGATTTACTATAACGATTTGAATTAAATTGTGTAAATAAGTAAGAATTAGGAATGAAAGGTGAGCAAAAAATAATCTGTTTTCTTTAATAAATGGCTTCGCCAAATTGTTGGTGTTTTAAACTCAAACTCAAAATCTTTATTGCGTGTCACATGGGTATACAGTTGACATTAGTAGGGTTTTAGTACATGTGATGTGTGATGTGTGTTTGCAGAAAACTACCTAATTGTCTGTGACAACTTAGAAATGTAGAGATAACTTTCCATTGAGACGGTCGGACGAAATGAAGGGGAACAGTTCATATAGATTCAAGGAAGTGGTTAGATGACCTAATGGAGGAGAATAGCTAAACGCTTTGGATGAAGAATGGTGATCATGATCTTTAGATATGATGGATCGATGGAAGATATGTCAGCGATAGACGATCGCAGCCACTGAAAATCATTTCACCAACTCAACCAACATTCACTTCCTGAAGGATAATGATTCACTGCCTTTGTGTTGAAAGACGTATTTAAAACTCATCGCCAGAATGCCGTGTTTAGGCATGTAAAATGTCAACTTCAAAAACAGCATCTTAACATTATAGGCGTGTTATCAATTGAGTCTTGTCAATTTCATGTCTATCGCACTCGCACTTACCGACAAAGCAGATCACTGTATATTCCTATCTCTATTGACATTATAGCTTCACAACTCAGTTGCTAACGCGCTAATTAATACACAATAGTCACTAACCTTGATCTTATTCAACAAATGAGGGTCCTGCAGTAGCTCGATCATGTCAGGGAGATGCGGCCTCATGCAGTCTACCGCACCGCTTCCCAACTCCTTAGCTTCAGACCCACTAGGGCCTGCTGTTAGCAAGTCTCCTGTGTTGAGTTGTGGTGGTAGTAGGAGGGTGCAGCCGTGTCCTGTGATAAATTAAAACATAGAAATTCTCGTATTTGGTGTAAGAATGGTAATACAGGTAAACATTTGGGTAGTGTATGCTAAGCGGTATGAAAATAATAAGAGATGCCATTTTACTGTCTGTCACTGGAATTGAGACTTTAAATGCCTTTAATAGACAGTAAAATAAGCATCTGTACCCTGTTGATATAACGTAGGTACGTTTTGTAACATTTAAAAAGTGTTAGTTAAGTAATATTTTCTAGACACAATTCAATGAGCAATTTTATTTCTCTATGATTTTAGGTATTCATAGCAATTTATACCTCTTACTAGATGGCGTTGGCGTCTCCATAGGTTCTTTTTTATTTATTATGGCGGAAAACAGTAGGTCACTACAGCCAAAAGGTACGAGGGCGCCATCTATATAATCAACATCTAATGATAAGAAAACTGCGCATTACCTGTTAAACTTACGACCCATATTGAACCAGAATAAATACTCGTTAGAAGTTATCCGAAACAGTAGGCTTAGTTTTCAAAGCATGCACTGAATCATAGAGAAGCACTCTACAGACAAAAAGCTTGTCTCTATCGCAACAATAAGTAATAGGCAACAAGACAAGGTACTAACCTTGCAACACATACTGGATCAGTATAAACAGATTATCATCCGGAACAGTTGTCTTGGTCCTCAAAGCTTGTACTAGTTCATAGACAAGAACTCTACAGACGAGCAGCTTGTCTCTGTCGCGACTGAACGCTCGCACGCAGACCACAGACAACTCAGATATGACGGACAGTTTCACCACGAAGTTTTGAATGCCATAGCTGATGATCTTCGATATCGGTTCAAGGATACTCTGTGGAGAAAACGTATGGTCGGTAAATCGTGGTTAGAATCGATTAAAAAACTTTTTTATACAACTTGGCCAAAACTTTATCCGTAAAATTGTTTACGAACACGTGACACACGTCTTTAAGTGAAGATTGCTAAGCTGTTTAAGTATAAACCATGTATTTAGGAGATACTGTACATTGTTTCGGGCACGAGAAAATTCGCCTTTTAATTACGCAATAACATTAATATTTAATAATAACTAAAATTGTCCTCTCTGGGAATGCTAATTTTAAGGTTTCAAATCTGTCAGACAATGTATAGCAAAATTGTTATTGACAGGAAGTTTGATCCTCTTCATACATTTTAAACTTCAAAATAGTATTTACTGAGCGGTAAACTTTAATCGAACATTCGAT
Organism: Pyrausta aurata; assembly: GCA_963584085.1. NCBI lineage: Eukaryota > Metazoa > Arthropoda > Insecta > Lepidoptera > Crambidae > Pyrausta > Pyrausta aurata. The sequence continues at coordinate 2,663,200 of OY757272.1, read as the reverse complement.
TACGATACTTTACACAGATTAAATATTTAGGGCATAATATGATCTTGGCCCATAAATTACACATTATTTTTATTAAATTAAATAAGATAAAAATTAACAAAAAATAATTGAATCTTAAAAATTATGTCAAATTACGTAGGCGGGATGATAAGTAACTAGCCACTGCTATTTAAAAAGTTAATATTAAAAAAATATATATGTCATTTTTAAATTCGTATCTCTGGCCACCTGTGTTCTAAATTTGAATTTGGTGGCGTGAAAATTTTATTGATTTTTTGTCATCTGAAAATATATTTCGTCTACGGTTTTCAAAATGGATAAAATTGAACAAAGAGCGGTGATAAAGTTTCTTCATATGAAGGGCATGAAGGGGATAGATATCTATGACGAGTTAAATAATGTTTTGGGTGAATGTGCTTTTTCTTATGCCACAGTAAAAAACTGGGTGGCTGAGTTTAAACGCGGTCGTACATGTGTCCAAGATGAAGCCCGCCCCGGACGTCCAAAAAGCGTCACGACTCCGGAAATGGTCGTGAAAGTACATGATATGGTTTTAGCAGATCGACGATTGAAGTTATCTGAAATAGCTGACACTACAGGTATCTCAAAAGAACGGGTTCATCATATCCTAAGTGAGGAATTAAATATGAAAAAGTTATCGGCCCGTTGGGTGCCGCGATTGCTTACGCAAGATCAAAAGAGGATTCGGGTACAAAACTCAAAAGAATGTCTGGACCGTTTTCAGAGTAATAAGGCCGACTTTTTACGTCGATTTGTAACAACAGATGAAACATGGGTTCATCATTACACGCCAGAATCAAAAATTCAATCAAAACAGTGGACTCAATCGGGATGCCCAGCTCCAAAAAAAGCCATGGTTGTAAAGTCGGCTGGAAAAGTGATGGCTTCCGTCTTTTGGGATGCAGATGGGATCTTGATGATAGATTACCTTCCTAAAGGTCAAACAATTAATGGAGAATACTACGCTAATCTTCTAGATAAGCTTCATCAATGTATTCAGCAAAAACGACCAGGTTTGGCGAAAAAAAAAATCATCTTCCACCAAGACAACGCTAGGGTTCACACATGTGTTAAAGCTATGGCAAAAATCAACGAATAGCGCCATCAGACTTCCACCTATTCCCTAAGCTCAAAACTTTTTTGGGTGGACAGAAATTTTCCACAAATGATGAAGTCATAGCCGCTGTAGAGGAGTATTTTGCAGGCCTCGAAAGAAGTCATTTTATGGAAGGCATTACTGCTTTAGAACGAAGATGGAATAAGTGCGTAGAGGTTCACGGAGACTATGTCGAAAAATAAAATTAATTTTATCACGGAAATTCAAGTGTTTTATTATTAGGCTAGTTACTTATCATCCCGCCCTCGTACATTAAATTAAATTAAAAAATACATCAAATAAATAATAATAATGATATTGATGATAACTTCAAAAGTCCACCGCCGCCACACCAGTAGCTACGGCATGCCTGTTGCAGCAGCATCGGATGTAGGGGCAGTCGACTCTATCAGCTATCACCTTCAGAGCCGTATTGGGGCTGCCCCGAACTCTGCGCATAACGACCAGCACCGATTGCGCATGGTAGTGTGGAAGCAGTCTGTGCACGCCACCGCGAAAAATACCTTGTGCATAGCAGCGGCGGGCAGCTTCAGTATCGCGATGGCGGCCCGCAGCAGCGGCAGCACGTCGTCAAGCTGCTGCAGCTGCAGCGCGGTGCTGCGCAGCAACGCGTCCAGCTGCTGCAGCAGCGGCGCGCACGCGCTCGGCGGGCCCAGCGCTTCGGGCGCGAGGCACTCTAAGTACATAGCTATGTTGCCGGCTATTATTGTTATTTGCTGCGGACAAAGAATGGATTGTGAGTGAGAAAACAATTAATCATTTGTAATTACAGGACGAATGACAGCATGCATGACGCGTTTGGTGTAGTGGTTAGGGCTTCTGACTACTATGCCGGCGGTCGGGGGTTCGAATACCGCAAGGAGCAAATAAAAATATGATGGAGCACGAGTATTTGGACCAAAGTCATAGGGAGTATTGCAAATATTGATGGGAGACGCCCCTGTCATTATCGTTGTCTGGTATTCGCAGAATAAGATTTTTTTTTACTACGAAACCTACCGAAAGACAGTGTGTTGTCTGGCGCATATTTATTTATATTTAGTTTATTAAAAAAACACACACATACAAAGATACACAAAGACACACACACACATCACACAAAGAGCCACCATATACACATACACACTCACCACACCATGCACTGATCTTAAAAGTGCCACAGATACCTCAGCTAACTAATCTAATTGTAACTGATTCTCAAGATACAGGAATAGCCTAGTTTGAGAGGTTCTGGTAACTAGCGATATTTTATGGCTTCTTATTTATAATTTAGGCTTAAATATATTTATGTTTTAGTGGTCAATAATATAATTTTTGCAACTTTATGATTTCGACTTAGAGGTAATACTCAGACTCAGATAAGCAAATTAAGCAAATGTTTTGGTTTTCCCATAAAAACAAAAAAAACTATACTCACATCAATAGGCAGCGTCTTCTTCGAGTTCAAGTGTTCCACGACCAACTGCAGCGGCCCGCACGGATACAGCTCGTTGAAGTCCACGAACGCTTGAGCGATGCTCTTGAAAAACATCAGGCGTTGCTTCTCTGTGACAACGACGCATCGTATGTAATATTGAACATAGCTGGGCATTAACTCGTTAATCCGTTAATCGTTAATTAACGAAGTTAACATTTTGATTAACGGATTAACTTTTAAGTTAACTTTCAAAAATGTTAACGGACACGTTAACTTCCGTTAATATGCAGCTAAGTCCGTTAATCGTTAATCCAATGCCTACTGTTTACCGCACGGCACCGTGTTACCCGAGTAAGTTTTTTGATAATTCTGTCACACAGTCTATTGAAAAACCAAAAAGCTCCAACTCTCTAACGAGTTATGTGCAAAGTCTCGTTCAAATGTGGCTGGACATGAAATCAAAAGACTCGTTCAACGATTCTGCATTTCTCGCGGAACAGATATTCATAAATGTATTCATTAAATACAATACCGCTATACCCTCAAGTACTGCAATTGAACGGCTGTTTTCCACGGGTGAAAACATTTTAACATCAAAACGAGGATCGCTTTTAGTTTGTAATTTTTATAAATTTTGATACAGTATTTTGAAATTATAAAAAATAATTATTAAAGGGGTATTTGTCACCGGTACTCAAATACCTTCAGAAGCTGTTTAATTCCGTGCTGCTAGAGGGCATCACACCTGAGGCATGGAACAGGAGTGTGGTTGTGTTGTTCCTCAAAAAAGGAGACAAAATCTTATTGAAGAACTTTAGACCCATCTTACTCCTGAGCCATGTCTACAAGCTGCTCTCAAGGGTCATCACGAATCGTCTCGCACCTAGGTTTGATGACTTCCAGCCTCCCGAACAAGTCGGATTCCGAAAAGGGTATAGTACCATAGACCACATCCATACGCTTATGCAAATTATACAGAAGTCAGAGGAGTATAATATGCCTCTATGCTTAGCGTTCGTGGACTGTGAGAAGGCCTTTGATTCGATCGAAACTTGGGCGGTGCTTCTGTCTCTTCAGCGGTGCCACATAGACTATAGGTATATAGAGGTGTTAAAGTGTCTGTTATGACAACGCCACCATGTCGGTCCGAGTACAGGAACAGAATACGAGGGTGATTCCACTACGAAGAGGTGTAAGACAGGGAGACGTTATATCTCCGAAACTGTTTACAGCGGCACTGGAAGACGCCTTCAAGCTCCTGGAATGGGAAGGATTCGGCATCAATGTCAATGGTGAATACATCACACACCTCCGGATATCCGATGAGAACATATTATAGTCGTTGTGGCATGGATGATCTGGGCACTATGCTCGAAGACCTTGATTGAGTATCCCAACAAGTGGGTCTTAAAATGAATATGGAAAAGAAGAAAATTATATCGAACTCTTGTGTTGTGCCCACTCCGGTATCTGTTGGGAACTCAATTCTCGAAGTTGTTGACGAGTACGTCTACCTGGGACAAGTAATCCAATTAGGAAGGTAACTTTAAGAAAGAGGTCAATCAAAGAATCCAACTCGGCTGGGCAGCGTTCGGAAAACTGCGCAAGAGCATCTTCTCGTCTCAATTACCTCAGTGTCTGAAGACAACAGTCTTCAACCAGCCTCTAACTATGGGCCTCATAAAGAAGCTCAAAATCACACAACGAGCGATGGAGAGCGCTATGCTCCGTGTTTCTCTACGAGATCGAATCAGAAACGAGGAGATACGTAGAAGAACTAAGGTAACGGACATAGCCCTGCGAATCAGTAAGCTTAAGTGGCAGTGGGCAGGGCAGATAGCGCGTAGAACTGATGGCCGTTGGGGCAGAAAAGTCCTAGATTGGAGACCCTTTGACCAAAGGCGCAGCGTAGGACGTCCACCGACAAGATGGACAGACGACCTTGTAAAGATCGCAGGATCGCACTGGATGCAGACCGCTCACAACCGGTCGTTGTGGAAAGCCATGGGGGAGGCCTATGTTCAGCAGTGGACGTCCTTCGGCTGATGATGATGATAATGATGATGAAGAATTATCAATCAATGTCAAAAAGCTGTCAAATTACTTAGCAGAAAATCACTTACTACTGTAACACGATAGAGTCACTACAGCAGCCGCTGTCAGAATAGCGAGGTGTATCAAAGCACTATCGTTGTACAAGTGATGCACAACTCAGTGAAGACTCAATTAGCGGAATTGGCACCCAGATGAGAACTTCAACATTTCAATTGCATGAAGGAAAATATGCACGAAATGCCTGACGATTAAATTACACAAGTATTTCGTTTTGTCCCTAACCTGTTTACTCCCAGAACCTAAACTAACAGGTTTTATAAGTTCACTAACGCAACGATAAAAAAATGAAATTTTACACATATTAACGGATTAACGATTAACGTTAACTTGCGTTAATTCTTCCGAAATGTAACGCTTTAACGTTTAACGAAGCTAACTTTTTTTGTAACGGATTAACGATTAACGAAGTTAACTATTTGATTAACGGTGCCCAGCTATGATATTGAACTTGTATCAACAACAAAATATTGTGTATGCAATATTGAACTTGCAATTTGTTGTTTTTGAACTAAAATAAGACATTGATTACATGCTGAAATGAACATATCTGGTATTGATATTGTGTTTTTATTATAATATAAGTACTATTATAAAGTTGATATGCAAATTTCAACGCACTATGCTTTTATGACATGTGTCTACCCTTGCCACGCGAATTAGCATAGTTTAAATACCTTGTGAAATGTGAAATGACTTATTCAGTCTATAGTAAAATTATAACAAGGGAAAGATTTTTTGTTTGAATTAAATAGACGTTCCGAAATTACTAGACCGATTTGGATATTTTTTTCAACATAAAAATCCTGAATTATCTGTGATGAACCTAGGGTCATAGGCTAGGCAAGTTCGCTAGTGTATAATAAAGTAATGACAATGAGGTATGCATTCCTACCTGGGGTTCTCTGCAAGAATATCTGCAGGAAAACGTTGTTCGGTGCCAGCTGGTGTAGTACGCAGCGTAAGAACTGGTGAGCAACGAACACAGCGCTGCCCGGGAGCCGGGTGTTGGTCTCCGCTTGCCAGGAGTAGTTTCCGAGTTGAACCACCCTGAGAAAGAAATTTTTACAACGTCAACACGTATAGTCAGTTTTCTTAGCTAGACCAATAATGTAAACAATCTTGACATTCCTTTTATAAATATAATATAAATATTGGACACCAATCACATAAATCGCTCTGATCCCAAAGTAAGTAGCTAATGCACTTGTGTTATGGAAATCAGACACAACGGTGGTACCACAACACCCAGACCCGGGACAATGACTGACGGCGTGCAGCAGCGCGGGCAGCACGGCCCCGGCTCCTCGCCGCTGCACTGCTCCCCCGCTATGTGAGTATGGAGGCGTGGGTACCGGCTGACGGCGTGCAGCAGCGCGGGCAGCACGGCCCCGGCTCCTCGCCGCTGCACTGCTCCCCCGCTATGTGAGTGTGGAGGCGTGGGTACCGGCTGACGGCGTGCAGCAGCGCGGGCAGCACGGCCCCGGCTCCTCGCCGCTGCACTGCTCCCCCGCTATGTGAGTGTGGAGGCGTGGGTACCGGCTGACGGCGTGCAGCAGCGCGGGCAGCACGGCCCCGGCTCCTCGCCGCTGCACTGCTCCCCCGCTATGTGAGTGTGGAGGCGTGGGTACCGGCTGACGGCGTGCAGCAGCGCGGGCAGCACGGCCCCGGCTCCTCGCCGCTGCACTGCTCCCCCGCTATGTGAGTGTGGAGGCGTGGGTACCGGCTGACGGCGTGCAGCAGCGCGGGCAGCACGGCCCCGGCTCCTCGCCGCTGCACTGCTCCCCCGCTATGTGAGTGTGGAGGCGTGGGTACCGGCTGACGGCGTGCAGCAGCGCGGGCAGCACGGCCCCGGCTCCTCGCCGCTGCACTGCTCCCCCGCTATGTGAGTGTGGAGGCGTGGGTACCGGCTGACGGCGTGCAGCAGCGCGGGCAGCACGGCCCCGGCTCCTCGCCGCTGCACTGCTCCCCCGCTATGTGAGTGTGGAGGCGTGGGTACCGGCTGACGGCGTGCAGCAGCGCGGGCAGCACGGCCCCGGCTCCTCGCCGCTGCACTGCTCCCCCGCTATGTGAGTGTGGAGGCGTGGGTACCGGCTGACGGCGTGCAGCAGCGCGGGCAGCACGGCCCCGGCTCCTCGCCGCTGCACTGCTCCCCCGCTATGTGAGTGTGGAGGCGTGGGTACCGGCTGACGGCGTGCAGCAGCGCGGGCAGCACGGCCCCGGCTCCTCGCCGCTGCACTGCTCCCCCGCTATGTGAGTGTGGAGGCGTGGGTACCGGCTGACGGCGTGCAGCAGCGCGGGCAGCACGGCCCCGGCTCCTCGCCGCTGCACTGCTCCCCCGCTATGTGAGTGTGGAGGCGTGGGTACCGGCTGACGGCGTGCAGCAGCGCGGGCAGCACGGCCCCGGCTCCTCGCCGCTGCACTGCTCCCCCGCTATGTGAGTGTGGAGGCGTGGGTACCGGCTGACGGCGTGCAGCAGCGCGGGCAGCACGGCCCCGGCTCCTCGCCGCTGCACTGCTCCCCCGCTATGTGAGTGTGGAGGCGTGGGTACCGGCTGACGGCGTGCAGCAGCGCGGGCAGCACGGCCCCGGCTCCTCGCCGCTGCACTGCTCCCCCGCTATGTGAGTGTGGAGGCGTGGGTACCGGCTGACGGCGTGCAGCAGCGCGGGCAGCACGGCCCCGGCTCCTCGCCGCTGCACTGCTCCCCCGCTATGTGAGTGTGGAGGCGTGGGTACCGGCTGACGGCGTGCAGCAGCGCGGGCAGCACGGCCCCGGCTCCTCGCCGCTGCACTGCTCCCCCGCTATGTGAGTGTGGAGGCGTGGGTACCGGCTGACGGCGTGCAGCAGCGCGGGCAGCACGGCCCCGGCTCCTCGCCGCTGCACTGCTCCCCCGCTATGTGAGTGTGGAGGCGTGGGTACCGGCTGACGGCGTGCAGCAGCGCGGGCAGCACGGCCCCGGCTCCTCGCCGCTGCACTGCTCCCCCGCTATGTGAGTGTGGAGGCGTGGGTACCGGCTGACGGCGTGCAGCAGCGCGGGCAGCACGGCCCCGGCTCCTCGCCGCTGCACTGCTCCCCCGCTATGTGAGTGTGGAGGCGTGGGTACCGGCTGACGGCGTGCAGCAGCGCGGGCAGCACGGCCCCGGCTCCTCGCCGCTGCACTGCTCCCCCGCTATGTGAGTGTGGAGGCGTGGGTACCGGCTGACGGCGTGCAGCAGCGCGGGCAGCACGGCCCCGGCTCCTCGCCGCTGCACTGCTCCCCCGCTATGTGAGTGTGGAGGCGTGGGTACCGGCTGACGGCGTGCAGCAGCGCGGGCAGCACGGCCCCGGCTCCTCGCCGCTGCACTGCTCCCCCGCTATGTGAGTGTGGAGGCGTGGGTACCGGCTGACGGCGTGCAGCAGCGCGGGCAGCACGGCCCCGGCTCCTCGCCGCTGCACTGCTCCCCCGCTATGTGAGTGTGGAGGCGTGGGTACCGGCTGACGGCGTGCAGCAGCGCGGGCAGCACGGCCCCGGCTCCTCGCCGCTGCACTGCTCCCCCGCTATGTGAGTGTGGAGGCGTGGGTACCGGCTGACGGCGTGCAGCAGCGCGGGCAGCACGGCCCCGGCTCCTCGCCGCTGCACTGCTCCCCCGCTATGTGAGTGTGGAGGCGTGGGTACCGGCTGACGGCGTGCAGCAGCGCGGGCAGCACGGCCCCGGCTCCTCGCCGCTGCACTGCTCCCCCGCTATGTGAGTGTGGAGGCGTGGGTACCGGCTGACGGCGTGCAGCAGCGCGGGCAGCACGGCCCCGGCTCCTCGCCGCTGCACTGCTCCCCCGCTATGTGAGTGTGGAGGCGTGGGTACCGGCTGACGGCGTGCAGCAGCGCGGGCAGCACGGCCCCGGCTCCTCGCCGCTGCACTGCTCCCCCGCTATGTGAGTGTGGAGGCGTGGGTACCGGCTGACGGCGTGCAGCAGCGCGGGCAGCACGGCCCCGGCTCCTCGCCGCTGCACTGCTCCCCCGCTATGTGAGTGTGGAGGCGTGGGTACCGGCTGACGGCGTGCAGCAGCGCGGGCAGCACGGCCCCGGCTCCTCGCCGCTGCACTGCTCCCCCGCTATGTGAGTGTGGAGGCGTGGGTACCGGCTGACGGCGTGCAGCAGCGCGGGCAGCACGGCCCCGGCTCCTCGCCGCTGCACTGCTCCCCCGCTATGTGAGTGTGGAGGCGTGGGTACCGGCTGACGGCGTGCAGCAGCGCGGGCAGCACGGCCCCGGCTCCTCGCCGCTGCACTGCTCCCCCGCTATGTGAGTGTGGAGGCGTGGGTACCGGCTGACGGCGTGCAGCAGCGCGGGCAGCACGGCCCCGGCTCCTCGCCGCTGCACTGCTCCCCCGCTATGTGAGTGTGGAGGCGTGGGTACCGGCTGACGGCGTGCAGCAGCGCGGGCAGCACGGCCCCGGCTCCTCGCCGCTGCACTGCTCCCCCGCTATGTGAGTGTGGAGGCGTGGGTACCGGCTGACGGCGTGCAGCAGCGCGGGCAGCACGGCCCCGGCTCCTCGCCGCTGCACTGCTCCCCCGCTATGTGAGTGTGGAGGCGTGGGTACCGGCTGACGGCGTGCAGCAGCGCGGGCAGCACGGCCCCGGCTCCTCGCCGCTGCACTGCTCCCCCGCTATGTGAGTGTGGAGGCGTGGGTACCGGCTGACGGCGTGCAGCAGCGCGGGCAGCACGGCCCCGGCTCCTCGCCGCTGCACTGCTCCCCCGCTATGTGAGTGTGGAGGCGTGGGTACCGGCTGACGGCGTGCAGCAGCGCGGGCAGCACGGCCCCGGCTCCTCGCCGCTGCACTGCTCCCCCGCTATGTGAGTGTGGAGGCGTGGGTACCGGCTGACGGCGTGCAGCAGCGCGGGCAGCACGGCCCCGGCTCCTCGCCGCTGCACTGCTCCCCCGCTATGTGAGTGTGGAGGCGTGGGTACCGGCTGACGGCGTGCAGCAGCGCGGGCAGCACGGCGGCGGCGGCGGCGGGCTCGCGGTGCACGAAGGTGGCGAGCGCGATCACGCACAGCCCCAGCTCCTCGTCGCTGTACTGCTCCACCGCTATGCCGCACTCCGCGCCTGTATAAATAACTAAATATTTTTTAAAATCTATATTAAAAATTCAATGATGTGATAAGATTAAAAAGTTAGGATAAATTACGGAATACTTACGGAATATTAGGTTATATTACACATACTACGGAATGTGGTGGTAAATAGTAAGATTGTTAGACAAGGGGACCAAACGAATTTCACTCGAGATGTTTCTGATAATTCTTGAGTGAAATGGGTGTTTTCACCCGAGTTAAACATACTAAGCTTTGACTGCATGCCTTAACTCTATACCATGCCAATCAAAACTAAATTACTTTCCACCCTAGGGATGGAAAAGCTATTTTCCACCCGGATCTACACAGGAAAGTGCAATTTTTCGAACAGGAGAGATGAAAAAAACATTAAATTTCCAAAAATGTTTGTATAGGTGGATGTCTTGGTGAGGTATAATGTATTTCAGTGAGAAAGGAAAACTTAAGTTTTTTTACTAAATGACAGTTGATCTACAGTACTAAATCATCTAACACGATTAGAAAAGCAGCTGTTTAGAGAGAACAACTTACAGCGGTAGCACAGCGCGGTGTCGGCGCGGGCGGGCGCGGCGTGTGCCTGCTTGGAGCCGTCCTCCCACCAGCCGCCCGACGCGCCCGAGCCGCACGAGCCGCAGTCGCCTCCCTCGCCGCCCTCGCAGCCGCTGTCTGGAGAGAGAAAGATACCAACTATAGGTTAACCGCTTCATTGAGACTTCGCCTGCGAGGCGGCGGGGCGGCGGGGCGCGGGGGGAGGCGATAGCGGGGCGCGCGAGGGGTGTGAGCGGCGCGGATACACCCGCTCGCACCGCTCACTAGCCGCGATCGCGTCTCTCTCGCGCCCCGCCGCCCCGCAAGCGAGCTCTCAATGAAGCGGTTTAAAGATAGAAGGGCTCAAATGATAAGGAGACATGATTCGGCCCTTTTAGGGCACATATATTTTTATTTTTTTCACTGTAAATTAGACGTTCATAAGTGTCATTTCATGACCTAAATTGAAATAAATATTTTTGAATTTTTTGAATCGTACGTACGACCTTTTCGTACGACGTGTCTCCTTCAGTAAAAGCTTCAATATTATGTATTTATTAAATATGCAAGCAAAACCTCAATAGATCACACTAAGTTGTCATATTTGTAATCACATTAAAACTTATTATAAATGCGCAAGTTAGTAAAGATGATTGTTACTTCTTCACGCTAAAATTACTGAATGGATTTTGATGAAACTTTACAATAACATAACTACATTTGAATAGCACATATGCTATAATTTACAATGATGATGCGTAATCGCGGAATACTGTTAGTAAGGATATTTATTTTAAAATAATTCAAATGAAATACTCGGCCAAAATGCCCTTGTTCATAAAAAAAACATTAGCTGGCTGAATTGAAAGAATTCAAAGCCAGCGCGAGCGTTGGAAAATGAAATTGTATTTTTTTAATCAACTGTCAACATTGTACTGTTCCATCATTACTTTCCAAAAACTCGAATAAACCTATACCTAAATCAAATACCAATGGCACAACCATTTGGCTCCAACTTCACATTCTAAGACCCTAATCCAACACCAAATGCTCTGATAACTAAACCAAAGTAACTGAACCAGATAAGATGAGATAACACTCGCCTGTGGACAGGGGTCGCCGCGGCATGTGGTGGTGCGGCGGCGAACCCAGCTGAGCTGCCTGCCGCGCCAGGCGTCTGGGTGACGCGCCTCGCGATCTACATGAAAACACACATTGATATAAAGACAGTGTATACTCCATCCATATTCAACCAGTGTGTGTTACCAGTGATGACATACGGATCCGAAACGTGGTTTCTAACTATGGGCCTCATAAAGAAGCTCAAAATCACACAACGAGCGATGGAGAGATGGAGATGGGCTATGCTCGGTGTTTCTCTACGAGATCGAATCAAAAACGAGGAGATACGTAGAGGAACTAAGGTAACGGACATAGCCCTGCGAATCAGTTAGCTCAAGTGGACAGGGCACATAGCGCGTAGAACTCATGGCCGTTGGGGCAGAAAAGTCCTAAATTGGAGACCAAAGGCGCAGCGTAGGACGTCCACCGACAAGATGGACAGACGACCTTGTAAAGATCGCAGGATCGCACTGGATGCAGACCGCTCACAACCGGTCGTTGTGGAAAGCCATGGGCGAGGCCTATGTTCAGCAGTGGACATCCTTCGGCTGATAATGATAATGATGATGATGAAACTCCATTCATCTTTGCTAGTCCAACAAAAAGATTGTTTACATTGAAACAATCGTTTTGTTACTTATAAAATAAAATCAGCAAATAAAATAATTTTACTATTTATTTAAAAAGATCTCAGTGTTGAACGAGGAATTACTATGTATGTTTTAAGTTTTGTGTTAATCTTGTTTTAAAAATAATATTTTCGCTAAAAAGGAATGTCAAGATTGTTTACAATGTTGGACTAGCAAAGATAATTGGACTTCACCGGGACCGCTTAGTTTTTTATATGATAGTGATTCTATTTTCTTCTGTTTCTTAAATATATTTTTTTTAATTATTATATTCATTGTTATGTTATCCAGTTGTATTCCTGATTAGAATAGTGACATTTTTGATATTTCAAATGCTCATGAACACAGTTTTTTTTTCTATTTTCTCACGCAAAGTGAAGTGAAAAGTTCTCACACAAACTACTGGTTCCACAGTAAAACTCATTTCGTAAAAACGCATTTTTTTCATTTTGTATAGTTATAAATATTGCACCTTCTTTACCAAATCAATAATAATGATTCAGATCGGCATTCAATGAGCTTTAATTTGAAAACAATAAGAATTTTCAGAACCAAACCAATCATTAAGCAAAAATTTATATGTAAATTTTACAGGTAAGGACCTAATATGACATGTCATGGTTATCATATCAATGATAGTTGATGTTTGTTTTTATAGTGTTTTGTCACTATACAAACTTAGTAATATAAATTGCACTTGTAATAAGCAACCGTGACCTTGAGACAGACGAGGAATCGTGCCCCGTATTTTACGCTATACGGGCGTATGCCTATACCACTTGGCCACAGTCACATTAACAAGCCTGTTGAATTTTGCAAGCGCTTTCTTTTAACGCGTAGGCTGCGTGACATCATCAATGTTGCGAGATTGCTCTCACAATATCCTTTTACGGTTGCTTTTTACAAGTGCAATTTATATTTATCAAAGCTAATAAATATTAACGGCCTTACCACAAATAAATAAACAAGGTTTGAACAACTGTTTAAATGTTATGCGGCTAAAATAAAATGTATGTCACTCTTATGTCATTTGACTTGATTGACGTTGATTTTATACTAGCCATATTATATTTAAACAGTGTTCGAAACCTTGTTTAATTATTTGTGGTAAGGCAGTAAGTACTTAGCTTAAGAAAACATGGCAAATTACAATTTAAAGCTATTCGGATATCTCATACCTGGTACCATCAGAAGACAGCTTTTTGGTCAACTCTTGTGGTCGGGTCTGAGGTGTAGGCGTTGGTTCTTGTTCTGATCGACTTGAGTCCGTTTTGTCCGTAGAATCATCTGTTAAACAAACAATGATTATTATCATTCGTACCTATGTATTATTAATTAGTTGTGTACGAGCAAGCAACGTACAGTTTTAGTTAAGTCATCAATTTACACGTTGACCTCATTTACCTGTATTCATCATTTTTCACTCGATCAAATCAGTTCGCATTTAGCCATCAAGAGCGCCGCGCGTACTCATTCATTCTAACATAAGTTCCTTTTGTACCAAGTTTTAGTCTCCAAATATACATCAATTTTATCATAATCAAGTTTTATCATTTATCTAATTTGTTTCGGTTCACCCCGAACATTGGTCCTTCGAGCCTTCCGTAAAAGGCGGGATCATAACGCGTTTGTGGACTTACATGTGACCTGCACACGTGTCGTCGGTTCCGCTGAACCTATCGGTAGGAAAGTGCACGTGTAGTGTACACCACGTGGTGATAGTGTTGCTGTGCAAACCAAGGCACGGCGACGCGTCACTCATCCAGATCAACCAAGGTGTGCCATCAAGAAGCACACCTAGCACCAAAACACCAAGGTTTTGGGTCATCAGCAGCCAGCCGGTGCCGGGGCGCGACCACGAGCAGTCTCCTCCTGCATCAGCTATAAGCAGCAACACCTGGAGTATCAAGACCTCCACCAGATCAACATTATCAAGTAAGACCAATCCTTTTTATACTACATAACCATGGCAAACTTCGAAGACATCATGGCAAATCAACAACAGCTTGCTTCAGGCATTGAGCAAGTCTGGACCAACTTCAAAAAAGATGGATCAGAAAGAAAGACGCCAGAGTATCTACAACGCCGTGTAGAAGTGTTAGATACATACTGGGTCGATTTCGAAAACAATCATTCAAGGTTATCAGAGTTCGGTATAGACTCTCCTTACTTCGAACACAACGATTATGAAAGGGTAAGGGAGAGATATCGATCAATCAGAGCAAGTATATTAGATTATAAGCAACCCGGGGTCAGTGAAGACAAGCCTGTTCCTTCGGTGTAGAAACCGGCAACATTTAAGCCAACCACAAGCGATCATAAGCAACTGTCGGCGATACCAAGGTCAGCCGATACCTATCAACCATCGCCGTCATCAAGAGCAACGGCCAGCAGAACAGAGGACATGCTCAAAAAACAGCAAAGCAATTTCAAGGCTTTCCATCGCTGTGTGTCAACCATAGACCTAGAAACCATGTCAGAAAAATGGGAGTTTGACGACATCTTTCGCACTCTCCAGGCGCGTTGGGCGACTATTGATGCCCTACACTGGGAGCTGGACAGCGAGTTGGACGAGTCAAATGAGAAATACGAAGAAGCATTTTCAAGTTACGAAAGGGAGTATAACAGAATCAAGAAAGAAATCAACAAGAAAATGTGGTCTATGGCGCACAGGGAGAAAGCTACTCCACAAATGGAGATACCTACTTTCAGTGGAAATTACAATACCTGGACTTCATTCAAGGATCTTTTCACTGAAATTATTCACAGTAACCCATCAATGTCCAGTGCACAGAAGATGCAGTATCTTAAAACCAAGGTCAGAGGCGAAGCTGAAAGGTTAATTCACCATCTATCTGTAAGCTCCGACAACTACTCTACCTGCTGGGAAATACTAAATCAAAGGTATAACAACAAAAAGATGCTGTTCACTTCACAAATCAGTACATTGCTTAACCTTCCGGCTGTCCAAACTCAATCTTTAAATCATATTAAACGCATGCATGACACGACTATAGAATGTCTCAATGCTATCAAGAACCTAGGAGTCGACATTAGTTCATGGGACCCCTTGATTGTGCACATTCTGTCGCAGAAGCTAGATACGGAGTCATTCACGGACTACGTTGAATCAGTAAAGCAACCAAGAGAGCTACCAGTCTTAAAAGAGTTTCTAGACTTTTTAGAGACAAAGTTTACAACTCTAGAATCATCATCGCGTAGAAAACAAGACAACTCTACGCCTAAATATCAAGGTAACATCAAACATAATAACCAATATCACAAACCTACGTTCAATAAAAATGCATTCACTTCAAGTGTGAACGCACAACCCCCTAGCAACAAGGCAGGGCCAGCAGCAGTTAGATACAGGTGTTCAATTTGCAAGAGCAATGACCATGGAATTTATTTTTGCCAAAAATTCTTAGAAATGTCAGCGTTCAACAAGCGTAAAACCGTAACGAAGTTTAATTTGTGCCAAAATTGTCTCAACTACCATCCTGGAAAACATGCCTATCAGATCATAGATGTCGAAAATGCAATGAAACTCACAATAGTTTATTGCACGAGGCATTTACGCAATCATGTAACATGACGACGGAAGCGGCGGCGGCCGCGGGCGCGGGGAGTGCTGCTACCACGAATGCACACTCAGGAAAACAGGTAAAAAGCAGCTCACACGTGTCGCTGCCGAATGAACAAATTGAAATATTGTTACCAACCGCTATTATCAAGATACAATCATCAGACGGCTCTTATCATACTATGCGAGCTCTTCTAGATCAGGGATCCCGTCTCTTTGATCACTGAACACGCAGCCCAGTTATTGCAGTTACCAAGAAAAAGATGCATGGGAGTGATATCTGGTGTCGGTGATAAAGAGAGCAGCTGCAAAGGGATGATGAATATAAAATGCATGTCAGCTATCAGCGATTTCACGTTCGAAACTGACGTGTTAATCATGAAAAGCCTAACCAAAAACTTGCCAAGTTGTTCATTTTCAAAACCAGATTGGTCGTATCTCGACAACATCAAGTTAGCAGATCCAGAATTCTACGTCAACCGGCCTATAGACATTTTATTAGGCGCAGACGTCTATTCTATCATTTTATTAGACGGCATCTGTAGAGTAAATTCAACCTTGCCAACCGCCCAACAAACACGATTGGGTTGGATACTGAGTGGCAATGTTAAAACATATCAATGCAATATAGTATTACACAATCTAGACGACATTCAACAGTTTTGGGAGATTGAAGATATTGCCGAACCATCGAACATATCATCTGAAGACCAGCGATGCATTGACTACTACGAAGCTACCACGACCAGGCATGAAGACGGCAAATATATCGTCAGATTGCCCTTGAAACCAAATTATCAAGAAAATTTGGGCGAATCAAAAAACAAAACAATCGGTCAATTTTATTCATTGGAACAAAAACTTAATAAACAAGCGGAAATTGCGCAAGATTATAAGAAATTTATTAGTGAATACATCGAGCTCGGTCATATGAAACCTGCCACTGTCGTCAGCGACTTGACACCACAATGCTATTTACCGCACCATTGCGTCACGCGACTAGAATCATTGACGACGAAACTTCGCGTAGTTTTTAATGCATCAGCAAAAACCTCAAGTGGCTCTAGTTTAAACGACGTAATGTGTCAAGGTCCCAACTTGCAACAAGATCTGCAAAGTCTCATAATCAAGTGGAGACAATACAAATTCGCCTTTACTGCCGACATAGAAAAAATGTTTAGGCAAATATGGCTAGACGAGC
The DNA here is from genome assembly GCA_963584085.1 of Pyrausta aurata. Classification (NCBI taxonomy): domain Eukaryota; kingdom Metazoa; phylum Arthropoda; class Insecta; order Lepidoptera; family Crambidae; genus Pyrausta; species Pyrausta aurata. The sequence goes on along the minus strand of OY757272.1, from coordinate 2,646,380 downwards.
AAGACCAACCATTACAGAAAATATTTTGGAGAGATCATGAAACAAACAAATTAAAAGTTTACCAGCTGACTACAGTGACATATGGAACAAAAGCGGCACCTTTCTTGGCAATGAAGACTCTCAAGCAGTTGGCCAATGATGAAAGGGCGAGCTTTCAAGACAGTTCGGCGCCCAGCGTTCTAGAACAGTGCTTCTATATGGACGATCTGATTCACGGCCAACACTGTCTGGAAGCTGCGATACAACTTAAACAAGATTTGATCAAACTTTTAAAATCAGGCGGATTCAACCTAAGAAAATGGAAAACAAATGCACCCGAGTTGCTTGATTGCAGCGCTGTGGAAAATAATCAAGACATTTTCGACTTCAAACAAGCTGAGTCAACGAAGACCTTAGGACTCGGGTGGAATTCCAAAGATGACCTTTTTACATTTCAATCAACAATGAACAACAACACATCAAGACCGACTAAGAGATTACTTTTATCAGATATATCCAAACTATTTGACCCGTTAGGCTGGCTCGCACCTATCACAACGAAATTAAAAATCATATTTCAAGACATCTGGAAGACTAATATTCAGTGGGACGAGCAAGTACCGGCGGACATTTGTGAGGAATGGATCAAGATCAGATCAGATATAGATGCTATCCGTGACTGTGTAGTACCAAGATGGCTAGGCACAATTGATCAAGATTGCATAGAGCTCCATGGGTTTTGTGACACAAGCCCAAAAGCCTATGCATGTGTCATTTACTGTCGAATCAACTGTCAAGACAGACAATCAATAACGCTGGTGGCAGGAAAAGCAAAACTAGCTCCGTTAAACAAAGCAATATCACCACCACGGCTCGAACTGTGTGGGGCGGTGTTGTTATTAAAACTAATGGACAAGGTCAAGTCATGTCTCAACGGCCATGAAATCAAGATCTATGGCTGGGTGGACTCCATGGCGGTGTTGGGATGGCTCCACGGTGACGCTGATCGGTGGAAACCATTCGTCGCCAATCGAGTAAACCAAGTGATATCCATAATGCCATCAGATTGCTGGCGTTATGTTAAATCAAAGGAAAATCCCGCTGACTGCGCCAGTAGAGGGACAACAGCAACAGAACTTAAACAACATCAGCTTTGGTGGCAAGGCCCCGAATGGCTATCTTCTTACCAGCATACAGACGAGCAAAATCCAATCAAATACACCACTAACGAAGAAATGAAAAAGAAAATGATAGTAAATGTAACTCAATCAGAAAAGAAAGACAGCATTATAACAGATTTATTGACCAAAAATAGCTCTTTAACCAAAACTATTAAAATATTAGCATGGATCATGAGATTTATAAAAAGAAATAATCAAGGTCAGCATTTATCATGTGAAGAGCTGCGCAAATCAAGACAAATGATAATAAAGGCAGTTCAACTCGAAGAATTTACTGAAGAGGTTGCAAGCCTGAAGGCAAACAAGGCCATCAATAACAAGAGCAAACTACTGGAATTCAATCCTTTTCTAGATGAGGATGGAATTCTGCGTGTTGGTGGTAGACTAAGACACGCCAACATAGACCAAGAAATGAAACACCCTGCTATTATACCAAGCAACACCAGATTAGCAGATTTATTAATTGACGAAGCACACAAGCTAACGTACCACGGCGGTGCGCGTCTGACCACTGCGTTTCTGAGACAAAAATATTGGCTCATTGGTGGGATAAGAGCCGCCAAAAAACGTCTTCGTCTATGTGTAAAATGTAAAAAACATAATCCAGACCAACAAAAACAACTAATGGGGGACTTGCCGCCGGCCCGATCTAATCCGTCTCGCCCTTTTTATCACACAGGAGTGGATTATACCGGCCATGTCCTAATCAAAGCGAACAAAGGCCGCGGTATCAAAACCACGAAGGGATACGTGGCCGTATTTGTATGTATGGCTACTAAAGCTGTACATCTGGAGCTCGTTTCCGATCTGAAAGCTTCAGCATTTTTGTCAGCCTTGCGACGAATGGCCGCTAGAAGAGGTGTGCCCGGCCACATCTATAGCGATCAAGGCCGAAACTTTGTTGGGGCCGACAAAGTACTACAACAAGAGCTAGAACAAATATTAGATACTACCTGTGATCAAAACTTACTTGGAGAGATAGCAAGCATGGGCATAAAGTGGCATTTCAACGCCCCATCCTGGCCATCAGCGGGCGGGATATGGGAAAGCGCCGTCAAAAGCCTAAAATACCACATCAAACGAGATATAGGTGAGCAGACACTAACGTTTGAAGAATATAGCACCATCCTTTGTCAACTAGAGGGATGTCTAAATTCAAGGCCACTGTGCTCAGTGACAGAAGATCCCAACGACTTCGACGCCATCACCCCAGCACACTTCCTAGCAAGCGGACCTACTTTGACCATATACGAAACAGAAACTGATTTACGAACTAGGTGGCACCTAACACAAAAGATATATAAAGATATCTGGGATCGGTGGTCAAATGAGTACCTAACTCTATTAGCGGCGAGAAGTAAATGGAGAAAACCACAACGCAATATCAAGGAAAATGACGTCGTGGTAATCAAAGACGATAACATTCCTCCGGGTAAATGGCCCTTAGGGCGCGTGGTACAACTTCATCCCGGCAGCGATGGTTACGTCAGGGTTGTTACGCTCAAAACCAAGAACGGGTTCATGCAGAGACCAATTGTAAAGCTCTCCGTTCTACCGGTTAGTGAAAACGACGAAATCAATCAAAAACCATCTGCAGACCAAGAAAATCAATCACCAAAATCAAGTTCATCAACCCGAAATAGAAAAACTTACAGTTTCATATCAGTAGCTACAGCATTGTTATTATTTATTATGACAATTATATCGCCAGTACAGTGTATGTATGTATATGTACATAACATAACACCATTACAGAATAACAGCCTCTATTTCGATAGCATTACGAACATGCATTTAATTAGAGACGACTGGCGCCTAGTTGTCTACTACGATACTCGTCCCTATCAAGAAGGGAATGCCACCATAAGCAAATATCTTAAGTACCTCAATGTACTGTGCTCGAGTATCAAAGAACAATCCCACTGCCGCGAGCTAATGACTCAGATGCAGCACGAGTTCGCGGAACTACAATATCATAACAACATTTTGATGCATCAGAAATCCGATACGCGTTCGCGCCGCCGCCGCGGTCTCATAGACGGTGTCGGATATATTGCTAACAGTCTTTTCGGTGTATTAAACGAACGTTTTGCTGAAAAGTACGAGAAAGATATTACTCTCATCAATGAAAATCAAAAACATTTGGCTTCCTTGTGGAAAAACCAGACTTCGGTCGTAGAAGCAGAGTTCAACCTTCTAAAACGCACCGAGAACATCATGAACACACATCGCAAGACCATTATGAATAAAATTCTCCGATTTGAAAACACAATCTATGAAGCTAGTATTGCTGTTCACAACATTTCTATCATAACCGAATTTCTCGGTACAGCCATGATGGCAAACAATCTCTTAAACAGCCTCAGAAATATCCAACATTTATAATGGCAAGTTCAATTTTCACCTGTTGACGCCAGACCAGATCAGACAAGAGTTGAATGTTATAGCAGGTCAACTCCCTAAAGATTTGTCCCTACCAGTTGCTAATAACGACTTTTCTGACATATATAATTTACTACAAGTGCGGACTCGAATCACATACAACTATATCATATTCGAGATCAAGATTCCGCTGATCAGCCGAGACGTGTCTGAAGTTTTACGACTTATACCTATTTCTCATTTGATTGGGAACCTTAATCAACAAAAAGTTGTACCTATATCAGAGTATGTGGCTATAAGCCTAAGCAAAGATGCGTTTGTGCCACTATCAGGAAAAGATTTCGACTCATGCTTGAATCGAAACTCGGAAACCATTCTTTGTCACCTTAAGATGCCTATTTATCACATTCAAGATGATCAGAGCCTATGTGAGACATTGCCCAATTCAAGAACTTGTAGAACAATTATCAGTTCTTGCTATAATAAATGGAGCGAAATACATAAAATAAACACATATTTTTATTTCTGTTGCGAGCGGTGTCAGTTGAAGTTGCTATGCGAAGATCAAGTTACCGTAGTGCAATTGACCGCCGCTGGCCTGTTCACTATCGACCAAGGTTGCATTATTAAAACAGCTGATTTTCTCGTTTATTCACACAAACAAGAGATGAACAAACTCAGCATCAGTTCAAAGCTTCAAGCTCCAGAAATCTCACCCATAAACCGTATTTTCAATATATCAGTACCAGAACAACCTATACCGAACGATGAAACTGATAACATGACCCATTATCGCCAATTACAAGAGATCAGACAGCAACTAGATCTTATGAAGAGCAGTGAACCCATCGCAGAGAACATAACTTATCATGATGTCCACCACTATGTGGCCATATACGTGCTCTTCGTGATCGTGGCGGGGGCCGTCGTAGCCTTCGCGTGGTGGCGCTGTAAGCGGGCGCCCGCACCAGCAGCGGCGGCGGCGCCGGTGGCCGCGGGACCTGCGGTTCCGCAGCCTGCTACCCGTGCCAGTGTTAGTGCAGTGAAGTGTAGTGTAAACGAAATTAGTGAATCAAGTGAGTTTCCTAAAAAGTGTGCGCGTGTGTTAAAGCAAAATAAAAGCACATCGCCTGTGCTTCGATCAGTGTTTTCAATTCAAGACTCAAGTGACTAGAGATAGTATATATTCTTTGCTAGAGATAAGATGAATTGTTGAATCACCTTGTAATTCGGGGTACTAATAAGATCATCTTGCATGTTAGTTTAAAAACAAAATATTGTTCTATCACCTTGTTAATTTTAAGATCATGCTTAACTTCATCCTCACTAACAATTTCACACTTTCTCCCGCCCGGGAATATGTACGAGCAAGCAACGTACAGTTTTAGTTAAGTCATCAATTTACACGTTGACCTCATTTACCTGTATTCATCATTTTTCACTCGATCAAATCAGTTCGCATTTAGCCATCAAGAGCGCCGCGCGTACTCATTCATTCTAACATAAGTTCCTTTTGTACCAAGTTTTAGTCTCCAAATATACATCAATTTTATCATAATCAAGTTTTATCATTTATCTAATTTGTTTCGGTTCACCCCGAACAAGTTGTAAACTAGTAAAATACTACATCAATATATTTACCCCCATATTTGAGTTATTATAACTCAAACGGTCTTTTAAACCTATTTTAGCTATTACACTGTTTTGTCACTTTCTGTCAAATGATTACAGCGCCATGAAAGAATGATACAAAACAGTGTAATAGTTAAAACAGGTTAATAAGACCGTTTGAGTTATTATGAATAAGAGGGTTACTCCCTTATTCATAAAAACTCAAACAAAACAAAACAGTGTAATAGCTAAAATAGGTTTATTAGACTGGATGAGTTATTATGAATAAGAGGGTTAGTGTATAAACGTGTACGAAGCCATCAAAATCAAATCAAATGTTTTCAATGATATAATTAGTAGTTGTAAAAACTGTTTCGGGCAAGGAATTGAACTCGCGTCTTACACCGCAGAATACCAGTATCGTGGCATGCCTCACGCTGTTTTATTTTTATTAATATCTTGTTAATGTGTAAAGTGACGAATAAAATTATTTCATTTCATTTCAATAATTTTTACGCTATCAGAGCGAATGCCTTTACCGAGGAAATATCTTTTTCTACAGTTTTTGGTATACATTTTCAACTACATACCGAATCATCATTATCAAGCTCATTTTAGTAGGTAGCTGATTATCATTAAAATTACATGATATCTTTCTAAACAATATGCGCAAACAATGATAATTAGTCAGCTATGTAAAGGTAATATAAGAGAAATAACAAATATTCACCTGGCGGTAAGCTCAAGGCTTCTCTCACTCGATCCACCAGAGCATTGAATACTGGGTACTGTTCTTTATTTGGTTTTGGGCCAATTGGCAGGAGTCTGAAAATATGTAAATATTACGTTATTCAATGGTTTAGAATGTTTTTTTTAACACTCAGTGTCATATTTGAAGTCTTAAAAGATGATATAAGAAACCAACGTATTTATAAGATTCGCGCGATCAGACTGACAGCACGGTAGCTCAATTGGAAGAGCAGTTGGCCCGGTAAGCCAGAAAGATGCTGGTTCGAGTCCCGCCCGTGCGCAATTTTTGGTTTCCTGTTTCATTTTTTAAGTATTACGTTATTGTGAATATTCCATAACAAATTTCCAAGCGGTTTATTGGTAGAGAATGCTTTAAAGCATCAAGTCTGCTAGCTGCATAAATCGCTCCGTAGCGGTGCGGTGGCAGTAATAGATGAGGGAAGTATGGATATTCGATGTGTATTAAATAAATAAATCATTTTTCCACTTAATATCAGTCACAGTTACATATTGACCAAAACTTCTTTTTAGGAAAGAAATATTCTTGTGCCAGGAAGTATTGCTCTTTTTTAGATTAATCTGAGAAAATATTTGATTTACATAAAAAAAAAATACCGATCTAGACAATTTCTCTAAAATAAACATAAGTTTTATTTGAAATTATAAAAAAATCACATGTAAGTACGCCGAACTATTTGACAGCCGCCAAAAATGGTTCTGCTACATCGCATCTCGCATCTCTTTTTATCGCACAGCTTTCTCCTACTGACATCTCGCTCTTGTCATTTTATTCCAAATAGGGATAATAATTTTCCAATAGGGATATTCACAGACAAGGTAAACTATCAGTAAAGGCGTGACCTTTCCTGCGGCGGGATGTGGAACGGCTGGTGCGGGGGGTGGAGGGGCGCGTGCGGCGGCGCGCTCCACGCCAGCTCCATCTTGGACAGCGGCGACTCCGGCGACGCGTACGCATTCCCGCCGTATTTCACTGTGATATATACCAGATACACACATTAACACTGTGTACAGGCAAGCACGTACAACACTTTTCGTCAGCATAAATTCGCCCTACTTTTGTTATAACGTTTCATTACTTTTTGTACAAATACTTCAGTTCGTTCGCATCCATCAAACCATTAAGTCGCGCGATCTCACTTACCATCAAAATCCATTTCTAGCATAAATCAAGTTCAATATACAAGTTTTTCATATCTTACAAACATTCTCTCTATCATTTCAAATCAACCCCCTCAAACTGTTACGGCATCCCCGTACACACTGTATATCGAAGATCATAAATCGTTGCCAAAAGACAGCCGTCTAGCTGTCAAAAAAAAACACTGTATATGGATATTTTAGATTTACTCAATTAAATCATTTTTTTTTAAATAACATACAACATGTATATATTATTGATAGTATTAGTCGTTAAGCTCAATCAGAGGCCTCATGGGCGGTTCGATAACATCTGACAGTAGGGTTAGTCACTTTTCTTGCAAAACACCCCTCCTCCACCAATCCGAACTGAGCCCGCGTGGTGTAGTATGGCTCATACTACCTCACATTTGAGGTAAGGCCTTTGCCCAGCAGTGGGACGTTACAGGCTAACTTTACTTTATTCTCACCTGGACTTCTATGCCTGGGATGGTGATGCGAAGCAGTGAGACCGTCACCGTTGGATGAAGGAGCAGTGTCGGGAGATGTGCTGCTGCCAACTGGAAATAATAATGTTTCAATCTGGTGTGCAGAAAACACCGTTTCAAAATAAAAGGGAAACAGTGAAGTTACCACATAAATAAAAAAAATGGGACGCACGAAGGGTTCCGTACTGACTAGGACACTACTGATACCGAGCAAAAAAAGGGAAAAAAATCGCGCTTGTTGTGTGGGAACGCCTCTTTTTTTAATAATATTTATTGTTATAGAGGTAAAAGAAATAAATAATATAAGAAACTGTCTAGATATAGAAGTTTTTAAGTTACAGCATGGTGACAGACGTCTTAGTAATAGAGTCCCGTTTTTAGCCTTTGGGTACAGAACCCAGAAATCCAGGTAAAGTATTACCAAAATCAGTGTTAGCACATTTTTTAAGCCTTTTAAATTAACATAATTATAATTTCATAAGCTAGATGTGTTCTTTGAAAATGTTGTCTGTTTATTTACACTTACACTTTACCTATCAGACGAAACATTTTTTTTTTTTAATAACAGTTTAACTTAATTTTTGGCATGACATGACACATTGACAGTGAGTCATACAAGAATTAGTGAGACAGCTTTTTTTCTCTTAACAATATAGATTATCTTGTTTATTAAAACAAATACTATCGCTAATATGTCTTTTACAGATAACCAGAAATGAGTCACATACATTATATTATGTCAGGTTCCATATTATATTCCACACTAAAGTCCGTTTAATTTCACTAGTCGAATATTGTAAACAATTTTGACATTCCTTTTTAGCGAAAATATAAGCTTTTAAAACAAGAAAACACAAAACTTACAACATAAAGTCCATTCATTTTTACTAGTCCAACACTGTAAACAATCTTGACATTCCTTTTTTACGAAAATATTACTTTAAAAACAAGATGAACTCAAAATTTACAACATACATTGCTAATTGATTGTTCAACACAGATCTTTTTAAATTACATACAAAAAATATTTTCTTTGCTAATATTATTTCAAAAGTTACAAAAAGATTCTTTACATTCTTGGACTAGCAAAAATTATTGGAGTTTACATAGCTTATTCATCGTTCAATACTGCGATCTTTTTAAATAAAATAGTAAATTAATTTTATCTACTGAACATTTTAAAACCAAAAGATTGTTTACAATGTTGGACTAGCAAAAAAGAATGGAGTTTATTTCCTTGACCCCCTAGTATAAATCGATTTATTTTTTTATCTGGGCTATATAGGTAGACCGCGAAATTGAGACGTCGCCTGCGGTACAAAGGGGTGCGGGAGGAGACGAGAGCGCGGTTAGTGAGCGCCCGCACCCCGCGCGCGACCCTCCCCCCACGCCCCGCCACCCCGCAGGCGAAGTCTTTCTGAATATTCACACAAGGGCTCCTACATACACTTTTTCTTTCCCTTTAAACTTCTATGATAATCATTACCAGGTCATCGTTTCACACGAAGTGCCATTATGAAAAAATATTCGTCATAAAAAAACCTATTTTTTGCCTTACCAACAATCCTCTTCTGTTTGCCGAGTATTTTTGCACGCGGAGACGTTTGCTGATGTAACTGATCAGGCCATATCTCTACTGACTGGCCGCTCATAGGTGTAGACTTCCTGCAGAATCATAAATTATTGTAGAACTGAATAAAAGCCAATATTAACGTTCGTAGATTCAGATTCATTTATTGCCAGTCACAAGTTGGGTATGGTGTTACAGGAATAAAGACAGTACAAGTGACACCCTGCAAGGGCATTGCAAAGTGTGCTAGAGACTTTATAATGCTTGAGTGAGTTATTCGGTTCCTTCATTCCCATAGCTCGGTGAGACGACATTCCGACATGCCTTATCGAGTAGTAGTAGTAGTAAGTATTTTATCGAGGCATGGGGTATCACACTGCAACTTTATGAAGCCAAGCATTTTCTTAATTGAATTGTAAGACAAAAACACGTACAACCGACTCTACCCAATCTTTCGTAACTGTATAAGCAGAACATAATAACATAGTAATAGCGCTGGTATTACAATAAAAAATAGGCAATACATAAACCGCGTCTGAATACTTACATGGTATTTTAAAATCGCTGTGTAGTAATAATCATTCAAGTTTTCAATTCTATAACCACTATCAAATACCGTGTGATTTTTGTAATAGCACCGTAAATTATGGAGAAGGTAAACAACATGAGTCACGTACTCGGGTCACGTTGTGTATAGGTAGACCGCTTCATTGGAACCTCGCCTGCGGTGCAAAGGGGTGCGGGGTACCTAGACGAGATCGCAGTTAGTGAGCGGCGCGGGCGGGTGTATCCGCGCCGCCCACACATCTCACGCGCCCCTCCCCCTGCGCCCCCGTACCCCGCAGGCGAAGTCTCAATAAAGCGGTTTACCTATAATACGTTATACGGTCACCCTTTTTTATTTTTAACTTGATATATTCATAGTTAGAAGAAAGAAAATTAACTTACAAATTAGAGGAATCGCTTCCAATTGAAACTGATGAACTGGTGGACAGCTGATGTGCTGAGCGGGAGGCCACTGTTGTCTGTAAATAAATAATTAAAATAAAAAATGCAAGACGAGTGTAAGGGCTTAACCCAGCAGTGGGATGCTTACAGGTTATGAAGTGAATAAATGAATATGAATATGTGTCGATAAATGTGTATGTCCAACTTTATATCGCATTTTTTTCAAGTTTTACACTGTTTTTTGCTCTGCTGACGATGGGATACAAGAACGTTTTTGTTTTGTAGTGTAGTTAAGTATTTCAGTCAGCAAAATAATTAACAACATAGCTAATTTGTGAATAAATCTGGTTCGGCTCTATTCGTTTGTGACATTGTCAAAGTGACGTCATTCACGTTACGTAGCGTTGTGCAAGCGTTTACGCGCGTATTCAATACTGATTACAAAAAAACTTGTTTTATTACAATTAATGTATTATTTCCAGCAAATTCCAATTGTAAGCTTGCGCACAAGTTGTCAAGTACCCAATTCTGTATTTTTTTTGTCAAACCGTCATTTTAATTTATTTTCAAGTGAGCGAGACAGGTGAGCGTTTTGTCATGCCCTGTAGGTATCCAATCGGTGACAGTATCAGACTTACATTAATCTTACACGGAAGATGCGATGTGGTGGCTGGTGTCTCAATCTTCGGCGGTGGGTCTTCATAATGCGATGGCTCATCAAACGATCCCTGATGAAAACAACAATAAGTAAACCTCAAAACCACTATTCGATAAGAATAGTTTAAAGCAAATAACATGATAATGATAACAATAAAAATTGAAATTCATCGTTGTTAGCGTTTTAACTGTGATAAGATTTCACAGAGTATGTATATCACAGCTATGATTCATCATAGCATTTATCATATACTAGCGGTCCCAGCGAACTTCGTTTCGCCCCCAGCCCCGTCCCGCCCCAGCCTCGTTTTATGGGAATTTTAACCGCGGAAGTTTTTGTAGACATTATGACGTTCTTTAATATTGTTGTACATGATTTTGTTCTATCGCTAATAGTTTCGGCAGCGCATTCGACGAAAGACATTTTAAGACTCATTTTTCTACACCTTCGGTTACATAGTTCAAATTTTACCAATGATCCCTAATTTTTTTTCAAAATGAAATGTAGCCTATGACGAATTGGAAGAATGTAGCATTCTATTGGTGAAAGAATTTTTTAAATCGGCCCAGTACTTTTTGAGCCTATTCAATACAAACATACAAAAATAGGTACAAATCTTTCCTCTTTATAATATTAGTGTAGATTTAAATTATGCAGAAAGATTGTTGTGGATCCTTTCGTGATACTTAGACAAACTTTTTAATTTGAACATGTGTTTTCTGAGATATGCGAGTACAAACACATTTTTCAGGTTTATTGTAGTATAGATTTTCAATTACAATCATCACTTTTATCAACAACTTCAATCTATAATTATGGAACTCATCATTATTCACTACGTTTACATAATTTATGTATTTACGATTAAAATACACTATCACTGTTATTTGGTCTGACAAAAAAAGATTAGACCAGATAACACCGTTTCAAAATGTGGCGTGTATATAAATAGTGCGACGAAATTACGTATTGTTATTCAAGATTCAATTCATTGTCTGCGAAGTTACTGCGCAATGATTTGGACCATCATACTCAGTATTCTGGTGGGCGCCGCCAGTGTGGCGTACTACCTTTCAACGCGCAGCTTCAATTACTGGAAAAAGAAAAAGGTCCCTTACGCCGAGCCGAGTCCGCTGCTAGGAAATTTCGCAGAAATATTCACCTTCAAAAAACATATCTCATATGTGGCAGACGACATCTACAAGAAGTTCCCAAATGAGCCGTTAGTGGGTGCTTTCTTTGGCACCGCCCCAGGTTTGATTGTCAGGGATCCGGAATACATCAAACACGTCACAACCAAGGATTTCTATTTCTTTAACGCTAGACCCGGATCTACCTACAGCGAGAAGGAGATATTCACCAAAAACCTATTTTCTACTCACGGCGACTACTGGAAGACAGTGCGTCAAAATATATCCCCCGTATTTTCAACGGCCAAAATGAAGACCATGTTCAAACTGATCGCCGATTGTGCTTTTGAGTTTGAACAGCTGATCGACGATGAAACCAAGAAGACTAATGTTTTTCCCGCACAAAGACTAATGACCAGGTTCACCATGGCTTGCATTACGTCCGCAGCATTCGGCGTAGACTCAAACACGATGGACGAAGGGTATAAAACGAATCCCTTCACGAAAGCCGGAGAAATGGTATTCGAAAAATCTAAAATCCGCGTCATTCAATCCTACTTTAGGATGGCTTGGCCCGACATCTTCTACAAACTAGGTCTTACATCAGTGCCAGTGCAAGTAACCGATATGTTCCACGATTTCATGACGTCCGTCTTCGAATCGCGTAATTACAAACCGACAACCAGAAACGACTTCGTAGATTTTATTCTCGGTTTTATAAATAAAAAACAGATTATCGGCGAGAGTTTGTCGCATCCGACGAAGGGCGAAGTCAAGAAGACATCTGTCGAGGTGACCGACGAGTTTCTGGTGGCGAATTGTTTGATATTCTTTATAGCCGGATTCGAGACGTCAGCAACGACCCTGGCTTACACTTTGTACGAGCTCGCTAAGAACCCGGAAGTGCAGAAAAAGTTGCAGAAGGAAATAGATGACTATTTGGTCAGGTCAGAGAATAGTTTGGAATACTCGAGTGTATTTGAGCTGCCGTACATGCAGGCGTGCATTGACGAGACTCTTCGTCTGTATCCCGTGCTCGGCTTGCTCCAGAGGGAAGTGGTGGACGACGTCACCCTCGGCTCAGTGCGGCTGGAGCCAGGAATTCAGATCCATATTCCTGTATACTCTATTCACCGCGATCCTAAATACTTCCCGGAGCCCGAAACGTACCGCCCCGAGAGGTTTTTAGGGGATGAAGCCAAGAAGATAGTCCCGCACTCTTATATGCCGTTCGGCGATGGACCACGGTTGTGTATAGGTGAGTTAAGGTTTAACATTTGTGTCTGCTGGACGGACAACATAGATTAGAGACAACGGACAATATAGATGGTAAAGTCACGAAAAATTATGTTTATTACGGTTCACTATCGACGGGTAACAACATAGCAAGAGAGATTATAATCTAACGGCATTTACAATTTTACGGTGATACTAGCGGACCCAGCGAAGTTTGTTTCGCCCCAGTCCCGGCCCTGTCAAACGGGATAAATGTGTCCTATGTCCTCCTGCAGGCCTAGCATGCACGTCGTGATAAAAATTTACCGCCACATTCTATCGAGTTTGTTTGTCAAAAATCGACTTATCCACAGTTGCTAACATGGCTGCCATGAAAGTCATGTCGTACTGCCAAATTTCGAAATATGACAAAATTATCAGTGAACCCTAACATGCGACACATATTTTTATCGAATTTTGACATTTTGCTGTGGAACATTATCGTCCGACATTAGCGTCGACGATAAATGAAAAACAACATATTTAGAGCAAAAATATGTGACTGTGTCGTGCCATATTTTATCCTAGTCCGTCAAAAAACAATAAAGTGTAAAAATATTGAAAAGAAAGTCCCCATGGATCATTTTTTATCCCTAAGATATTTATAAGTTTGAATTCATAATCTTGGGGCAATATTAGACATACTCTTACTAATCTGTGGGCAATATCGAGTCAATCTGTCATTGTGTCAAGTTGATAATTTTGAGCCAAATCTGACATAAAATTGAGCGAATGGTTAGAAATTGACATATCTCGTTATCGTTTTGGATAAAGGAGGCGGTCGGCGCGCCATACATTGCTTGCCCCAAAAGTAAAAATCCATGCGCCACGACCAAAACTAATTTTATGGGTTCGTTTCTTCGCCTTTTAAAATAATATAAAGTAATATAAGCCGTAAATAGCGGGGTTTTCACATAAAACGAAATAAATTGTGTGGGTTCAATCTCTTGCACAGGTCTTTCTAGATCATAGCGCCATCTGTGTCGAAAACCCGCAATCTAGGCCACCAAAACTCAAACATAGAAAACTGCCCCGCTAGGGTGCGTGACGCGTGAAAATTACGATGACGCAAACAATAGCCAACGAAAAGAAGTTCCTTGTCACAGTTTTTTTTCAAGTTTTAGGAAGAGGTTGGTAGGTTTAAAGGTTAGTACCCATGGGAGGCAAACGTCATCTTCCTTCTTAAAATAGCGATTGCGAGCGCTTACTTATTTAACTAACTGCCACATGACACAGTATGACACAATATGCCATTTCGTTAAGCGGTCGTCAGTTTGCTTAGAAGTGCTCGAAACCGCTATTTTCTGCCAAACAACAATTGTTGGGGACAGGAAATTGTATTCAATAGTTGTCCTATTTTTTTTGTAGATTTATATGCCGCTAGATAAAAGCAAAGTAAATTAACAATATTGTATTAAAAATTCAATATATTTTTTGCAAAATGATATAGTCAAGTCTCTTAATGCTTTTCTTTAATCAAACATTAAACGACTCTGGGGCAATTTACGAACGTGTCCTTTGTCCAATGTGGTTGGCATATTAGGGAATATGATAAAATAGCCTAGATCGAGTAATTTTATCATGTCGATCGAAAGAAATGATGTGCCATGCAGGTTAGGCCTACTGGTTCGAAGCTACCTCATCGCCGTTTCGCCCCGGCCCCGTCCCACCCCAGCCCGGGCTCATCTAAGGGGTATGAATGGTTCTAAGCTACCTCCCCACCATTTCGCCTTGCCACGTCCCACCCCAGCCCCGGCCCCGTCTAAGGGGTATGAAAAATAGATGTTAGCCGATTCTTAGTAGACCTACTCAATATGCTCACAAAATTTCATGAGAATTGGTCAAGCCGTTTTGGAGGAGAGGAGTACGGGAAAGAACATTGTGACACGAGAATTTTATATATAAGATAACTCGAGAAAGAAAGAAAAAAAGAAACTCATGATTTAGGTACCGATCACGCCCAATACTACATGTACCCTTAGTCCATGCAAATTACAGGCAGAACGCATTTCTGATCCGTAGTTGTAGAAGTTTTTCTAAATTATCTATCGACATTGACCTGTTCTTTACAAGCACTGCTTCTATTAAGCGATTCATGACTAAATCATATTTTGAGATTCTCAAACTTCGTGATAAATTAGATATTAAATTGGACTAACACCATTGTTCCTAAGATATAATTATTTTGTATTTTGTATTTTTTTGTATTGTGAGATATTTTTATTCTTTCCATCGGATTGTAGTTGCCCCAATCGGACCGTATCTTGATATCTGACTACTCATATGTGGAGATTTATTATTAGTATTGATGTTAAGCTTAAAGTTATTAGGATATAGTGATTATTAAAACTGTAAATCTTCCTACGAATAAATAAATAAATAATTTTTTTTATCGATTTCTTAAAAGAAGTGTGCCGGGACCGCTAGTCAGACATAGAAGATATCACCACCAGATTTTTTAATAGTAAACTATTTGTATATTTTTGCAGGTATGCGTTTCGCTAGAATGCAAATGACTGCCGGTCTGATTACATTGATGAAGAAATATCAACTGGACCTCGCACCCGGTACAACTAAAGTATCAAATTTTGATCCTTTGTCGGTATTGCTGCCGTCGCCTGTTGAGCCATTACAACTAAAGTTGTCAGCCAGAGATGGATGGGAACAACGTATGTTTGATACGACTGCGAAAAGTACTTGTTAAGCCCCTATTGCCTTTGTAAATAATAGATTATGACAGCCATCTTTGGTTTACTTTTTACAAAACATAGCAGTTCATTTAAATTATTGTTAGGGATATTTCTGGCTAGAGTCAAATTTAATTGACTGAATAAATTGAAGTGAGTTTTGTGATACATAACAATTAATCTGGCGAAAAGTTTTCAATAACATTTCCAATAAGTAGACACTGTATTATTATTACTTAGGACTACTGTCATTAAAAAAATATATTATTATAAAATGAACAGCCGTTTATGTAAAAATGAAAAAATAGCAGCTTTTTTTACTTAGTTAGATAGAGATTAATAAATTTTCATTAAATGCAAGTGTTATTTTTTTTTTATAATTATAACTTATGAAAGTGACACCCCTCTGTCACTAGCTAGGGGCTTTTTAAAAATACGACAACGTGTTACAGAGTGTTACAAGTGATAGAAACATGGATTGGAACTTGTCTATGGAAATTAGCATAAGCGCTTACCGGTGCAGTGCTTCCGTGGACGGTGGTGTCTGATTTGTCACTTGTCTCTGGTATGGCTATAAGCTCGCTTTCAGACGATTCTTGCTCTAGACTCCATTGCTGGTATCTAAAATAATTGCAGGGATACTCATTTTAGTTGCAGTTTAAATTAATTTGTTACAAATGGCTGTATTTCTGTATTTTTTATGTCTAAGTGGGTTGAGAGAGAAAAAAACGTGATCAAACAATATGAGCGGCTTGTGCGAAAGGCGACACTTCGATAGCAATAGCAGACAGCTCGTCATAAATGTGCGTCATTGAAAACACTATTGTTATTACTTTGTAATTAACAACTTACTGTCAAAATTTTCAATAATCATATATAGATAGTGCCATCCACGAAGGCGCGCCCCACTCTTTTTTTGATTGAGGAAGGCGCGGGGTGCGGGGGGTGACTAGCGCGTCAGTTGTGAGTCAATCAAAAATTAGGACTGGTCACGAAAGTGGCTCTACTTTAATTATTTTTAAAATGTCAAGGAAAACCCAGTGTGTTGTACTAAAATATAAACCAGGTAATTATACCATAGACTGACAGTGATTACTATTGTCAGTAAATTTACTTAAAAAATTATAATGGTTACATACTTAAACACCATTAACATTTTTAAATTAATAAAATACCATGTGGTACTTATAATATTTACCGGGATA
The DNA here is from genome assembly GCA_963584085.1 of Pyrausta aurata. Classification (NCBI taxonomy): domain Eukaryota; kingdom Metazoa; phylum Arthropoda; class Insecta; order Lepidoptera; family Crambidae; genus Pyrausta; species Pyrausta aurata. The sequence goes on along the minus strand of OY757272.1, from coordinate 2,629,358 downwards.
TACTTTATCGGGGAAGGCTATAAACATTACGCTAAGTAAGACCTACGTGTACAAAGAAAAATCCGATAGTTCTCTTATAAGATATTATTGCATTTTTTAAATGTTATTTATAAAACGTTCTTACGTATTTCGTTTACATCAATAGTAATAATGTTACTGGTGCATTTTTTAGGTTTATTATATGTCTAGTAGCTAACCATGCCTACTTGAAATTATATCTAAGTAGAGCATCTTTTCCTTTGAGTGTATTTTTTGTAGTATGATTGTCATTCTTAAGTTATTATGATGTTCCAAATTCAATTCAAATGTTGGAAAAAGCTTGCACATGTACTATAAACGATTTGGACGAGTGGAGGGGCGCGCCGTCGTGGATGGCACTATCTATAACAAACTCAAAGCTAGTTTGGGATTGGATCTATTTTGCTAAAAAAAAGGCTAAAAAGTTCAAACGTTTTTTTTTGTAAATATCATCTCTGAATGTTGACTTTTTATTTAAATTCGAAACTGATAATATAATAATTTGAATGTGACTTTAAATGGACCTATAATTATGATATTTTTAATGTTACAATTACAAACAATTTGCATGCCATAGTTTTTGGTAAAATGTGAGGACTTATTTTTGTACTTGTACCTACCACCTATTGCAACCACGTTTTGAGCAAATAAATATTTCATTTCATTGCATTTGAAAATAAAGAAAGGAGGCCGAGAAAAATTAAAGAAAAGAAAAATATAAATAATGTCTCGAATCTTAGTGCCTGACTAAAGAGAATGATAAGAAATAAGAAGGAAAGAGAAAAATAAAAGAAAGAAATGAAAGTCGTGAAAAACGACTTGTGCGCGAACCACTTCCAGCTCCGTCTCGAGCGAAGGCTGAAGGCAGGCGCAGGACCAACGGCTTTACGTGCTTTCCAAGGCACGGGGGTGAAACACCGCCAACTTCCAAACTCCGGGCTAGATCTAGCTTCGCTCACTTGGTAGCCTTGGCGGGCTCCTCCCAGTGCGTGTGCATGTGCGCGGGCGACTTGTGCGCGAGCCGCGGCTTGCGCTCGAGCGCGGCGAGCGGGCTGCAGCTGCTGCCGGCCGCTGCAGTCGCAGCTGCTTCCAGCTCCGTCTCGAGCGAGGGCTGGCTCACTCACTTGGTAGCCTTGGCGGGCTCCTCCCAGTGCGTGTGCATGTGCGCGGGCGACTTGTGCGCGAGCCGCGGCTTGCGCTCGAGCGCGGCGAGCGGGCTGCAGCTGCTGCCGGCCGCTGCAGTCGTAGCCGCTTCCAGCTCCGTCTCGAGCGAGGGCTGGCTCACTCACTTGGTAGCCTTGGCGGGCTCCTCCCAGTGCGTGTGCATGTGCGCGGGCGACTTGTGCGCGAGCCGTGGCTTGCGCTCGAGCGCGGCGAGCGGGCTGCAGCTGCTGCCGGCCGCTGCAGTCGTAGCCGCTTCCAGCTCCGTCTCGAGCGAGGGCTGGCTCACTCACTTGGTAGCCTTGGCGGGCTCCTCCCAGTGCGTGTGCATGTGCGCGGGCGACTTGTGCGCGAGCCGCGGCTTGCGCTCGAGCGCGGCGAGCGGGCTGCAGCTGCTGCCGGCCGCTGCAGTCGTAGCCGCTTCCAGCTCCGTCTCGAGCGAGGGCTGGCTCACTCACTTGGTAGCCTTGGCGGGCTCCTCCCAGTGCGTGTGCATGTGCGCGGGCGACTTGTGCGCGAGCCGCGGCTTGCGCTCGAGCGCGGCGAGCGGGCTGCAGCTGCTGCCGGCCGCTGCAGTCGTAGCCGCTTCCAGCTCCGTCTCGAGCGAGGGCTGGCTCACTCACTTGGTAGCCTTGGCGGGCTCCTCCCAGTGCGTGTGCATGTGCGCGGGCGACTTGTGCGCGAGCCGCGGCTTGCGCTCGAGCGCGGCGAGCGGGCTGCAGCTGCTGCCGGCCGCTGCAGTCGCAGCCGCTTCCAGCTCCGTCTTGAGCGAGGGCTGGCTCAGATCTAGGCAGAAAAAAATACAATAAAAAGCTAGAAAACCGTTCCCATAAATTATTTTCTTGCATTTCTATAAATTCGCAGACTCACAGGGCTATGTCCGTTACTTTAATTCTTATACGTATCTCCTCAGTGACACCACTTCGCTGTTCAAACTCGCTGATATCACCTATACTGTTAAAGGTAGACTTCCGCGCACTGGTCTAGGCAGCATGCGGCTCGTTCTATAAACTCCCATCCCATCCCATGCACGTTGTTTCAAAGTCCACCTTAACCTGCTCACCTCTGGGCCGCGGCACGTGCGGCATGACGATCATCGGCGGGATGCGCTTGCACTGGTGATGCTGAGCTTCCACAGTGTGCAGGACTATGCGGACCAGGGACACCACTTGTGAGCAGACTGGGCCACTGCTGTAGTGGTACTAAAATGCATACAAAAATAGGTCTTAAAATATGAACACAGGAGTGTGTTAATAATAAATAACTTTTGTTCCTATTATTTCACAAGCATGGAAACAAATACAATCAACTATGTAATCAACCAATGGAATTTTTATGTAGGTATTTAAGTATTTATGGGAGACGCTTCGTCATAAACATTTTATAGTAATACTCGGTTATCGTAAGACCTATCAAACATGACATTTCCTCCCGCTTCCCCGCTAACGCATTCGTTCATTTCGTGTCAATACAGTTCATTTTTGCACACTTTTCCTTGCGTCACCGCACAGTTCTGGTCCATTATTACGATAAACAGCTAATATTCGTAACACAAGTGTCAGTCATATGACTTTAGGTGTGTTGTCTGACGAATATTTATTAACTTCTAACTAGATTTCCTTGTACACAAGTGTTTGATAACAAATCGCAGCGTCACAGAGGATTATAAAGGCTAAATCAAATGAATCAGGACCGTACATCCGAGGTATCTGACGCCTAACCAATTTCAAACATAAATTGCATGCACACACCATACAAAAACAGGCGTCACTTTAATATAAACGAAACGAGGTGCAAGCGCTTTTGGCCCTTAAGCTGGTAAGGCGGCAGTGACCTCGATAGCACCTACCTTATATAAAACAACCAGTAGCGCCATTAACCAGTGTCGGCGTACATGTGGTTCTAGCGCCGCTAGCGAGTGTGTGGCGGCCGGGGAACTGTTCGCCGTGTGGGTGCCGCCACTGCAGTACTAAAACAATAAGAATGACTGTGTTTAAATGAGGGCTACCGTTGTCGTGCTTACTAGTTGGCGCCACTGTCGCTTGAGGTCTATAGTCGGATATAGCTTTTTGTCATGATGGAGAGATAAAAAATCAGGTTCGCCAATTAATCTTAATATTAAAATACATCGGGCATGCCAGAGTTCAGCTTTGTTAGGAAAAGAGGAATAAGTACACAAGTCATTAAAGATATAACATTTATTTTCTTAGTCCTCCTTTTAAAACACTCTCATTCATTGATCCGTAACTAGTATTTGCAATAATTAATGGAAATTATTGCTGCATTTTCGAAACATTAATGTAAATAGAAATAAACCCGCACATCTAACCCACAAACAGTGACATTTGACATTTCGGAGACCTCACGCTACACAAGCGCCCCTAGCGGCGAATTCATACGCGATAGCCTTCATTGTATTATAGTGGATCCACACAGCCCACCAGCATTGACACAGCCAGAACTCTCCGGCCGACGGAATCAATCACAAATATTTTTCTAGATACACTAATCAGCCCTATGGATATAGATCTAAACTCAGTGGAATATAAACTAGATATGAATATGAACTCGATAATACACTCAAACAAAACAGTCGCAAAAGTTACCAGGGAATGTTATTTGAAGTTTTTAATTTTGCCAAAAAATCTCTTATTTTAAAATTCCATTTTATTTATTGATCAAAATCCACGATTTTGTATAGTAATATTTAGAATTAATTCACTCTTATTGGTGTAATTGTATTGAATTGTATTGTATTGGTTTGATAAAATCTGACAGCAAGATTGGTCGCTTGCCTTGCAAACACCCCTCCACCAATCCGCACTGAGCCCGCGTGGTGGAGTATGGCTCATACTACCTCATATTTGAGGTAAGGCCTTTGCCCAGCAGTGGGATGCTTACAGGCTTACTAAACTTTTTTTACTAATCACAAAGTTGTATATGAAAATTATAAATTTTGAATTTGAATTTATTTATTTGTACTTGTACTAACATATAAATTGCACTTGTGAAAAGCAACTGTGAACCTGTGACAGACGAGGACTAACATAGTTTTAACCTTAAATTGTTACTAACACTATATGGACCCTGGTCTGAAATAAACATTTTATTTTTTATAAATGTTTTCTTTCTTAATTTTGGATATTTTGTAATTTCAAGGAAATAACAACCTCATAAAGCTATTTGTTGACCTTAATCATCACGGCTTGAAAAAGCAATACCTATAGTTAGATAGGTACGGAATCCTCAGTGCGCAAGTACGACTCGCACTTGGTCGGTTTATAAGTTTTGTGGGTATTCACTGTGTAAATTCATACGTCTGATAAATATTTAGCAGTATGCTGGCTTGTTGCATTGATAACCCTAAAATTACAACGCACGTACGTTATCATCCCCTTAGATTTGACGATAACCTTTAAACGAAAAAGGCAAATCAACGATGACAATCACAATGAAATAAATATTGTGTTATTTATGAAAAATATGGTAGATATTAAATTATCAGTATCGATAGTCCACCGACAGTTATCATAAAATGATTATGTGTATTAGGTAGTAATCAGCTATGTAACAGCGCTCACGATAAGCTTAGTGTAAATTTCCTTTTATACATGTATCTGTTGACCGTGAAAATAAAATTGCCGTGTCATGTTCAAAGTTTCGCTCTCATCCAACCAAAATAAATAAATCTTATTTATTTACATTACAAGTGCAATCCCCAATTTTATCTAAATTCACACACGGAATTTGCTTGTCATTGTGAAAATAAATACAATTGGATATCGGTAATTCATCAATCGGTTTTGCAGGGCAACGTTCGACTATCGAATTGTCCACTGTATAAATTGTTACCTATTTTTCTTAGTCATACCATGACTACTCTGCCGATTCATTAATATTTTTTACGAATTTATAAAACTTTGTTGATAGTTTTTTTTTTGAAGATAAAATGTCTTGGTAATTTTGCAGATGTTATATGATAAAATATTGCTTACTAGCGATCCCCGCGTTTTAATTTTACTCCCTTACCTCCCATCGTAGCGTGACGTTTTATAGACTATAGCCTTCGATAAATAAGTTATCTAACACAAAAATAATTTGAACAGGAATCGGGACAGTAAGAGTCGCTGCTATTAGCACGCTTAGTATTAATACCAAATTGTAAACCAGACTTTATTCTTACCTGCAGGAGAAGCAGTGTTGGCTCAGCAATACTAGCGCCCATGATGTGGTTTTGATCCAACACTTGAGGTAGATTGGCCATGAATGCATTGAATATTGACGATTGCCTGTGAATGAATAACATTTTATTAACACACAGACAATATAATTATCTATTTAAATAGGATGAAAAGCCACGTTAGTTAGACAATAGGTAAACCGCTTCATTGAGGCTTCGCCTGCGGGGCGGTGGGGCGCGGGGGAGCACTTGCAAAATTGAACAGGCTTGCCAATGTGCCGCGCTCTAGCTCTAGCTCCCCCGCACCCCGCCCCGCAGGCGAGGTCTTAATTTCGGGTCTACCTTGTTTCGCAGAATTTTTATTGTCATAATTTTATTTGGCATATCATCAAATAGCATAAACTTCCTTTCGCAGAACATCAATTAGCATTCACTCATTTATCAGACGTTCAAAACGCATAATCGTGTAAGCTAGAATCATCTTTAGGCAGAAATTTAATATTCATAATAGTCTTAAAGCAGAATCATCCTAACGCAGAAAGTTCACAGATAGAATAGTCTTGTGGCATACAATTCGTATATATAGTCATTAATAGGCAGACTCATCCTATCGCAGAAAGTTCACAGTCCGAGTCGTCTTTTGCCATATTTAAAATCATTACAAGGCAGAACTATCATATGGTTTTTATTTCTCTGTGTATCCCAAGTAGTTCTATCTCAGCAACACTTACAAACAACATGCATGGCAAATCAAACATGCAGCATGCAAGCAAGCATTCAGCATGCAAGCAAGTATGCAGCATGCAAGCAAAGCATGCAGCATGCAAGCAAGCAAGCAAAGCATGCAGCAAGCAAGCAAGCATGCAGCATGCAGGCAAGCATGCAGCAAGCAAGCAAGCATGCAACATGCATGGTTTCTGTCACGGCTCCAGCGCTGCGGGGCGGCTCCGGCAGTCCCACGCGAGCTTATCGTCGCAGATGGTTTTCGCTCAATCGCGACCTTTCAATCCACCTGCTCCTCAGCTCGTGGGCTGCCTCGCCCCTCCGCGCCTACGCGATTTTGAATTACACTCTAGGGGTGGGGCAAACAAGACTGCGTGGAGTCGGTTTTGCACCGATTCGTTTCTGTCACTAACTTTTGTACCACAACTTAATTACTTTTTAATTCAATTTTAGGGTAAAATACTATTTAAAAGAAATTGCAATATGTGAAGTGAAATTATTCTAAACGAAATTCTGCTTTCTTCATAGTATGCCTAGTCAAATTATGCCAAATAAACATTGTGCTTAGCGAAAGTATGCAAAGTAAAATTTTGCCAAAGGTATACGTTTTATAACATTTAAAAAAAATGTTTTAAAACTTTCTTTATAAGAGAACCATCGGTCCACCGGGACTTCATACGCGTGAATTGTTTTCGAAGAATCGTACACGTACTCGTAGGTCCTAGCGTAATGTTTTATAGCCTTCCCCGATAAAGTACATCCCGGTAATATTATAAGTTACCACATGGTTTTTTTATTTAAAATTGTTTATGGTGTTTAAGTTACCATTATAATTCTTTCAGTAAATTTAATAATGACAGTAGATCATACCAGGTTTATTTTTTAGTACAACACACTGGGTTTTCCTTGACATTTTAAAAATAAATTAAGCAGAGCCACTTTCTTGACGAGTCTGAATATTTGAATGACGGCCGGCTCGCAACTGACGCGCGTGTCTCCCCCCGCACCCCGCACCTTCATCAATCAAAAAAAGAGTGGGGCGCGCCTTCGTGGATGGCACTATCTATACGAATCTACATTTTAATTTTCAAATTTTATACATCGACAATCATAAGTGGGTTCTCCTCATACTGTGTGTTTTATTGGTGTTTAATGAAATATAGAATATAAAACGTTCAATTACTAGGCTAACACAGTGCAAATAATTGAATACTAGTGAAATTAACTAAATAAGATTGTTTGCGTTATGTCGAAAAAGAAATCACGCATTTGGATTTTTTTTTGACGAATTGGAGGGAGAAGATAGCAGTAAAGTAAAGTGCAATCAGTGTCAAGCAGTTATTTCTCGTGGTGGTCAGGGGAAAAAGGCAAATACTACGAGCAAACATTCACAACTGATGCTTTAACTAGGTTCTTATTAATCCTTATTAATTTTGAGATTGAATAACTTTGGGATGTCAAATTAAGAGTTCCTATTTTTTATGTTATAATTGAACCTACTTATTACCAAGGATTATTTGCTTTAACCTATATTTTGTTATTTTATAAAAGACTAAAGAAAGAGTTCCTATTTAAATTTTCTACCAATTATTAAATTGTATTGTAAACTGAAACTGTTATTCTTATAATAACAAGAGTAAAGATACAATTTCATTTCAATCACTCTATTTTTTAAGCATATTAACATGAGTCAGAAGCGGGCCGACTAGTCGGCGGATTTAGCCGACTAATCGCCGTCTAGTCGCCGACTACAAAAATGGCCGACTAGTCGGCTTTACCGACTAGTCGGCGACTAGTCGGTACATCTCTAATATTTTTGTTTTTATAGTGTTTTTACACTATGCAAACTTAATAATATAAATTGCACTGGTGAAAAGCAGCTGTTTGCAGACGAGAAGGAAGTAAAATATAATTATAAATTGGCTTTCTTCATCTTAATCGATTGTTAAATATTTGTAAAAATATTTCTTTCTGATATTGTGAGAGCAATCTCTCGCAACTTTGATAATGTCACACATCCTACGCGTTAAAGAAAGCACTTGCAAAATTCAACAGGCTTGCCAATGTGCCGGTAGCCGAGTGGTATAGGCATGCGTCCGGATAGCGTAAGACACAGGGTTTGATTTCTCGTCTGACACAGTTGCTATTTACGAGTGCAATTAATATACATAGATACATGTATGTGGCACAGTACATAATGGCAGCACCATTTCTTTCTTTACACCCCTCTTAACTTCTCACCTTAGTGTGAACGGAGAGATGTGAAAGTACTTTTCGGCGCTGTTGTAGCCGAGTAAAAGGAAGAGATGCTTCAACACTAGCTCCTGAGTTCTGGCTGTTGCTTTATCCTCGGTGGGGTGAGCTTGGTCTGACCTGAGGAAGAATGAACAGTTCGATCAGTTTTAAAATCAATTTTATTAATTCAAAAACGTAAGATAATTGTGATTCGTTTTGTCAGTGAAGTATTCAGCAATATCGAATTTAAACTAAACTATTGTTGTAACAAGAATTTCTGGGTAGGATCAGTACAATAAATTTATTGAACTGAATATTTCAATCAGTTGTTTGTTCAGGCTAAACCATAGAGAAAGAAAAAATCTTCGCTTTAAAAAGAGCGTGCTACTTAGTGAAATTCTATAGGATTTGACAGCGAAAGACCTTATGACAGCGAGACCGTTTTCTAAGAAATAATGGATTTAGTGGATACGTCAAGTTTCCGTCGTTGGAATTTTTGAAAAATTATGAATGGATATAATTATAATTTAAGTTTTGTATAACAATTTCAGATGAAATGACTTGTGCTTTCAGCAACTGTGAAGTGCGCCGAGGATACAATCCCGAAAATCATACTTTCCACCAGTAAATATGAATCATTGATAAAAAATTGAAATCCAAATTTTATAAAATTTGTGAGTGAAATCGACTCCGATGCCAAATTGTACAGTAAATTTAGGACTTCCTTTATGATTTGCAGCCATATATCAAAGTTTCCAATAGATTAATTCAGGTATTTTCAGTAAAATAAGAAACCGTTTCTTTACACTAGGGCTTGACTAAATGATGACGTCATCAGTATCGATAAATTTTTTGACTGATTTTTTTAGGTAACCGTAATTCTTGCACAGCTTCTTCTCAGCACTGGCCCACACAACTGGCCCGAAGCTGTGCTGTGGTAAGGTCTATGATGGAACGTGTATAAGTGTTTCTAGAATGTCTTCATACATAAATAAATAAATATGTAATTTAACAAAAATGAGGTTGTCTTGTTTATCAAATAGAAAGTATTATGTAATTAAAAGTGCATTAATTTAATTATTTTTGTTTCAATTTACATGATTTATCGTAACCTCGTCGATAAAACTTGGACCACCATAAGATACACATCACTATTGAACGCACACATGTAAAGTAACTTTTTGGTTACGCTGAAAATCCGCGTTTGTCATTCTATACTATACTACTTTCTATGGGCTAAACAGATATTTAACCATGAACACATCAGGTATGGAATTGTGTAAAGCAATCGTATTCATTTGACAGTTCAAAACGTTCGATATGATCTGTCAAACGGCAACTAAGAACAAAAGGTTTGACAGATCATATCGTACGTTATGAACTGTCATATGAAGACGATTGCTTTACACAATTACCCCTCTGATTTAGAAGTGGATGAGGTTTATAACATGGTACATAATTTCATAGTAGTCACCTAGCTATTCATTATTTCCTTAAAGACAACCATACAAATTGATACATATAAATAAAGGTGTTATTTAGGATATTCACATGTACATATTGCATTATAGTAGCTGACACAAAGCCTAGAACAACTATACAGGAATCTAACTTAGTTACCTGGATAAGAACTGCATAAGAAGAAACACCAGCAAGTTAGTGGTCTCCCTGTCAGTTTCTTCTAAATCCACCGCTTTGGGCAGCACCGTTGCCAGAGTATCTTCTGTGGAACGCCCGGATAGAGAGTGGAAGCCATCTAAAAATGGAGCAAGAACTGAATCGGTGGATGAAAAAAGCTTCCTATCTATGTTGGCAAAGGGCCTGGTTCCCAACAACACTCAATAGTTTTTAAAGTGCATTTATCTCTTTCTTTTTTGAAACAGAAAAAGAAACAGACTATCATCTTTAAGAAATATTGCAGTGACGTTTATGTTTTTACAAGTCTGTGTTCTATTTTACTAACTGACATTTGTTTGGTGTGAGATTTCTTATTAATAAGGTATACTATAGTACTATAGTTTCCAAGTACTATAGTACTATAATACTATAGTTTCCAAGTCATAGTAGTGTAGTTTCATTGCGTTTTTTCAAGAGCAAAAGATTCTGAATCTCCAAATTATTCTTACAGAGTGCTGCGAGGAATCAAGCCCAAGGGTGCGTTTCCACAGAAGCGGAACTGAGCAAAGATGTGTAAAAGTTAAATAACATAGCTCTTAATACATGTCAAAGATTTGCTTGTCATTGTTTTAGCAACATTGGTCAAATACACATCTCTGCCTAACTCTACTCAGCCCTGTTTCCATGGAAACGCAGCCTGACTCTAGCATTAATTCAGTGTGTCTTACCATGAGTGTTGTTAGACCTCTGCGGCGCTAGCGGCTGCGGCGTGGCGAGTAGCTGTCCCAAACCAAACCTGGAGGTCTTGCGTTTGAGCAGCGGGGCCGAGTACTGGCGCGAGTATACCTTCTCACGTTCTGCTGCAAGAGGAATTTAGAGGTACCATAATTGTTCATAGTTATATAGATAACTCTTTATTGCACACAACATTAGTGAAATTACAAATTTGTTTCATTTATTGATAAATTATATTAGTAGTACCTAGGTATATGATTATACAACTAATAATGAATCTCGGGTGTACATTATACGTTGAATTAATCGGATCTGTTTTTAATATAGTAGCTAAAAGCATTTACAAGGTTTATGGGACAAGTTGTATAACCAAATTAATCGACGAAGACTAAATATATATTTTGGAGCGGAGAAGATTTAGTAAACACCCGGAAACAAGTTGCGTTTACGAAGTTTTCGTTACATTTTAAGTAACTATGAGTGAACGAGTGCAGTACAACCTGTTTCCGCCTGTTTTTAAACTTGTTTTTTCCTGATTAGTGATCAAACAAGTTATAGAATCACCTCTGTAAGTACTGAACATATTGAAATCTACACTTCATAAGCTGTACTCACCGTGCCTAGTATCCAGGTGCGGCGGCATAGTGGCGGGCGCGGATATGGTCCGCTTGTAAGGCCACTTGGTGCCGAAGGAAGCGCTCAAAGTGTTCACGTTGGGCTCGCGAGCGGAAACGCTCAGCGCTTCGTGCGCTCGACGCACTTTGTACAGGAACCATTCCGAGCTGGTCTCGCTGCTTACTAGTTCTGTTGACAAGTAATGCCAGTTTAAAAGTAAACTTTTAACACTCCTTTTATTGATTCGAGTTAAAAAGATAGTCTTCAAGAAAGCGGTGCGTTCACGCAGTGTGTTAAAAGGACACAATGTGCTTTATGCCGTGTATCCGTAATGTGATGACAAAGCAAAAAGTTAGGTCAAGTAAATCGTAACAATGTGGCAAATTCTAAATCAAGAAATAATGGTTAGACCGTAAGGACATTTATACAATCTTTGAGTTGCAACGATCAAAAAGAGTAATAAATTAAATACAATAAAACTAAAGAATAACTAAAAAATAAAACAAGCATACTCACAACCATATAAACACCATAACAGTCAACCTGTACAAAAGTAAAAAATAAACAACTGAAACAAATGCGGTTACAAAAAGATCATAACATAAAACTTAAGAATGTGGAAAGATCAAACAACTAGCTTCTATCGCAACTGACAGGATTTGAAAGGGTTGATTTGTCTCTGAATGGGGTGGAGGGCTGATAAGGCATCATCCTAGTTTAGGTTTCAGCCCACCATAATCTAATTAGGATATATCAGTGTATGCTTTGAACCATGTATATTTTTGGTGAGAAATAAATTTTTGTTATTTTTATTATTTGCCCTATTAATACTTGAATCTATACTAATATTATAAAGCTGAAGAGTTTGTTTGTTTGTTTGTTTGTTTGTTTGAACGCGCTAATCTCCAAAACTACTGGTTCGAATTGAATAATTCTTTTTGTGTTGAATAGTCCAGTTATCGAGGAAGGCTATAGGCTATATAACATCACGCTACGACCAATAGGAGCAAAGATATAGTGGTAAATGTGTAAAAAACGGGAGAAAGAAGTCACTATTCCACGCGGACGAAGTCGCCGGCAAAAGCTAGTCTCACTATAAAAATCATCAGACATAAAAGATTGACCAGAGAGAAAATCTTTCTTGATGCTGGTGTCATGAGTCAATAATAGTAATAGTAGTTTAGGGGTTTTTGTCCGTTTTTCTTCACAAGTCGAATATTGTAAACAATCTTGACATTTCTTTATAGCGAAAATATTATTTTTGAAACAAGATAAACACAAGTCATACAACATACATTGCTAATTCATCGTTCAACACTGAGATATTTTTTTAATTAAATAGTAAATTCATTTTATTTACTGATATTATTTTAAAAGTTACAAAAATATTGTTTACAATGTTGGACTAGCAAAGAAGAATGGAGTTTAGGCCAATTTTGTCGATACATTTAAAAAAATTGTCGCATCAATGTTTCCAATGGATTATAACCCTAACATTTTCAAAGTTAGAGTGAACAGGCTTTTTCTGGGTGAGCTTGCTCCACCGTCGTCTCTGTCTATGCCACTGGTCTTGCCTGGAGACAAGAGCGAACCCATTTCAAATATAAAATTAAATTATACATTTACCTCTCAAGTTAGTAAAATCTGTGGTCTTATTGGAATTGATCTGCGCCTCCAACAGCAAGGCTTCAAAGCGGTTCAGGAAGAATTCCCACGTCAAGATACGACGGTCGCTCAGCGTGTTGTGTAACTGGTATACCGCTTGTAGTACCATCGGACGATCAACTATTACCAAGTCGAATTGAGTTTCTAGGCAGAAGAGGAGGAGCTGGAATGAGAAAATATAGGATCACTGTATAAAAACTGAAAATTTTGCTGACTGAAATCAGTCAATTTAAAGACGGTTTAATTTTTATGATAAACAAAATTGTTTTTCATGGAAATTTAACCGCCTTCAAAACACACTAAGTGGGACTTGCGCATGATGATTTAACCCAAGATTACGCTAACCCTGGATTAAATTATCATTCCTAAAAGGTCTACAATAAGGCTAATAGGAGAAATAGACTCATTTAAGGGGGCTCTAATACAACAAACGCCTTTTTGCCCTTTTTTGCTCCATATCAATAATGGCAACAGATAATGCTGAAACAGACTATTAACTAATATTTCAATTCACAAAATATTAGTATTTTAAATTTAATAATAAAAATAAGACTCAGCTCAGACCAGTAACCGTGACCACTGGAGAAGTTTGGGGGAGGCTTTTGCCCAGCAGTGGGACAGTAATAGCTAACTAAAAAAAATAAAATACAATAAATATTAACCTCATAATTGAGGTAAGGCCTTTGACCGGCAGTGGGACGTTATAAGCTAACTTTACTTTTTTGTACTTATTTTAAGGGGGGGCGCAATTTTTTGCTAATTTACCTAGTCAATGGTACGGAACCTCGCACTTGGCCGGTTTTGAATACTTACGTCAATAGCATTATCGTGTATCGTCCCGATGTACAGCGTGGCGCGTTGTGCTACATACACGTTGATGTCGTCCATGCTCGAAATCAGGTAGCAGAATGCTGTAGCCAAAGCAGTTTGTAGCGGCAGGCTGGTTTTGATGGGAGAGCCGTCCATGAATCTGCAACAAAAAATCGAATATACTTAAGTGAGGTATCGATAAGTTATTATTTCGAAGTCACACGCAGATAAATCAATCAATCAATCATTTAACACACTAGTTATAGGTAAACCGCGAAATTGAGACCTCGCCTGCGGGGTACAGGGGCGCGGGGGGAGGCGAGAGCGGGGCTTGTGAGAGGTGCGGGCGGCAGGCACATTCTTTTCAAAATTCAGTACGCTCGCTACACAGGTAGCGATAGCATCTGTTGACAGTTGCGGACGCTTTGACAGAAGTACACAAGAGAATACTGTCTGACTGAAGTCTGAAGATGAGTCGCAGTATATTCGGACACAAAATCTATAATATTGTATTTTTGTCGTGTTTTCTTAATTTCTATTTTACATCATTCTAGCATTAAATCCACCGTTTGAACACTAAACTAAATAACAGTGTTTAAATAAATGCTCTAAATATATACGAATATTATATAATAAAATATAGATCTAAACTCAGTGGAATATAAACTAGATATAAATATGAACTCGATAATACACTCAAACAAAACAGTCGCAAAAGTTACCAGGGAATGTTATTTGAAGTTTTTAATTTTGCCAAAAAATCTATCTTATTTTAAAATTCCATTTTATTTATTGATCAAAATCCACGATTTTGGATAGTAATATTTAGAATTAATTCACTCTTATTGGTATAATTGTATTGAATCGAATATTTTTTTCCAATATGATAAGTAATGTTTATAAAGTGTCGACACTGACGACCACTATTGTGACCACTGACGTCACATATCTTAAGAACTGTCACGCAAATTTCGTCTCTTGTGTATCACCGCCGCCCGCACCCCTTACATTCCCCGCTCTCGTCTTTCCGCCCGCACCCCTGTACCCCGCAGGCGAAGTCTCAATGAAGCGGTTTACCTATATATAAAGTATATTTTATACAGATACGTATTTAAATAGCGAGAGCGGGGAGCGTGAGGGAAGCGCGCAGTCGCTAATATTGTCAAAGATCCTCCTGACATTCGTTGAATTAGCTTCGATTCAATCAATCTTGTGCTAGTTACTTTAACCGAAGGTTCAAAGTGGAGCTGTTTGGATATGAACAGGATACTCCGGTCTCACCCGCGTTAAAATTGTATGTATCGCATTACGTGTCATAATAAATTGTAACTTATGTGTTAATACAGTTTATGAACAATATCACTGTAAAGTTACATCAAAATCTATTCAGTAGTTTTCGCGTGAATGAGTAACAAACATCCATCCTTACCAAGTTTGTCATCTATATATATAAAAGAAAGTCGTGTAAGTTACACCACTTATAACTCAAGAACGGCTGAACCGATTTAGCTGAAAATTGGCAGGGAGGTAGTTTAGAGCCAGGAAAAGGATATAGGATACTTTTTATCCCATTAGACGGGGCCGGGGCTGGGGTGGGATGGGGCCGGGGCGAAACGGTGGGGAGGTAGCTTAGAACCAGGAGAAGGACATAGGATCCTTTTTATCCCGTTAAACGGGGCCGGGGCTGGGGCGGGACGGGGCCGGGGCGAAACAAAGTTCGCTGGGACCGCTAGTTTCTAATATTAGTGGGATGGCAGTACCTGATGACGATGGACACCCGCTCGACGGCAGTGAACCGCACGCGGTGGTCGTGGTGGTGGAACTGGTCGCGCACGAGCTGGCAGAACACGTCGGAGCCGCCGCACAGCGTCACGCAGTGCAGCAGCACCGGCACCGCCACGGAGCAGATGTGCGAGTGGCATGCGTTGCACACGTTCCATAGGCTGGGAGGGAATGAACCTTTGTAGCGACATCTATGATCTACCGACGTCACTACATATCATCGTAACACACTGACTCGGCTCGACACCACTAGATGACGCTGTACGCCTGTCTGAACCGCGATACTAAAGATTTAGATCGGACCTTACTATACATGAATAAATCAAGACGGTGAACATCGGACCTTGGTCCTCGGCCATAGCACCCGGTCGGTAGGAAACGCTTCCCTTTGCCTTCCTAACTCAGTTGCGCCAAACCTTTATAAATAAATATGTCCCAGACAACACACCGAATGTCATGGTTTCGAAGTAAGGAATTTAGTTCATTGTGTTACGAATATAGATAGTGCCATCCACGAAGGCGCGCCCCACTCTTTTTTTGATTGATGAAGGTGTGGGGTGCGGGGGGAGACACGCGCGTCAGTTGCGAGCCGGCCGTCATTCAAATATTCAGAGTCGTCACGAAAGTGGCTCTGCTTAATTTATTTTTAAAATTTCAAGCAAAACCCAGTGTGTTGTACTAAAAAAAGAACCTGGTATAATCTACTGTCATAATTAAATTTACTGAAAGAATTATAATGGTAACTTAAACATCATAAACAATTTTAAATAGAAAAAACCATGTGGTAACTTATAATATTACCGGGATGTACTTTATCGGGGAAGGCTATAAAACATAACGCTAGGACCTACGTGTACGAAGAAAAAATAATTCACGCGTATGAAGTCCCGGTGGACCGATGGTTTTCTTATAAAGAAAGTTTTTAATCATTTTTTTAAATGTTATAAAACGTTCTTACGTATTTCGTTTACGTCAAAAGTAAAATTGATGCTTGTGCAGTTTAAAAATAATATATTACTTTTCTAGTAACTAACCATACCTACTTAAAACCATATCCAAGTAGAGCATCTTTCCCTTTGAGTGTATTTTTTGAAGTGTGCTTGTCATTCATTAGTCATTATGATGTTCCAAATTCAATTCAAAAGCTTGCACACATGTACTATAAACGATTTGGACGAGTGGTGGGGCGCGCCTTCATGGATGGCACTATCTATACCAGACAACGTTTATGACGATCTCTCATAAATACTTAACATATTAACATCCATAACTTAGGTACAAATGTTCGTTCTCATCACATAAATACTTGAACCTTGCGGGATTCGAACCCGAGACCGCCGGCATAGTAGGCAGGAGCGCTATTCACTATATCGTCGTATTCTTGTAGAAAAAACATACTTAAGGAGGATTTCGGACATCGCTAAATAAATGGTTATGGCCAGCCGACCACTACTACTAGCCAGTAGTAGTTGCTGCGCAACCACTGCACGGTCGATATTTCAGCATGGAAGTCTTAAGCGATTTTTGGCCCAGTAGCGGCAGATTTTAGCACAAAAATACTTCATGTGTAAGAACTCTAAAACAGTACAAATTTAAGAATACGGTAAAAATTTGTTTGCAGATATTATGCTCACAAATTAAAAAAAAAGAAAAAACATTGACTTCTGTTTGTTAATGTGTTCCATTTAATCATGTATGATTTCACAAAATTTGTCACATGTCATAAAAAAGAATAAAATCATGAAACGGGCCTCAAATCAAACACATCCCATGCGGAAAATGCCGAAATACGATCATTATAAGACAAATTACTCACTTATCAATAAGCAGATTTTCCTGACACCATATCAAGAAGCCCCTATGCTCGGCCAATGCGTCAGCATTCAGCACCAACACTTGGAGGCATTGAAGCAGGTGGTATAAGACGTCAGGACGAGACGTGTTCTTGAGTTCCTGTACATGATCAAACAAACATTAACCTTTATTACCCTTATTTATCTACAAGATATTCTTACTGTCGTTTTTCTTCGCATTGACAAAGACTCGGCTAGTCATATTTTTTTAATTTAAATCACGACGGAACGTAAAGGTGTATGCGTTTGGAGTGGGTCGAAAGATTTTGAAAAAAAAAACGAAACGTCAAACAACACATTTTCACACTTGTGTGTTTTACTTAGTGCATTCTATGTGAAATACAATCAATCTAAAAGCCAATATTATGCAACGATTTAACAAATTTTTTCGAAACAAATATTAATAAATTATTTACTTGCCTGCAGTAGCTGGTGAATATACTGTAACTCCTGGGGCAGCTCTTCAATGCAGAAGTGGAATTTGCCAGCAGAGGTCGGCCAGAAGTTTGTCATGTCCTCTTCAACTGATTCTGGCATGCCTTCGTTCTCGCCCAGTAGGTTTGGGGTTGATACCTAGCACAATACAAGTACATAAAATATTTTAGAAAATAAAAATAATATATATAATAATAATATTAAAGAAATACCAGAGTCAAGATATTATCTTGACTCTTTGGTTGATTCTTAAGATTGCCAATGCGACGTCACCGACTCCAAAAATAAATTGTTCGCTTTAAAATGAGCTGCTTCTTTTAAAGAGCCAAGAGTTAAAAGGCTGTTTTACTTGTTTTGTAAAAGATCATTTTATTTGCATTTTTTGTGATCTCTACAGTAGGGGAGTTAGGTTAATTTAGGTTAAAGGTCTGGTCAACTGTTTATAATTCATAGCAAAAGCATATTAGTATCAAATAAGTACGGTAACTTCATACAAACGCACCGTTTTGGTTTATATGTGCGCGCGGCTGTCCGTATGAGTCGTTACACGCACACATTGACAAAATCTAAGGCAACTAAAGTTGCGACGGTCGAAGCTGCGCCTCACGCGCCCTCGCACGTTCTTCCGCACTGCACTGTTATTATTTTCGTGTACCTCACCACCTTTTCGTAAAGACGGCTACAAAGAGGTATAGAAAATATTGTTGTGTATATGGACGTCTGAATAGTACTCCAGTACAAAACCAGAAGTGTCTTTCAAGCGATCGACAACGGTCGATAATCCTTACAAAATTTTATGATCTATTCAATGTTCACCTAATTTGGAGTAGAATAAAGAAAATAGCAAAAATGCCTATCAAAAATTATACACAATGCTGATATAATTTTAGTATGAGTTCATAAATTAGGTAGGTAACTTAACAACCGTTGAATAAATACATACCGGTTGGGTACTTACCGGACGCCAGAATGTTTACGATTGATTAACTCGTCAAGTATGTGTAAACGAGACACAATAAAAATTCCATTGTTATGCGACTCTCGGCATTCGTTTGATACCTGACTGATTAAACTATGAGCGACAGCCCCACAACTTAATGCTATTATTACTCGCTCAGGGCTTTGGCGGCAGGCAGGGAGTTGGCGTGCTTATTTGATTCTACTACAGTGCGACACGGATCTTATGGCCAACGGTGACAGCCGGAACTAACACTGTCAATTCAAAAATGCGGTTACCAGATCGAGTGTAGTGAAATCTCCCCAATCTTACAAGAGATTACACGATTTTCCCTTTTGTTTTATTTTCGTACGTGTTCTGTGTAAACTATTAATATGATTATTTTTAAATACCGTAGAGCTAAACACCTAAAATAAAGTTTAAATTTTTAATGGTTTTTATTAATAATACAATTGTTTTGTGCCTAAAATCGGTGGAACATACTTGATATGCATCTTATGGTAGAAAATGCCTTCAACGACATTTCCATCCAAGAAATCTTTTCTTTGACTTTGCCATGGATGGGTAAAAAAGACCCCAATAAATAATAGACTCCCTGAATCAAGGGAGATTTTCTTGCTCTGGCTACCTTTTTTTAATGGCAGGGGGGCGCTAGCCCCCTGTCAATGTCATCTATTGGCCAGAAGATCCTTGTCGCAGTATAAAATATGTTACAAGTGACTTACATCAGCTGTGGCAGTGGCGACGTCCGTGTCAGTCAGCGTGACAGTGTGCGCAGTGGCCATCGGCGGCTGATCGGCGGGCGGCAGCGACGCGGCCATGTCCAACTGTTCAGTGATCGTCTCCACGGTCGCTGTCATTATCTGCGCACACACAAACCACTCTCACGTACTTTTGTGATCAAATGAAAGTGTATTTATTCAAGCAGACTTAATTTATGAACCGTTTATGTTGTATAACTTTACTTGAAGTATACATTACTTTGAAAGGGTAGAAGTAGAGCTCATTTGCAATAGATTTTTTCGTATTTAACCGAGCAAAGGAATGCATAGTTTCAAGATGGATTAAGAATGTGTATTATTAATTCTTATCAACATAGAAACAGTTCAGAAATTTAGCTGACGTGGAGTACAGGGCTACATTTTTACGAACTGATCCATAGCAATGTTAAGCATGCGCGATCCGCATGATCAATAACCAAACAAAAAATAAGTTTAACTGGTGCTTTATAAACTGACAGACTTTTCGAAAATGTTAGATATTATTTAGTCACAGAAAGTACGAAAGACAGTCATGACAAGAACATCTGAACCAACTTCGAGCAATGCTATAGTGAAAAAATATAACCCCGCTTGATTTTTTTTTCTATATTACAATCTGGTGTTTATTATTGGCTAAGCAACTGAATCAAAGTTGCAAGTATTCGTTTCTGACTACTGTGAAGCTAAGCTCGGTATATAAAACCTTTACTATTTCTCAATTTTTACAGTCAAAAACTTGTGTTTCACACACATTTACATTGGAAAATTACTAGCAGTGTATCAGAAATTTCACTAGAGATACAATAATGGTGGTGTTTTTGATTATATTTTATCATTTAAATCTAAGCGTGACTATTCGCCAATTTTTTCAACATCTGCACATTACTTAAAAATCTATTGTGTGTTATTGCTTTTAAATATATTTAAATAATAATACTACTAATGCCTAGTATATACGATGAGATGAAGCTAACTACATTTGAATACTACTCTTAGTGTCTACCCTACTTAGTACATAATGCATAGTTTAACAAATATTTTTTTGATATCAACTAAACCCTTCGCTTTTGTAGTAATCTACAAATTGTGTTGTTCATACCTCAGTCTAAGCTATAACTTATATAACAGGCTCAGTATAAAAAGTGTAGTATATCCTATTTACAAGAACTATTTCAGCATCAACGCTCTGAACTTCTTTCGTTATGATTTTGATAATCTTCATTGAATCTTTACTTACCTTACAATTTATTTGAAAAAATCTAAAGATCACATAAAAAGTGTGCCATATTTTAACGATTCAATGAAGCCAATAGGCAAGTCGGAACCAAAAACACATTTCTCTCAGTTGTCAAAAGTACTGTTACGCACTGAAGTGTTTGTTAGGAAGTTACTATACCATTTGTATTTGTAGTTCGTGGTAGTTACTATACCACTTGTAACTCGAGAAAGGGTGGACAGATTTTCATGATTTTTACTGTGTTGGATTTGTATAACCATAAAAAGGAGCCGGGTCTTTCATAATTTTATAATGAAGTACATATCCTTTGTGATGTCCTTAATTTTCAAAAAGCTTTCGATTCCGACCCGAAAGCAACTAAGCTAAACACTAAAATGCATAAAATCAAACACGTGAAAAAGCAAGGAGTAAGAAAGAGATAGAACGGACATACTTGCGTGTCAGCTGACGGTTTAGACAGTAGGGGTTCCGTAGCGACGTCGTTTATAAGTGAGAGTTGCATGAAATGAACAAACTATACATCTATTATATAGATACGAAGTACTCTAGTGAAAAAAGTAGCCGTCTCGGTGGCGGGCGGACGTAGTGATAATAATGTACGGACACAATAATAAATACATTCTCCGTTAAGAAAAAAATACTTCGAAATTATACTTGACAATAAAAAAGTTATTAAACTTTTGTTGCCGACTGTACTTTAGTTATCTTGATTTATTTTTCATTCTATCCGTACACTACAACATTCACTGGCATAAATAATTATCTAATAAAAATATGAAATTTTATAAACAGTTTTAGTAATTTGAAAAACCGATTTACAATTTTTAATCTATGTTCTTTTAGAATACCAATCTAAAATTTAACAAGGTTGAAATGATAGGATGGAAATCGTAAACCAAAGCAACATTTATCTACAACAAAGATGCTACAAGGACTTTTCGTAGTAACAATATAAATTGTGGCGTACACTGCGATTTGTCGATTGTAATAATTTACACTTGTACAGAATCGATAAAATAGATTACTTTTTGTATGACACCGTATTTCAAGTTCAATTCAAAGCCAAAAAATAAGCCCCTTGTGACATGTCAAATATTTTTTAACCTCACACACCACATGTATTTTACCTAAATCGCGACTTCTGGATGTAATGTCAATCGCCACAGACTTGCGACTAATACTAGCGACAAATCGCAGCGCAAGCCAGCCAGCACATCGAGCGGGACACCAGAGAGGCTACGACGGAACGAGCGAGCCGCCAGCCACGGGCCCGGCCGGAGGGACGGGAACTAGGCAAGGGAGTCTGTCTGAAGTTTATGTGGCAGTTGGCTCATAGAAATAAAAATTAAGCACTTAATTTGCCATTTGCCGACTCTTTTTTGATCAATAAAGAACAGTAAATCGATAGTATAGTAATTGTATTATCATATAAATTAGAAGAAAAAAAAATACTTTAAAACGTCATAAAATTACTTATTTATTCCAGTAGACCCACTGAAGGTAGATGCACTTCATTACGTTCCAATATAAGCACTGCCATCATTCATAAACCTGAGGGGCGGAATCTTTTATCTTTTAATCTGTATATCGGAATCGTCTTGCTTAATTTAAAGATAGGTCTTTAAATTAAGCAACACGATTCCGATATACAGATTAATAAGATAAGAATGTTTAACATAATAATAATGTACAAACGGTTCCAGAATTTCAGAACATTTACTAACATCGTTTAATGATTAGTTTGGGTTGTAAGATATATTTTTGGAAACTTCGACTTAAACATAATTCTTTACTGTTTGGCCACGAATAATGATGAGCGACTAACATTTCGCCTCAACTAGTCTCATTTGTAATTTCATTCGTCTGTTTTGTATCTTAACTCGTCAATTATGTGTAAACGAGACACAATAAAAATTCCATTGTTATGCGGCGCCCGGCTGTCGTTTGATACCTGACTAATTAAGAATGTCATTTTATGTCAGACAATTTCTTTCTTCTTTCTATTACATTTTCTCTATGTCTCCACCAACAACAACAGACCACTCCCCTCCCATTTCACTCCGAACGGGCGCGGGCGACTCACACTTTCCCGTTCATACTCACATGCGGCATATGAACAAGCACCCCGCCGACCGAGCTCTTGTCCGGCGCCACGCTGTGAGCTAACGACATCAGCGCATCTACAGATGTCGCCGGTGTTCCACCGGACTTGCTGCGTTCGTCTTCCGATTGGTTCTTCTTGTCCGACCATAGATCTTCTATGGATGGCTGTGGAAATAGAATAAGACGGTTATAGACGACAACAGAACAGATAAAAGCTATAGCTAAACCGCGAAATTTAGACCTTGCCTGCGGGGTGGCGGGGCGCGGCGGGAGACGAGAGCGCGGTTAGTGAGCGGCCCTCCCCCCGCACCCCGCCGCTCCGCAGGCGAAGTCTCAATGAAGCGGTTTACCTATAGAGCCCGAAGTTTAGAAGTTGGCGTTGTTCCACCCCCATGCGCCGTTAGTTCTGCGACTGATCTCTCTCCGGTCGTGTCAGATCGTTGTCCCATCGGGCTATGAGAGTGAAAGGAATAGAGAGTGCACCTGTGTTCGCGCATACACTTGTGCACTATAATATGTCCCGTGCAGTCGGTCGGTCGTTGCGACCGGCCACCGTAGTCGAAATCGGCTAGGGGGACTATTTAATTTAATTTTATCATTTTTTTCGAGCAACTTAGGCCCATACAATAAATACCTTAAAGACTAACATACATACAATAACAAAATTTAAATAAATTACTCTATTCTGTCGGTGTAGTGTTGCGCAACTCGGTGTCCGGTAACCGTCCACGAAATCGGCGATATAAAACACCCTGCGGCCAAAACTCTGCTTTCATAAAGCACGACAGCTGTTGTTGCTATTATTATGTCATGGGAAACAATCGTATTAACCTCTGGCGGTGGTTTAGGGCGCTTGGGCACCAGCGCGCGCACCAGCAGCACGGCCAGCTGGTGCCACAGCGCGGCCGCCTCGCAGTACGAGCATGCGCCCTCGGCCAGGCACACCGCTGTTGTAATAGACAATCAGTTAAGTATACAATAGATAGATAGATAGATAACTCTTTATTGCACACAACATTAGTGAATTTACAAATTTGTTTAAAGGAAACGTACAATTTAGGCGGTCTTATCACTATAAGCTATAAGCTATACAATGTGATTGAATACTTAAGTAATCTGGTTTTTTCTCACCAGAAAAAAATTTGCTCAAACCGATGCATATGGTACATATATGGATAGTTCTTTTAAAATGACATGGAAGTTCTTAAAACTATTTTATCCAGACATCAAGCATTTGCAAAAAAGATGCTTTCAAAGTGGTATTTTACCACCCCCCTCTAGCTTTTGAAATAAGCTAGTGAAAAGTTTGAAAAACTACGAGGTAGATCTTCACAAATACTTTCAACGAAAATTGGTTCGAACGAGATTGAACAAGTAGTTTTTGAGATATAGCACATTTTCGACAACTGCAAATATAAGTTTGTTCTTCATACAAATACTATGAAAAACAAAGTTATTTTTGCTGTCAACAAAACATTAAAAAAATATTATGGTATTTTGACTAAGTAGAAGTGGACCCTTAAATTAGTTAAAGTTGATTATTTATTAATCGAACTCGCACTTGGCCAGTTTTTTATTACCATGCTCAATCGTGTTCAGCTGGTTGGACTTTAGCATGAGACGCAGCAGCTTCGTAGCCTCGCTGCTGACGTTCTGAATATTGATACGACGCTGTTGTAACTCCATCTACAGTATAGAAAAAACATAGATAAAATAAAATAAATTTCACTCAAAGCGATATAATCTAACTCACATAGAAAACCTTAAACCTTTTAAGAGATGTTATAGAAAAGAATAGGTATAGAATGACATAATACGTCCACCAACAAGATGGACAGACGACCTTGTTAAGATCACAGGATCATACTGGATTGCAGACCGTTCACAACCGGTCGCTTTGTAACACCGCGGGGGTGGCCCATGTTCAGCAGTGGTCTTTTGGCTGATAATGACGAGGATGGGTATAGTATAGAATAAGAATAATAGATGTAATAAGCATAAATGATAAACTAAGTAACAAAAACATACCTGTTTCAACAGTATATCTAGCATCAAAATACAGCATGTCAAGTTCTGTGGTTTCATATCATCGTCTTTCTCTTTCTTCTCTTTTTCTGTCTCGTTTGGAGAGTCGGACTCTCTTTTAGCACCATCAACTGATAAAGAAAGAAATGACATTGTTAGCTAGTAAAGAAAGCAAATTTAACTTAAATATGTATTTTAAATTAAACTCTGTGTGTGTGTGTGCATGTGTGTGTGTGCGTGCGAGCGTGTGTGTGTAAATAACTGTCATGTTTGCTTTTGTTATGTTACCTGTTGGTGGCTTAAATATTTTCTCTGGTAGATTGACTACGCAGTGGCTAAATAGATCAAAAAGTTGGTTGAGCGGTATCTTCACGTCCAACATCGATATAGTCTGAAACAAGAATAATATTTTATGATCTATCTATTGTCAGGACCAGAGGAGGAAGTAGACGATTGAAAAATATTACTTCAACTAGCTTTTGCCCGCGACTTCGTTCGCGTGAACTTCAGGTTCGTCCCGTCTAGTAGCGCAAAAAATGTGTTTTTTTACGACCTCACATTAGAAACCTCAAAAATTGTAGCTTATATATTATTCTGATGTATAAGCTATATTGTGGTAAAGTTTCATTCAAATCCATTCAGTAGTTTTTACGTGAAAGAGTAACAAACATCCATACATCCATACTTACAAACTTTCGCCTTTATAATAGTAGTAGGATAGTTATTTATTTTAAATTTAATATTAACACATAGGACTTAATTTCTAAAATAATTTTACCATTTCTAGCCCGATGGACAGAGCTCATGCAAGACTAGTGTTCATTTTGACTGCGTGCCGTAGACTGACTGTCCCGCGCCTCGATCGAGGCGTCCCTTTCTGTGAACATACCTTGGTGGGGGTAGAGTAGTAGTGGTAGCGGATATGGACGACGCGAGTCAATACAATTACTCTTAGGTCTTTGAAAATTCCTTACTTCGAAACCAGACAATGAGCAGTTTTCTTGTCATGAGATGTTTCTATCATCGAGAGATGGCGCTAGCGTCACTTTAGGAACTAACTTTTGAAACTACATTTAAGAATTATAGCAGAGGGTAATTGCTTTTAGCAAACGTAAATAATAAACAGTAATATTAATGTGAACCTTTAGCACATAAAGGAGATAATAATGGCAAAAAATAAGTATCAAAATTAATCCATGAGTCATTAACGTTTTTTACAATATTTACTTACGCCCTTTTTTTCTTTGTCTATGGTTTTCCGTCGACGTGAAAAAAAAGTTCCTAAAGTGACCCTAACGCCATCTAGTGAGAGCTGTAAAACTATGGGAAAAAACTGCTCATTGGTGTGTTGTCTGGCGAATATTAAAAAATATATATATTAATAATAACGATGATGATTGTAGGAAACATGATTTCTATATACTTTAAGCAGTACGTACCACCGACGTGGTGAAACCTATGGCAGTAAAATATTTATAACATTTACCTGGAACCACTCTAGTACTGGTAGAACAGTATCCGGCTTGGGCGTATCGGTGACTTTGAGCACAGCGAAATTGTATAGCTTCTTTTCGTCCACACCCACCATGGTGCCATCTGGTTCTAGAATCTTCCCTAGCGGCACCTTTAGCTCTAGAAGTTCCTGGAAAATTAAAAATTATCAATTTGAGTAGGAATAGTAACTCATAGATAGGGCTAATTAGTGTAGAGCTCGTAAGATAGGCCAAAGTTAAAATATTAATTTGAAAGTGTTAGCCTGTTTCACCATATCCGAATAAGTTTTGGTTAGCGTTATCTGTCCGATACTTCACACGAAAGACGTTCCATATTAAAATTATTTGTTGGTTAGTGCTTTTTTTTCGATAGTGAAACAGGCCTTAAGTAAAATACTTATATTTAGATAAAGGAACATTTTTACAGAGAGAATGAACGTAAAAAAAAAAATGTTTTACACTACGTAGCTTAAGCATAAATACCTAGATGTTTATAGAAAGAAAGAAATATTTATTTGCATTAAACATGGTATACAAAGATGTTAAGTTTTTCACAAAGAATCTCATATTCAGCCAATAAATTATGACTTGCAAATTAAATTCATTTGTAACATTCATCTAACAATAAATAAATTGTGAATTATAAATTAATATTAATAAAATCAATATAAAGATGAAATAAAAATGACAGTGGGATGTCAATTAATTACAAATGTCAACTCAATTCTATAAAATGACAATGTCTGTGTTCGAAAAATTCCTTAACACTATAAAAACTATTAATACTGAGCCATTCTGCCATATATTTTTACCTTTTCAGGAACGTCAGTGCATATTGCTTCCATCCAAGCTGGCATGATGTAATCCCATATAGATTGAGTGATGATGCCGTATGGGATAAGGCAGTATAATCTGCAAAGAAAATGACATTTTTATACTGGAAATAATAATGCATTTACTGTTAAGTTCGTTTTTGTTAAAAAAATTGCTTGGCAATTTTTTTATGATTAATATAATATAACAAATTATAATAACTATCAGATTTCAATGTTCAACGATTAAAATATCTATGTAGGTTGTGTTTATTTTATTTTATAAAATGATATAGATAGTGCCATCCACGAAGGCGCGCCCCACCACTCGTCCAAATCGTTTATAGTACATGTGTGCAAGCTTTTGAATTGAATTTGGAACATCTTAATGACTAATGAATGACAAGCACACTTCAAAAAATACACTCAAAGGGAAAGATGCTCTACTTGGATATGGTTTTAAGTAGGTATGGTTAGTTACTAGAAAAGTAATATATTATTTTTAAACTGCACAAGCATCATTTTTACTATTGACGTAAACGAAATACGTAAAAACGTTTTATAACATTTAAAAAAACATTAAAAACTTTATGTAGAAGAGAACCATCGGTCCACCGGGACTTCATACGCGTGAATTGTTTTTTCTTCGTACACGTAGGTCCTAGCGTAATGTTTTATAGCCTTCCCCGATAAAGTACATCCCGGTAAAATTATAAGATACCACATGTTTTTTTTATTTAAAATTGTTTATGGTGTTTAAGTTACCATTATCATTCTTTCAGTAAATTTAATAATGACAGTAGATTATACCAGGTTTATTTTTTATTACAACATACTGGGTTTTCCTTGACATTTTAAAAATAATTTAAGCAGAGCCACTTTCGTGACGAGTCTGAATATTTGAATGACGGCCGGCTCGCAACTGACGCGCGTGTCACTCCCCGCACCCCGCACCTTCATCAATCAAAAAAGAGTGGGGCGCGCCTTCGTGGATGGCACTATCTATACATTTCGTAAGATAGTAATAAAAAGATTATTAGCAAAAAAAAGGCTGCGTAATAGGATTTTTTTTCAACCCGGAGTCAAATTAATTAAAGGTATGGGTATGGGTAAATCGCTTCATTGAGACTTCGCCTGCGGGGCGGCGGGGCGCGGGGGGAGGAGACAGCGGGTCGTGCGAGGGCGTACGGGCGGCGCGGACACACCCGCCCGCGCCATTCACTAACCGAGCTTTCGTCTCCCCCCGCACCCCTGTGCCCCGCAGGCGAGGTCTCATTTTCACGGTCTACCTATAGACTGCTTCATTGAGAACTCGCCTGCGGGGCAGCGGCGCGCGGGGTGAGGCGAGAGTGGTAATACAGTGAATGAATGGACGGTTTCTTCGTGAGCCACGTTCCTTTGTTTTCTGACACAAGAAGGAGAGAAAAATACACCCCATAGTATAGTACCTATTCAGCCCATCCTTGAGGTGGTGGGCTTTAGAAGCCAGGTTGTCCCAGTGGCCGGCCTGGCGCGTGTAGTGCGGCGGGTGCGGCAGCAGGCACGACACCAGCACGGAGCGGTGCGACTCCGCTATGCCGCGCACCCAGCCGCATACGTGCTCGATTTTCAGTTTCTCCACTGTTGTTGCTGTTTCTCCTGATAATAGGAAACAACAACGTATGGGTTATGCACGTTTCAGCAGGAATCATTTGGTGTGATTGCTTAAAAAACATGTTATCTTGTAATTAAGCCCTATAGGTTTGCCAGGAGGGTCTGAGACTGGGACAGCGGATAACAAGGAGAGAGAGTTAGCCCTATACCACACCCTGGACATTCGGAAGAAATTCTTCATTTTGGTCATACATCGACAGACGGTATGTTGGCAATTTATGAGTTTAAATTGGGATTATCAATATTTTAAATAATTTAGTTTGTCCAAAACGCACATTTGGTCATGTGACCGATAACGCCTATCAGAGGATGTGACGTCATGCCTTGAGCGATTGCGGGCTTTTTTCATTGACAGCTCTTCATATAGTATTTTGCTGTCGAAAAAACTTTTGACCTTCCGCTGTAACGTCATTTAGTACGCCATGACAGTTCGAGCGTTTTCGAGACCCATTCAAATTAAATTTTTAAATTATAATTAAATCATGTAAGTGGTTAATATTTTTAAAAATATCAAGGTATTTGATCATAAGGTATTCTAGTTTTTGAAATTTAGTCAACTAGCCTATTATCAACTATTTTTTTTTATTTAGTGCAGAAACTACAATGAATGTTTATATACAATCAAAAACTTTGATTATTTTTCTGCAAAGCGCATGTCCTAAAAGTTGACTTACCCATATAAGAGAAGGAGGTGACGTGAAACCAATGGAACAGCACCGACAGCAGACGGCCGAGGACTTCATCCGGAGTATCAGGGTTCGGAGTGCACAGACCCACCATAAGCCACACGCCATACCTTGAAGATAATTACAATGGGTCAAATAAACTAACATTCCATTACAGAAGCCGGCACCACGACTTTTATAACTTTTATATGTCGGATAACTGATTAGCTTTTACGAGACTCATCGTGTCAATCGGTAAAGCAATCACGAAATTCATAGATCTTGTGTGCTATAATAATAAGTCTGTAGGTTATTTGTTCACTGAATGTCGTATACGACCGTGAATACTAGCTAAATCTAGACCATATTGGTAAACGTTAGCTGTTAAGTAACGGACATAGCCCTGCGAATCAGTAAGCTCAAGTAGAAATGGGCAGGGCACGTAGCGCAAAGAATTGATGACCGTTTGGGGCATAACAATTCTAGATTAAAGACCCTTCGACCAAAGACGCAGCGTAGGACGACAAGATGAACGGACGACCTTGTAATGATCATAGGATCACACTGGATGCTGACCGCTCCCAACCTGTCGCTGTAGGAAACCGTGCCTATGTTCAGTACCGTGGGAGGCCTATGTTCAGCAGTGGACGTCCTTTAACTGATAATAATAATAGTCCCTCTAGCCGATTTCGACCACGGTGACTAGTCCGGCAAACTCCGGGCTTCCCTGAGAATTTCTGAACAGAAAAACCCTGGTACATATTTTTCGGCCCGACCCGGGAATCGAACCCAGAACCTCTGGCGCTGCCGTCACTTTAAAATGCGACCCTCTTACCGCTGCGCCAGTTAAATGATGATCATGAAGATGATGATGAGCCGATATAAAATACAAATACCGCGGTAACTCGTGTCACTCTAGTGTCGTTCGTTTGGCCGAGATAATAGCATGCCATTCGAAAATCAAATTTCAGCACAAGTACATAAACGGCGATACTAACGAATCTACATTAAATATCATCGACAAGAGAACAGTAAAAAAATATAGACAATCGCAACTAACCTTCCCAAAAGCTGGCGATCCTCAACCGATATGGGATCGGGCAAGTTCACAGCTAGCGGCGGCTTCAGCTGTTCAGTAGAACTATCCGGGTCTTCCAGGTTGATCGGCTTCGCTTCTTTCAGCAAACTGAAGACATTAAACATGTCAAGTGGGCAAATTTTTTATAACATTAGCGGTCCTTCATGGCTTCATACACGCGTATCCTAAGATAAATACTTTCAAATTGACAACTCTTCAGCTTGGTAAAATGAGTGTAGATAGAAAATCAAATCACACTATAAATTCTATACAACAAACGACGCGACCTTAACTACACGTCTGCACTGTTCGGCGGATGCACTCAGAATGAGACCGTTCTAGAAAATCAACCGCAACGTCATAGATTCTCGGCGGTAGATGGCGCTAGCTGCGTCCGGTCACGTGGCTTCCAGTTTCCAAAGTATATAGATCGCAACAGAATATACCTGATGATGGCCTCGACGAGGTTGGTCTGCATGTCGCTGTCCATCTGCCAGGCGTGCGGCAGCCGCGTGTGCACCACGTGGTCCCCGCCGCGGCGGCTGTTGTGCCGGTCGCCATGGCAACACGACATACCTGATGATGGCCTCGACGAGGTTGGTCTGCATGTCGCTGTCCATCTGCCAGGCGTGCGGCAGCCGCGTGTGCACCACGTGGTCCCCGCCGCGGCGGCTGTTGTGCCGGTCGCCATGGCAACACGACATACCTGATGATGGCCTCGACGAGGTTGGTCTGCATGTCACTGTCCATCTGCCAGGCGTGCGGCAGCCGCGTGTGCACCACGTGGTCCCCGCCGCGGCGGCTGTTGTGCCGGTCGCCATGGCAACACGACATACCTGATGATGGCCTCGACGAGGTTGGTCTGCATGTCGCTGTCCATCTGCCAGGCGTGCGGCAGCCGCGTGTGCACCACGTGGTCCCCGCCGCGGCGGCTGTTGTGCCGGTCGCCATGGCAACACGACATACCTGATGATGGCCTCGACGAGGTTGGTCTGCATGTCGCTGTCCATCTGCCAGGCGTGCGGCAGCCGCGTGTGCACCACGTGGTCCCCGCCGCGGCGGCTGTTGTGCCGGTCGCCATGGCAACACGACATACCTGATGATGGCCTCGACGAGGTTGGTCTGCATGTCGCTGTCCATCTGCCAGGCGTGCGGCAGCCGCGTGTGCACCACGTGGTCCCCGCCGCGGCGGCTGTTGTGCCGGTCGCCATGGCAACACGACATACCTGATGATGGCCTCGACGAGGTTGGTCTGCATGTCGCTGTCCATCTGCCAGGCGTGCGGCAGCCGCGTGTGCACCACGTGGTCCCCGCCGCGGCGGCTGTTGTGCCGGTCGCCATGGCAACACGACATACCTGATGATGGCCTCGACGAGGTTGGTCTGCATGTCGCTGTCCATCTGCCAGGCGTGCGGCAGCCGCGTGTGCACCACGTGGTCCCCGCCGCGGCGGCTGTTGTGCCGGTCGCCATGGCAACACGACATACCTGATGATGGCCTCGACGAGGTTGGTCTGCATGTCGCTGTCCATCTGCCAGGCGTGCGGCAGCCGCGTGTGCACCACGTGGTCCCCGCCGCGGCGGCTGTTGTGCCGGTCGCCATGGCAACACGACATACCTGATGATGGCCTCGACGAGGTTGGTCTGCATGTCGCTGTCCATCTGCCAGGCGTGCGGCAGCCGCGTGTGCACCACGTGGTCCCCGCCGCGGCGGCTGTTGTGCCGGTTGCCGTGGCATTGCTGGCAGTATCTGCAAGAATACATGGTAATTAAAGATACTATGTTATGTAAAAAAAAAACACTTTCTGTTAGATTCAAAACTGAAGCAATTTTGTGGAGGTTTTTGCAAAACTCCAAATTACGGTATGATTGACTTCCGTTGGCATTCTGCATCTTAATGCTCATTCAAAAGCCGTTTCTTGATATATTTTCAGCTTTCTGCCAGTACTAATGTTGCTGCTGCCCAACACCAAGGAAACGCTTATTTAATTGCGGCGTTTACTCGTCACGTCACAGGATAGTCACTGAATATAGTAACTTTTAATAGAGAGGTCCATCTTACTAGACTCCACAGTACATTTTGGTAGTTCTGCCGCTGTTTAACTCGAAACTTTATCCAAAGAAATAGGTCAAGATAGAATACTACAAATATTGAAACCTGATAGGATGGTTGCCGTTGTAACTCGCACACTCGTTGGAAAAGCAGATGGAATATGCTGCCTTGTCAGTTGATCGGCAATTCTGTATACAAATGAAAGTTAATATTAAACTTAGTAATAAAGATCAAAACTGTTTTCGTCTTGAAATAAATTTTGTTACCTTGTTCTCGCAGACCATTGAAACCTGCTGTTGTGGGTGTAGGATATCGAAGAATCTTTGATTTGGATGTTCTCTGTAAATAAAACAATTAAAGTAAGTTTTTTTTGCTTGTCGTATATTGTAATCAAATTTGACATTCCATTTGTATCGAAATTATTTATTTTAAAATAAGTCTAACACGAAATTTACAACCTACATAGGTAATTCGTCGTTGAAGTCCGAGATCTTTTTACCGACTTCAAAAAAAGGAGGTGGTAATCAATTCAATGTGTATGTATGTGATAGCGTTAGAATTGGATAAAATTTTAGTATGTTGGTCTATTAAGGCTTCCAAACAAGTGTGCAAAATTTCGTAAGTGTATGTATGTTTGTCCACGGATTTCTCGAAAACGAGAATCCATAGCAAAATGATTCTTTTTAGTTGAATTAGGTATAATTAACCTTAGGGAACAGTGTAAGTTTCATCAAAATCGGTCCAGTAGATTTTAAGATATGACTAAAAAACTAAAAATCAAGGAATAAAAAAATAATTTTAAAATATATCTAATAATTTAAAAAAGTGCATGATGTGTTTACTTAGACATCATGCACCGACTCCAAAATAATTTGTTTCTCCTAAATAGAAAACGAATGCGTTATTTAAAGCTTTTTATAAGTCAGTTTTTTGAAGGCGATTTATTGTTTTTTTTTATTACAACAAAAAGTTATCTAATTTTATTAATTGATATTATTTTAAAAGTTATAAAAAGATTGTTTACAATACTCGATTACCAAAGAAAAATAGACTAAAATCGGAAATTTTCCGCGGTCGCCCTATCTACTGTTAATAGGACCCATTAGAAATAAATACTTGGATTTAATTAATCTTCATCAATGTTTATTTTACCTGTGTATCTCGTTAGCGCACTCTATACACAAATACAGCGGCGGAGGGCTGTCGGAAGCGAAGGTGACGCTGATGCAGTGGTCGTAGCACACCTTGGCCGCCTCGGCAGACCCCGCGTTGGGACACATGTCTCGCTGGCAGAGGAATGGGACTAGATCGTCTGAAACGTAATAGGATAACTGTCAGATAGTCGCAAAAAAGGGACATTTTTTTCAGAGTGATGCACAATTTAGATCAGAGTTCGCGTTTAAAAGTAAAATGGGTGTTAAATTGTCCGAAAAGACGCGGACACGCGCCTTTTCATATTTAGCAAAGCGCTGCTAAATGGGAAAAGGCGCGTACTTTAAGTCTGACAAAATGCTGGCATGATGTCAATAACGACTGCAATTAAATAGTAAAGGGATCGAGTTAATTAATAGTCATGTAAACTACTCAAACATGTATAAATTATTTGCAAAAAAACAGTAGTAACACAATATTTTAATGTTTGAATGCCTGCGTGCAGGCGGAATATACGCACTACCATAATTTTAAGATCTAATTTTTGTATACTGTATTCTCAGCAAATAAATGATTGATTAGATTTTATTTGAGGTAGGACTATGACAACTACTTGCTTCATGTACCTCAATACATTAAGCCATGTGGTATGGTATAAGATTAAGGTCTAGGCCCACTACACTGTATCATACCATGACCGTGCTAGAAGCGTATCAGACTCGAAAAGCAACGCGATACGCTCTAATTAGCCCACTGAACGGATCTACAGCGTTCTGTCTCACCGTTATATGGAGCGAGAGCGAGAACGTACTTTGCCGGTGCTGACACGGTCCGTGCATGACACGCGACGGTGTTGGTCGGTGACGGAACGGTCTAGTGGGAAAGGTGTACGGTGTAGACTGAAACCTTGGGTTGCATACTAGATGCAACTATTATTTTGTTTATTTTGTCAATGCTTGAATGTAACATGTTGGTGTACCAAATAAAAAATAATAATAATAATAACCTTTAAGGTACAAAACTCACTTGAAAACTTGCACAGCAGTCCTTTCCTGTCAAACAGCTTGGCGTCAAACGGTGGCCAGTAGTAGAACAGCAACTTTGCAGCTGATAATCTAGCGCCCCACGTGCCGTATGCAATGACGCATAGTATGTCTTTTACGACTGTTTGCTTCATAGACATGAGGCATTCGAGGAGTTGGCAGTGGTGGGCTGAAAAAAGAGAAATACTAGTGGTAAATTCGAAAGGTAGTAGATGTCGATTCAATGATAACGTTAGGTTCGGGTATTATTTTTGGTAAAGTATAAACATTCAGTTAGATTTTATTTGTATTTAATTATTGATTTTGTGTAAACATCAAAAGTTCGGCCTGTCATATGCTGAGTGAGGTCATTACAGACACACAACCGACACAGGGTTTGCTTCTTATCGTCTTACCTATGGATGCAAATAGTTTTGTTTGTTTCTGTTGCTTTTTGTCTTATTTCATTGTTCTTTTTTATGTTTTTTATTTTATTCGTATTACAAAATTGTCTCTGTTATGCTGTGTGTGTGGTGTCCTCGATTAATAAATGTATTTTTTTTCTTTCTTACTTTGAGTTATTGGCCATCGATAGATGGTGATACTATAAAATGTTCATAATTATATACCTGGGTTGCTGGAATGCTGGAACACCATCATCACTATGGCTGCTACAGACTGCGACGCTTGGCTTTCCTCTTCTAAGCCAGAATACCGCCGTGCTGCAAACAAATCGTACTTATTGTATCGAGTGCTTACAAGTCACAGTTTGTTATAGGCCTAATACTTAGTGTTTTTCTTTGCTAGTCGAATATTTTTTTTTTACTTTTAATCAGTCAGGTATCAAACGACTGCCGGGAGTCGCATAATAATGGAATTTCTATTGTGTCTCGTTCACACATACTTGACGAGTTAAAACAGTTAATGAAATTAATTGATTAAAAAAAGCTCAGTGTTCAACGACGAATTACGTATGTAGGTTGTGAATTTCATGTTCATCTTATTTTAAAAATAATTATTTCGTAAAAAGGAACGTCAATATAGTTTACAATATTCAACCAGCAGCAAAGAAAAAACCGGTTAAGTGCGTGTCGGACCCGCGCACTGAGGGTTCCGTGCCACCCTTAACTGAATTCAGGGTCCACTTACTTTCACTTAACGAAAACATCACAATATATTGCGACAGCAAAAATAACTTTGTTTTTCATAGTGTTTGTATGAAAGACAAAGTTATATTTGCGGTTGATAAAAATGTGCAATATCTCAAAAACTACTGGTTCGATCTCCTTCAAACCAATTTTCGTTGCAAGTTTTTGTTGAGATCTACATCATATATTTTTTTCAAAATTTTCACTTTCTTAGTTCAAAAGTTAGAGGGGGGGGGACGCCCATTTTACCACTTTGGAAGCGTCTATATCTCAAACCTTACACTTTTAGAAAAAATGGTTTTAGAAACCTCAACATCATTTTAAAAGACCTATCCATAGACACCCCACACGCATAGGTTTGAGTAAAAAAAAAATTTTAGGTTTTAGTTTCATGTATGGGAGCCCCCCCTTAAATATTATTTTTTCTTACTTTTTGTATCTAAATCAGAAAGCGGTGAACAAAATACACCTACCTACCAAGTATCAGCTATGTGATGCTTATAGTTTCAGAATAAAGTGGCTGTGACATACGGACGGACAGACAGACAGACAGACAGACAGACAGACTTGACGAAACTATAAGGGTTCCGTTTTTTGCCATTCGGCTACGGAACCCTAAAAACGGACTTTAACTCGAAGAAGACAATTCGCTAGTAAATAAGTTCAGGTTTACAAGAAGTCAATTTTTAAGGGAGGTGAAATCAACACTTGTATACTCAATACTTGAAATGAAATGAAATTGTTTATTTGCTAAAAACATGGTAATATGCAGATGGTGTTCATAAAATTTGACTTAATGCTTATTTAGAGTAGTACCACAAAATTATACTCACTGATAGTAAATGGCAGTATGTAATAGCACAGCAGGTGCAGTATCTGCTGATGCAGCGTCACAGGAAAAACAGCCACGCAGTACGCCACCAAGTACGGAAGGTTGTCGATCATGTCGTACTCCAAGAACGGGAGCAGGCAGCCCAGGCACTGGAGCACTGCTTGGCCGAATGCTGTGGATGAGGATTCGATTTTTTTAACTGCGTAGAGTAAAAAAAGACTTCAATCAATTGCACTCTGAATGAATCCATGTGTCTACTAAAGGTCTACACTCTTATGTTGTTGGAATTAGCAACAAGGGCGGATAGAGTAGAAAAAAATAGTGAAATATAATAGCTAAGATAGGTTTTTGCAGCAGCACCCAGCAGTAAGACGATACACGCTAACTTAACTTTAATTTAAAGGCTTTTCGACTTGATAAAATAATATCACTTATCCTTCCTTTATGGTGTCTGCTCAAGGCGAGCATTGGCAAATTGCGAGATGGCAAAAAACTATTGATTCTTGATAGAGGTAGAGGACTTGCTTATGGATGGTACGTTGAAGGGCTTAACTTATTTATCGTCTATCGTATTGCATGACAATCATAGCCATAAGATCATAAAATGTTCAATTTCTCACATAAAATAAACACATCTTTATTAACATTCTTTAGTCAGTCTTTTGTTTACGCAACCACCAGCGTCCTATCGATCCGTGAGGCTTGAGTCAATGTAATTTTTCAAGCGACTTTGAAACGTCAGGTAGAACTTATGAAACTTACCCTGAATTCCATACTGCAAATGCGGTGCAGCATCGACCAGCTGCGAGATGGCATTGAAAAGCCCCTTGTAATCCAAGTTAGGGTAGAGGGACATCCTGTCCGCGTCATTGTCCGCGTCCCGAAGCATTTCGAGCGGGGAGCGGGGGACATCTTTGAGGACGCCTGGAGATGTAACGTGATGATCAGTCGATGCGTAAATCAGTAAAAGCCCAAGCCTGTATGGCTAGAGATACTAGGCTACAGGTTGAAGGTGTAAAGTAAGTATACATTATCTTGTCATAAGAGTTTTCAGTTTGCCAAACAACTGATCAATTTTGCACCACATAGAAGAGCTGCTATTTATTAATAAGCCAGGAAAAGTATGACCCGTTGACATTATCAGCAGATTGAGCTGCGGATTTACTAATAAATGCTTCAGCAAACAATAAAGGCTACTTATAGTCTGATTGAGACGAATTAAATCGGAAAGAATAATAGTATTCAATTACCAGCAAATACAAATAATAATAATAATAGTTCCCCTAGCCGATTTCGACTACGGTGGCCAGCCACAACGACTAACCGACTGCGCGGGATATATTATAGCGCACAAGTGTGTGCGCAAACACAGGTGCACACTCTATTCTATTCACTCTCATAGCCCGATGGGACAGCAATCTGACACGACCGGAGCGAGATGAGGCGCAGGACCAACGGCTTTACGTGCTTTCCAAGGCACGGGGATGAAACACCGCCAACCTCCAAACTCCGGGCTTCCCTGAGAATTTCCGAACAGAAAAACCCAGGTACATATTTTTGGCCCGACCCGGGAATCGAACCCGGGACCTCTGGTGCAGCCGTCGCTTTAAAATGCGACCCTCTAAACGCTGCGCCACCGAGGCAGTTAAAAAAAAATAAGCAGCAAATCTAAGTACTCACTGAGAAGCGTCTGCGAGAAGTACTTGACGGTGTTGGCGATGTCAGTGCCCGACGGCAGCGGCTGGATGTTGTGCATCAGCCGCAGCTGGCAGTCATACAGGCTGCGGATCTTTGCCGTGACTGGTGATCAAGCAGAACTTATACTCTCTGAGAGAGCCATCCCTTTCACTCATATGGTAATATGGTAAGAGTAAAAGGAATGGCTGGTTTCAAAAATACATAGGCCTCTAAGAAAAGGTTTTATGTATAGAAATGCGTGTACAGTCGCCAGCACATCAGGATATACATTTTTGTTAAAAGCTAATCCTTATTACAACTGCATAGCGCAGTGTTTACCCTGGCATGCTGATATGCAAACTTCAGAAATACAAAGTATTAATTAGAAGAAAATTAGAAATCTGTAGAAACAGTCATCATACAATTGAAAAATAATACTTATTATCAGCAGCAGAGTGTTATTGGAATCGTAGGAAAAAAATATTATAAGTCTTGCATTTTATAACAATCTTATGGTAGGTATACATAAACAATAACATAGAATTTCAATCAGGATATCTAACAGAAAGTAACAGTCTTGCCCTTCAAGACGTTTTGTGATGATGCAGTTCGGGGATTTACTGTGTGGCGCAATCTAAGGAACATGGATTTTCAATAAAGCTTAGCGCGTACTAATCCGTTCGGCCGACTCGGTGCGGATAGCACACACCCGAGAGTATGTCTGTAGAGTAGTGGCGAATTAAACACAATAAAAAGAACTCAAAATCGTTTCAGAAAACCCATGTAACTCCTAAAACATAATGCCACCCACACAACTTTGACTAACACAGTTCTAGAGACCCCACTCCGATAGCTATCTGTATTTACGGCTCAAGAACGTCTTCGTCGCTTACGCTGTGCTGTGATGCTGGCAAGAACAAGCAAGACGGCAAGAGGCGAAATTACAGATAGCGTCTTTGACCGCTTTCATGTGGAAAACTTGTTACGGACTATAGGTACACCGCAGGGGCGCGGGGGGAGGCGAAAGCGGGCTGCGTAAGGACTGAGGGGTGCGGACCGCACAGAAACACCCGCCCGCGCCCCTCACGGTCGCCCTCGCAATTTCGCGGTCTACCTACCTATAACGTCGGTAGCTCCTTATTTACCAAGGAATAGTAAATGATGCGGGGTTCGAAATTTAAAATAGACAGACAAATAAAATGTTATATAAGCATCAAGTTTACAACATGGATGCAATCTTACAGAGTGTGGTCTCGGATTTCTAGCTAAGAAGCATTAGCATTAGAACACAGCCTATTCCTGAAAGAAAGGTGAGCCACACTGCTGAGACGAGCACAAACACAGAACGTGTCGTGCTGACGCTACACATCACAGAAGTATAGACAGCAACACATATTTTAGCACCAAGTCACAAGATAAAAAAACAGGGGTAGGAAAGGGGTACAGTTTGTAATTACTGCTCATTATCAAACTTCGACTTTGATGTTTGATAGAGAATGCCACATAGCTAAAAGCCAACTTTTACTGAGAGGGAGAAAATAATACATACATACATATGTATAACTTGTAAAGAGAAGACCGTGTGCATTTTCATGAAGTCTAAAGCCTGAAAAAAGCTTATTAATTCCTAAAATGATTTTAGAAGTGCAAGATTTAAATTTTAGAGAAAAAGCAGAAGCTATTCCTATTATTGCCTTATTATAGTATTAAAGACCATGACTAATTATATTTTGTGACAAGGTACTAACAAGAACAACAGTCGCTGATTAGAGACAGAAGGGACAAAACATCTCAACATTAACGGACCGTGCAGCCGGGTTACCTAAACCATACCTTAGGTCATCTGACAATAACAGTACAAGGGACACCAAACAGCAACGGGACAGTACAATATGAGTGCTTTGTATTGAACCAAAAAAGTATTTAGTCTCTTGTGATATAGCCACACTTTGCTTCTTACTGAATATAATAGTAGTCCTTACCTTGTAGCATTTAAGACCTAGTTTTAAGACAGAGATATCAAATTGCAATCTTAT
The DNA here is from genome assembly GCA_963584085.1 of Pyrausta aurata. Lineage (NCBI taxonomy): Eukaryota > Metazoa > Arthropoda > Insecta > Lepidoptera > Crambidae > Pyrausta > Pyrausta aurata. The sequence goes on along the minus strand of OY757272.1, from coordinate 2,588,826 downwards.
GTCAATCCAATCCTACTAATTTTAACTCAACATTTTCATCACATCAATTTTGATGAAACTTTACAATAAAAGAGGCTAGCTCATACATATAAATAGCACATTGGCTATAATTTATAACAAATTATTTTGAGATCTGACGTTTACCGCTAGTGATATACAAACAGAATAAAGGAAGGTACATACATATTACTGTAGTTTCACACCATATCACAAGTAGCTGCTATTTTTAAAACCTCTAATATGAAAAATTTTACAAAGTACTGCTTTAGTATTTACTTTTGAAAATGAACAAACCTTAAACAAACATGCAAAATTCAGCTATATCACAAACTAATAAATACCATTTTAGTTCAAATTGCACTCATTAAAGGGCCAAGACACTACACAAGAGACCTAAGACAAGGAGAATGCAGTGTAGGGCCTATAAAGGGTTGCCATCTACAGAAATCTATACTAGTCGGTAATCTAGGATGAAAATACAGGCAGTACCTATGTAGGTAGAAGTTAAAACTAGCTTTAGAATTTGACACTAAATAAATTTGCGATCAAAATAATAATATATTTTAAGATTAAATAGTGATCATGAAGTAGGTAGTTAATATAGTACTTTCTAAGTTTCTAAAAAGAAGTCAAAAGCAGAGATATCTACAGATAGTTAACGTTATGTAGCAAGTTGAAAATTAATAAATATTTACAAGAATTTGAACTAGGCAGTTCACCCAATTATGTAATCCTGTTATGTCACACAATAAACTTATTTTATTTTATATAATTGTGTCATTAACAAGTATGTTCTCATTTAGAATTAAGAAGTAATCATATTTTGTATAAATAAGTTGTATTACTTCTTACATAATCTTCCACTTTAAAGTCAGCGACCAGATGGCAACCCCAATGGAACGAGAATAAGCGGTCGTGCCACGGGTCCGACAACCACACCGGGTGCAACAACTAAAGAACGCCCGACCGATCGAGCTCACCTTTCTGACTGAGCGGCTCCAACACATACTGCATGTTATCGGCCTGCGGGGGCAGCATTAGGACACACAAAAAGCTTTGACTACGCAATGAGGGCCCCCTGTTCAGACGCCTCTGAAAAATTAAATGCGTTAATGTGCATGCAAGCTTTAAGACCATGTCTGAACAAGTTTATTTTAAAGATTAAGATTAAGAAGTTATTATAGTATTGAGAAATGAATACATAATTTAATTTCAAAAATTACAGTTGGTAACAAAAGTTCTAAAATATTCTTTGTTTCTGAGACTTGAGAAATCAAATAAAAGTTTAGGCACTTTAACAACTCAAACTAAAAGTAACTGAGAAATTATCATAAAAACTTGAGAAAAAACTATAAATTACAATACGATCCAGCAGCACCAATCTTTCAAAGAACTTGTCACAGGGAATTATTCTCCCTTGATTACCTCAAACGGTGCCAATAGATTGAAAATAATCAATCGATATAATTGAGGCGTAAAAGCGCGGGATCAACTGCGAAAATATTTTGGTATTATAAACTAGCTCAGACCGGTCTGCCAATGAAATTGAATGCTAAAGCGGTAGAAAATTAAAGGTAATGCTTACAGGCCGCCGCCCGTGTCCCCATATTTATGAGTTGAATCTTGAAACTCCCCTGCATTGGAGCGGACGAAACTCGCGGTTTTCATGAACGGGACCAATCGATACCGGGCCCAAAACCCACTTTTATAAACGCGAATGACCGTCCGGGCGAAAGAGATAAGACCTGAATCTAGATTTTCCTTTCTCTTCAGGTTATTGATCGATTCGCAAAGTTTATGAGTTTATTTTTCATTTGACGCGCGCAGATGAATCCGCAGGATCCGCAGAATCCGCTGAAACTTAAATGTCAAAGTCAATGTCAGAAAAGGCAAACGTCACTTCTGTATTTTTTTTTAACTGACACAAAGGACTGTTGTATCATACAGCCATTTCGTAACTTTGAGATTAAAATTAAGTTTTTTTTAAATATTGATTCTCCCATTCACATTACTACATACCATTTTTTGAGAATATTATACATAAAGAGTAGAAATCGGATAGCTCGATTGGGAAAAATCTGATTTCTGAAAGCGCATGCGTCAAGTCGCGTAGCTAGCCAGCCAAGTGCTGCCCAACCAAAGTGCTTCCATACCTGCCAACCCCGGTATCGTAGCGTAGGTAGTGACTTACACTCAATGTCCGGTATCACCGGTGATTTAACTCTCTTTCTCTTTGGATATGTAAATAGTAGGTATTTACTTTCTTACAAAGTAAGTAATGAGTATAACTTTCAAGAAGTTCTATCTCATGGCTTCACTGTAGGTTCATATGAATTGCATGATTTGTTCTCTTCTTAATATTATTCACCGTCGGCATCTCAGCCCTCCTCACGTATGTACTTGCATCACGTCATGCATATCAGCTGCTGCACAAAGTATATACAATAAGCCTATCGGCTATCTTCAACAATTAGTAATTATTTAGAAATGCGTTTATTCGTTCGTTATCAACATCAAATTGGAAATGTCTTGTTCCGCATGGAATTTTGATAACGACCCGTACGAAGTTAAAACATTAGGTTAATAAAATTCTGAAAGTTAGACAGGTTTGGTGACGTAGGTAGGACATGGGATGGGTAGGTAGGACCTACTATTTTTAACCGACTTAAAAAAGAAGGAGGTTCTCAATTCGTCGAAACCTTTTACTGGTAACTTACTTAGCTGGTTACAAATAAAGTTATGGTTCTGAATTTTAGTGCATTAGATTTTTACGGAGCATTAAAACTAAAACAGTTCATACTAATTCGAGTAAATAATAGGCGTTCTTGTAAATAAATAAATACACAAATATAAAAACAAAAGAAGTCTGTTGCAAAACTTTAATTGACATGTTTATTAATATCACAAATTAATAACAGTACAAAGTGTATTCTACCATCACAGTATCCAGTACGTCCTGCGCAACTAACAATATCTATAAATACGTCATACAAACTACAGTCTTATAACTACAGCAAAAAATATCACCGCTCAGAATTTAAGTCCGCCGCAACCACAATAGGGTCTAAACGAGTACAAATGTACGACAATGCTCACTCGCTATAGTTTATTGACTTGTGTACGGTTGGCATTGAAACTAAATGACTCGACCACCCATTATATCATCAACGGCTGTCCATAGAGCCAGCCAGCGCTTGCTGGATGACTAGCTGCTGAGCACTTATGAGCTTCTTTAATTCCTTCACTTCTTGAGTCAACAGACGCACATTCTCAGATGTCTCATCTAATCTCGCCTGGACACTTCCTAACCCTGAAGAATACCCGTACTCTCTGTACCCAGAATCATTGTTATTTTCGTACTTTTTGAAGCACGAATAAGCACCAGTCGTTGACCCGCTTGACGATATCGTGTGACCGTACTGCTTCCTCATTTTGGCTATGTCGTATGCAGCCATCATTATGTCTCTTGGCAGTCGCTTTTCAGACGGATTCAAGGGCTTAACGCTTAAGACCACCCGATACGCTTGCGGTGAAACTAAGGCAGATGAATGAAGAATCTTTAGTAAACATTTTGGAAGATATCCATTGAATAATGCCAGCTCCATGTATGAAATAAGTTTAGTTTGCCGTACTAGTTTTGATAGCCCTGCCGTTTTTCTCAAACCCTGTATATCGTGGACTGCTATACCCACAAGTAGATTCATTAGCACGACTGTTACAAACATCAGAAACAAAACGTAGGTGATTTGTGCAGAAAACTCCAAAAGTACAGGTGGATCGTTTCCATCGGGCTCGTTCAGTAGTAAATCTAAATTTAGCTCCCCTATCATCATTGTCAAAACGGTTATGAAGCCCATGAATGGGTTCGCAAACGATGACGAGTCTGGAAAAATGACGCAGAAACTTATTGTGAATCCAATGAGTATGCAGGAATAAGCCATGAGGAGTTTAGCGAATTCTTTCTGGACTTTTTGGTACATAGCGACATAGGTGCCGAAGACGGGAAGCTGACCTATCATCATCATCAAGTTGGTCCATCCAGCAAGTACAGCGAACGCCCCTACGTGATTTTGCCATGTGTACGTGATATTTGTGTAAATGTAGGAAATAAGGAAAACGCTAATTATCACGAACCACTCGATAATGTTTTCGGATTGCATGAGATATTGCTTCACTGTAGAATATCCAGCTATACCGTAAACTTTCCTGAATATTTCGAATATTGTTATCCCGGCCAACACCCACCACTGCATTTCAATAACGAAAGGATTTTTCCTTAACAAATCTCCAAGTATCGACTGTTTCTGACAGAGCTCCTGTTCTTGAATCGTCTCTTCCATATCTTTACTTCCGTTGTAGCAATTATGTGCGAGTGCGGTTAAAACGTACAATGTAAGACATAACACGAATATAAAACTGAGGAATAGGCGTGCGACGTAATATTTGCGGATTTTCTCCCACTTTATGTACAGAAACGCGGAGCAAAGAGGATGTAATAGGACTTCCTTCTGACCTTCGTCGACAAAAGTGTTGAGATAGCTTATTTCGCGCGGATAGCAGTGCTGTAGTATGCTACGAAAATCGAGCTCCAGCTCGACTTCTCTGTTGCTCGTCTGAGAGTGATGCAGTGTGATCGCACAATCCAATTTTCTTGTTATCATTGCAAGCGACGCAGGCGTCTTGCGAGCAATTACGTTAAGAGCCGAATTTCCTTTTTTAGACCTTGTCGTTACGTCAGCGCCGTGATAGATTAATGTCTCGACGCATGCAGACAGCCCGTCAAGTGCAGCCAAGTGCAGTGGGGTAAAGCCGTAATCATCTTTCTGGTTCACGTTCGCGCCCCAACTGATCAATGTCTCTATTATATCGCATGCAGAATCAGATTTTCCTATAGCGGCGTGCAAGGGCGTTCGCATGTCAAAATCCATGGCGTTGGGCTCCGCGTTTCCTTTTCTGAGCAGTGACTCCACGCATTCTAGACTAGCGGAACGTGCCGCAAGATGCAAGGCGGTAAAGCCTCGATGATTCTTTAGACTCGCGTCTGCACCTTTTGATAGCAGCAAATCCACACAATCTACAAATCCTCCGTCTGCGGCCAAGTGTAAAGCTGTCGATTCACGGTCCCCTACTCTCGTTCTCACATTAGCATCGGCGCCCGGCGTGTCTAGCAGTATCGAGAGACACTGCGTCATTCCCAAATCGGCCGCGAGGTGGATAGCGTTGGTACCGCCCGGCTCTATAAGGTTCACGTCCACACCATGCGATATGAACAATTTCAGACATTCCACGGAGTTGGCTCTAACTGCGCAATGGAGCAGCCCACCTTCACAATTCACGTATTTCACTGCGGTATGTACCGAGGCACCATGACTGATGAGTAAATTTGCCACTTGCACTGAATTCCCGAAAGCGGCGCAATGGAGCGGAGCGAAGCATCTCGGCATGTAATTGGGATCGCTTCCACAAGAGAGCAAGTAGCTCGCGCATTCCGTGGATCCACTGAAGGCTGCGACGTGTAACGGTGATAGTCCGAGCGCGTCATAATAGAGTGGATCGGCGCCGGCGTCGACGAGGTGTGGCAGCAGGTTGGCGAGTTTGAGGAACGCCCCCCAGAAAAGGCAGACATTTTTCTCGGCTTCGGAAGCGGTTGAAAATGTGGTTGCTGCGGTTTCAGCGGTGATGACTCCTGATTCGAGTTCGTCGAGCAGTCGGAGTCGTCCGCCGACCGCTCGCATCTGTTCGTGAGCGCTCTGCCGGAGCGAGTCGGCGCATATGTGCGCAGTTAGATCCAGGGGTGGTTCTTCGAAGCTGTCGTACATGTTGGGGGCGCTTTCGGCGGGGGGTGAGGACCCGGCGAGGACGTACTCGAGGTGTCCCATGGAGGGGTAGGCCCTTTCGAGGGATTCCTCATCGAGGGGCGGGTTGGTTTGGTGCTGCGTGCGGGCGGGGGAGCTGAGGACCCTTGAGACCCGTGGTCGCCGGTCCATGTCTGTGCGAGGTAGTGTTCTGGGTCGGACGTCATCGAGTTCTTCAGGGTTGGGCGAGCGGCGGGTGCGGAACCACCGCGCGGAGAGGAGGCGGCGCGTCGTGGGCATCCGTGCGGCGGCTGGACGCGGACTGCCGCTGCGCGCGCCGACCGGCGACCGCGCCGGATAAACTCACGCGCACCTCGCTCGTTAAGCTCTTTTTACACTTGACCAGTTACATTTTTTATCGAAACTTTTAAAAAATTGCAATCATTTCCACATTAGTCGTATACCTCATTTCATTAAGTACTTAGGTACACGTAGTGGTTAGGAATGTTTTAGAACGAAACACGAGTAAATTATTGTTATTGTGTGGTTATTTACTAATACATTCTCGGTGATATCATTGTTATTGTGAATGATATATCTCACGAGATCTCTAGCTCGAGACAAGACCGTAGTTAGCGAGATCAAGAACGGACAGTCTAATAATTTACATGGGAAATATGAAGCAGGCAATTAAGTAGGAACAAAGGATACTAAAACACCGGAACAACAAAGCTATAGCACGTTTGCATACACCCTATAGTTAGATATGGTCAAATGCATAAACAAACTATGTCTAAATAGGTTTCTTTACAGATATTAGGTATGCTTGAATTGTAATGTTTTATCGCTTAGCTCTGTGCCCACACTTAATGCTTTCTAGTTTTTCTTGTTCGATTTATTCATTTTTACGGTATAATAAAGCCCGTTTTTGTGGTTAGGCGACAGGATTGCAGGAGGAAGAGATGTACAAATGAGAATATAAACAAGCATTTGGATTCTTAAGGTGGTGTCGCCTGAGTCTTTGACCTTACCTCAAATTGTATGACCCAAAGGAGACCAACTCTGTATCGTTGTTATTACTTACGAAGCCTTTATTTTTTTCAGGGTACCTCTACCTTAGTATGAATTTGAATACTTACGTGATTTGGCACTTAGGTAATCGTATAATATTTTGCTTAAGTTAATTTGAGAATACCGCAGAACGTAGCATAGAAAAACTTAATTCTAAATAAGTAGACATGTGTTTTAATGCACTTACTATACCGTCATGGTTGCAGTAAGAAATCGATGGTGTAAGTAATCTGTATTTATAGCTAATATCTACTATGGTTAATATGATGAATTACTAATGTACTGATCCGTATTGTCAAGTAATTAACCTTTGACTAGATCAGTCAATCCACCAGGAAACTGCGTCGGGAGTCTAATCCAATCAGCCCTTCCGTGATCAATGATCAATAATGATCATTGCATAGAACTCACGTGTACGCATCACTATCTACCTTAGTTACTACAATCGGGCTTAAAAATAAATAAGCACGTCATATTTGACTCTTTTTTCCAAAATCAACATCTAGGCGGACTGAAAAACTGATGCTAGGTGTTCATTAGAACCAAAATCAACGCATGTTTTTTTTGTTCTCTTTGGATCGTGCGATCAGTCTTTTGACGATAAGCAGATGCGATGCAAATGTTCGGGTGCAGAGCAAACTTCCCGGTAGAAGCGGCCCTTCAGCAGTGTTTCTATGTCGAGGCTGTCAAGATTCAGAATACTGCGCCTCTTCAGTCAGCTCACAGAGTAGTCTGTATCTGTTTGCCAGTTAGGGTGATTCGCGAGCCTCTTTTTGTAATTGAACCTACCTAACTAGTCCATTCTTAATAAAAAAGGCATGAAGAATTTAAGGTCTGAGAGTGGCGAAAACTTCCATGGCTGCAATAGCAATTCCGTGTCTGTTAGACTTTACAGAGTATCCAGTGAGTTGTTACTACTACTACGTATAGAGAAGCTATGCCAAGCAAAAAATGTTTCTTTGAATATTTGAATTTCGAATCATGATTTGTACTACGAGTTGATGACCGGGCCATCAATTAAGGGAGCACAAAATTTGTTCGTGATGTCAGTTCCTTACGCTAGTAATAGTAATTCAATGAGAGAATCCCTCAGGGATGTGTTTATCGACATTCTTTTGTCATATTTTTGTTTCCGCGGCCGCCAGCGGCCTATGCCTGTAAGGTTTTAAAGCAAATTCACAGTCCTTAAACTGACCTAGTTCGCATTTCCACGAAATCACTAATCATTGTATCTACCTACTCGAAATTTCCAGTAACAGTTGTTAAGCAGGTAATTGGACAATGAATGCATAGGTTCTTATAGCGGAAGTACGGTCCGATTGTCCAGAATGCAGTGTGTGGCGAATAAAATTGTAATTTGGCGGCGAACGAATTGATTCCGCGGGCATGCTCATGTGACAAGGGCATGGGAGTTCTCTGGTTAGGGTGACAATACGTTACGACGAGTGGAGAACTATTTAGGGACATGAAGTGATATCCAACAGTAAAACAAAGTAAAAGGCACTTTGTCCGTGACTCTTCCATTTAACATAAAGTCATCCATTCTGGTATCTCTCAGGTTTTTTGTAACATTAAAGCAAACTGTGAGAATGTTATAATCTTTTTTCAATTTCTATTCCTTCAACAACAAATTCAACAGGTTTTATAACACTTTAGTGGAGAGTGAATGCTATAGCATCCCCCAACAATAACACGTTCCAGGACACTATTCCAGACGCAATAGATGTTTTATTGTTTTCACGTCTGTAGGCGTTCACTGTCCCGGAACGTGTTAACAGGGTTCCATTCCTCGTCTGTCACAGAGTCATGGTTGCTTTTTACAAGCGCAATTTATATTCTATTCCTTCCTACCCACATTTTAAAGCAATTTTGTAAAAACCTTACTTAGAGAGTATTCTTGTAACTTGGTAAGTTGGTGAGCACGTGAGTTTGTTATAAAATAGCTATCAACAGCATTTATTTCTTAAAGGTCTCGAACGTTCCATGTCATTTGGCCACTCTACAATCAGACAATAAGGAGCAAAGATCACCCATAAAAACCACAAATGGCAAAAAATCGTGAATACCTATTCAAATGACGTTATGCAATATATCGTAATATAACATAGATATTTGATTGTATAACAAAAATGTATCGACCTTCAGCTGAATTAAATTCAATACTAAGGTAATCTATCAACAAATGCAGGACTAACCATCAACTGAACATAATCCATTGAGTAATAATAAAGCTGAAGAATTTGTTTACTTGTTTGAACGCGCTAATCTCAGGAACTACTGGACCAATTTGAAAAATTAAATTTATGTTGGATAGCAAATTTATCGGAGAAGGCTTTAGGCTATAAAACATCACACTGCGACGGGGAGGAAGCAAACTCGAAACGTGTGGACGCAGTCACCGGGGATCACTAGTGCCAGATCAAGCGTGTTTTTCGAGATAAAATCAATTATACAACCAATAGATATTAGCGATAAAAAACAGATTTTACAACACCTTCAAGCTTAGATATTTTAATGGGTAGTACTATGGGTAAAAATTATTTAAAAAAATTAATCGCTCCCAAAAAACTGATTAAAAGCTTAAAATAACGCATACGTTTTCTATGAAACAAATTCTTTTGAAGTCGGCGCATGATGTATGTACTTAAGTAGATTGTTGGTGTACGTAAGCTTCTATTTTTAGTTATTTACCCATATCTCAAAAACTACTCGATCGATTTTGATGAAACTCCTTAATTCCTTTTTTTAAGTAGGAAAAAAACTAAGTGCATCAACAGGAGCGTATTGCTATACGTTTGATGCACTTGGTTTTTTGCTTTCGTTCGTGCCATAATAAGCAATCTAATTAATGAGACATCAGAAGTCCCTACTACGTGCGAACGAATTTATCTGTACGAAGGAGTCGTACCACCGTTCTCACTCCAGTCCACACACATCCCAAAGAGATAGAAAGAGACGTATAGAGTAGGTTTTTTCTACAAAGTAGGGGATATACTAGGAAAAACACCGGATGTGCGCATTGACACCGCGGCCTTCGTGTAAGGATATCTTCAGTTAGCGAATTACCCTGCATTGCAGAAATAGATGGAAATTGTGATAGCATTAGTTATTTAGATATTTAGGTATTCATGTGGCTAGGGGAGAATCACAAGCTCGTATGCACTTGAACATGCATGCAGTCATTTTAGTACGGACTCGATTGAAGAGCACAATTGATTTTAGTCCTAGTAATGTGAGGCTACAATTTAATATGATTTGAGATTTGAGAGAAAAGTTATCTGTTTGCAACACAACGCAGCTCATGGCAACACACGGGTGTTTTTATTTACTCTTTTTTTTAATGCTCAGAGGTCATTTTCTCGAAACATATTTTTTTTTATTTATTTTTTTTACTTTGCTAAGTCGGCCCTTTAATAACTTGTGCTTATCAAGGTGACCTTATATGATGAAATAAAAAACAAGTCGGAATTTTGTGATGTTATACATTTAGTGCACATAAAAGTAAAAAAAAACAGCTGACTTACCAAATAACATGGTTGTGTCTATTATTCTAGTATTCATAACAGAATTTTTACTCTCTTTCAAATAACTACACAAGTCTTTACTAATTCTTCGTCTAGACAAATTTGTTATCAGCTACCCACAAGATGTTCGTCGTTTCGCTTCACAAAGTTGCCACTAGGTAGCTCTGGCTAAACTTTACCCGTCTCTTCGTCGTTGTTTTCATTCATATTTAAGAAGATGTTGAGGGACAAAAATTATAAAAAGAATGTTTTGATTTGTAATGTTTATTGTTACACAATCCGGGACATATCCACATACAATGTACATAAAGAACAACTAACATAATTACAATTAGGAGGGTAGTGCCGTATTCGGGAGAATCACAAAATAACATATATTATTATGTTTTACGTTAGGTACATAAGTTCCGATAAAAATACTCGATACAAAATTACACTACAGTGATGTAAAAATATAAAATATTTCTCAAGTAAGTTTATTTTATACATAGTATTTATGTTCAATATACGTTTTTGGATTAAATGTTTTAAACTACGGTACTAACTATTAAAGCTAACCATTAAACACTCTAAATATAAATTAAAACTATTTACAAAATATTACAGTTTATAGTAAACGATAAAATACACTGTGCATTGTTTATGGAAAGAGATTTTCATGCAACAAGCATATTTGTTATTCAAAGATATTTAAATCAAATGAAATCTGTTTAAAATTATATTTGATTTAAAATCACCCCAAACTTTTGCTCCACGTAAGAAATATGATCTTAATGATACGTTTTAATTTAAAATAGTCAGATTGTGTGTACTTCAAGTTAAATAAATGAAAGAAATTGTTATGACATGGCACAAAAAAGTCAGAAACTGAAAATGAATACTAATACCGTGACAAACTAATATGTAAGGTGAACAAAACGTGATATTATTTATTTCCTAACGCCGTCACTTATTTATTTACTATCCACAAAACAAACAAAATAAACCACCAATCGACTCTCGAATCACCAGTCAAAATATTGAAGTTACGGTTATTCGAGACCAGAATTCGAGAGTGGAAAGGTGTGTATCACAAAATTAATAAGTCCAGAACAAAGCTTAAATATCTGGTACGACATAAGATTCTGAAAGTCGTAAGAAATCTTTAAAGTAGAACATTTGATCATAGTGATCGTTTTCGTCCTCCAAGATAGTATTTTAGTTTACAATATCGATTACGTTCTCAAAGTATCGATTATCCATTACGTTGCCCTACCGAAAGCCTATTCGAATCCGTATTTGATCCGGTTTGGCCATCCTAGTAGTGAGCACTTTGGCACCTATCCGAATCCGATATGTATGGTTTTTTTACACAGAGATAATCTCGGATAGGTACGAAAACGCCCTAAGTATGTGTGTTATAAATACAGCGTGCAATCGCAAACTCAGAACAAAGCTGAGTCGTCGAGACGAGATGTGTTGTGTGGCAAGAGCGCGGTAGAGGACTATCGCGCTTTGCCGGTGCTTCTAGAACTGCCTAGAACGTGATACAGGTCAAGAACAAGGTCATATCCAGGTTATAAGCATAAGGTGGTGCTAAATATTAAAATTGATGTTTAAACTTTTTTTTCAGGTCATAAGTACCTACATACAAAAGGTATTTAGCCAGTTCCTTGGTTTTGATAAATTATTTTAGCTAGTGTAATAAATTATTACATTTAAATACACCTTAGCTAAATATTGCTATTACAGTGTCATTAAAATATGAATAGAAAGAAAGATTATTTATTGTTTGAACACTTTAGAGTCTCTATTATAGTGTTACTGTAACATATTTTAACGTAAGTCCATGGTAAACTTTCCATACTGCCCCTTGATTATTAAGGCCAGAGCGGAAGTACAACACTTTACCATTTTCTCCCACTCTTTGCCACCATTGCTACCCATGTGAAAAGATTTCCAATAAAGTCTAGGGAGTCTAAAAAGCGTAACCCATCTAAACGAGGATCTCAAGGCTACATTATTCAAAGTTCAGGACGAAAGAAATTCAGTACTTCCTTCCTTTACCACTCAAGTAACAATGATTGCAGTTTGTAGTCTATTCCAATCTACATACATGACTCTGAAGTCAGGGTAAAAGTAATATAGACCCTATCGCCTACACCCTAGAGTACTTCCTCCCGTCATCGCTCGAGTAGCAATGATAGCAGTGCAGCCTGTTCCCTCTCACTCGCACGTCTGCGCCGGCGCGTCCGTCGCCGAGGCGCGCGCCGCACACCGCGCAGGTGAAACACCACACGTGGTAGCAGAGTGAGAGGGACTCTATAATCATGGCGGCGCCGCGACCTGGGGAAAATAATGATATAAGTCACTACACTCTAGGATGAAAACAAAGTAAAGAAAATAAACAACATTAAAGAAACATTAATAAAAAAAAACTGTGAGAGATATTTGGTTCTTAGTCTGCCTGTGACCACGGATGCTTTAAAGCATCCGAATTCGTGAGAGATCTTGCAGATCGTCATACCATGACATATCTGCCGAGTTCTACCAAAATAAGGGTCCTATTTCACAAAATATCGGTCCTATAGTAAAACTATTTATTTATTTGTTTATTTATTACACTTCATGCACAAAGAAAAGGTACACTATGTATTTATAAGTTTAAGTATGGTAAGAAAATAAACGAATTATTTATTTATAGGTATGGTTACGGTCTTATTTGATAAAATGCAGATCATTACAAGCTGCCACAGCTCCAAAACGATAACAGGTGTTGTCCTAACGTTACTTTGTCGTTGGCCTTTTCTATAGGAGTTACCTTAAAAGTGTTTGCATTATACATACCTAACATAACATAACGTCACGCAATGACATTAAGAGACCAAGAATTTCACGCGGTCGGACCGACAGCACGGTAGCTCAATTGGAAGAGCAGTTGGCCCGGTAAGCCAAAAAGATGCTGGTTCGAGTCCCGCAGGTGCGCAATTTTTGGTTTCTTATTTCATCTTTTAAAAATTTTAACATACCTAATTCTTCTCCACAATGCGAGCACTTTCTCCTCCCGCTAACGCTCAGCATCTTGTCCTCTCGCGGAAGTTCCGGCCTGGGCACTTCCGGGTGGGGCTCCGGCCGATGCTCTGAGCGGGGTAACTCTGGACGGGGTAGCTCCGGCCGGGGTACTTCCGGCCGGGGTGGATCGGGCCGCGCTGGCCGTTTGAATTCTGATAGATGTTGTTGGCTGAAATGAGAATTTAACAATCAGGCAGGCCTACATGTTATTATACTTTATTTCACTGTAAGTTGTACAATTGGTGGACTTAATGCCTTATGGCATTCTCTATCAGTCAACCGCTTGGTATTGCAGAGAGTTTAATCAGTGGCGGAACATTAATAATAAATAACTAATAAGAGTGGTACAACAAAAAATGCACTAACATAAACATACACACTAATATTTCACAAATAATTATTAAGATGTAATAGGATATTACGTATTTTACAATTAGATCCAATATGTCTGCCCTACATTCACTGACTTGAATAACAGAAGGTCTAGTTAATTTCTGACTCTGATTGAGAAAGGAAGCTAATATCCTAATTCTCCATCTTTTTCAAGTGATTCAAGAATCTAACAAAATTACCAGCTTCCCATAACTTTTACTAACTACTTACAAAATGTGTCTTTATCTACTGCTAACTAACTGCATGGCTAACTTAGACGTTACCTGGTGCTAAGAGGCAGCATGTTGTGCAGCTGGGGAGGCGCCATATCTTGGTGGTAAGAATGTCTCTGACCCGCTCGCATTTTGTTTCGAGATTCGTCTATCCTCCGCTGTTCTGCCTCCTGGAATACAAAGGTTAATGTTAGTTTTTTTAGTTTTGACGGAGTGCATGCGTTGAGCAACCTCCGTCGTCTCACTTAAGGCGAATTGAGGGAAACCGCGGAGGTTTTAGTGGGTAAACCTGGACGAACGAAGTCCCACATAACCCACTGCCCACACCCGGGCAGTGGATAAGCATAAAGCATATCGTCCGCGAAAAAAAGTTTTTTATAGATTAAAAAGCTTCTCATACTGATCATGTTTCGTTTCTCTCATCTGAGTAAGTAAGTTAGTTTGTGTAAAAGTTTAGTAGAATCATTTCGAAGGTAATTTTGCTTACGGATAGTGAAACAATTCAGAGGAAACCAGTACCTATATTTGTGCATTAACAATATCGTACGATTAATAGCAATGGCAAGCCTGCCAACCTCGCCAGTAAGAACTTGGCATTTTGGATGTTGTGTGTGTTTAATACCACATAATGAAAACCAGCCAGCTATTTGAGACAAAGTCATTTTTATAAGGACCACGAAGAAGGTTAAAAGAAATACCTGTATCATTATGTGATACTCGACCGATCTTATTTAAACTCATGATGAAGAAAAACTTAGTTGAGTAAAAAAAATTTTAAGTAAGTCTAAGTGCGCCTTCACATTACAGCGACAGTAGCGCGTCAGCAGTGGATGCTTAAACATTCATGTGAAAATACGCTGAACGTATACGGACATTTGAAATCGGTTTGTAAGAAGTTAGATAAAATGAATCAAGCATATATACAAAGGCGCATAGTGAAAACGTGCCGAAAATCGATAGACGTTCTAAAAAACAGCGGCGCTGCTGCCGCGCGCTGTTGCTGCCTTTTATGTACGAAATTGTCTATATGAAGCGCTCTTACTAACCTGTATAAGCCAATGTTGGTTGTAGTTGTAATTGGCAGGCTTACGCGGCGGCTGGCGCGATTGCATCCAGTCGGCATTCGAGATCAACTTCGGAGTTGGCGCCGCGCTGAGGGCCTGGAAAATATTTAAAAAAAAACTTGTCAGATCAAGAGTCCAAGTAAACGTCTAAAAATGCATCCTTCAGTGGATATACCTCCCCAATATTTTAAGATAATCTACAGGTCATCTATGTTAGGCATCTCATACTTGAATACATAGGCAAACACACGGATCTGGGCTCCGTGCTGGTGTATAAAGTTTTTAATTACTCAGAGATCAGCCTAACTACCTCATACTTGAGGTAAGGCCTTTGCCCAGTAGTGGGATGCTTACAACAGGCTAACCTTAGTTTACTTTACTTTTTACAGAGAACAGCAAGCTTTAATTCATTATTTATTTTAACCCAGATGCATAGTGTATTCATATATAGAGTATTATAGAGCGCACCCAGTACTATTGGTGATAATGCATGCAAAACCCCATTTTCAATGTATCGATAAAAAACAACTCGCATCTCTGTGTGACGTCAACCATAAACACTGCAAGTGCAAAAGATAAAATGTTGTGCGCTGTCTCATATTTGCACGTTTTATTGCGCCGCCTAGGTACCACGAGTCTTTGCGTTTACTAATAATTAAAGGGACATGGTAACTTTTCTCACCTGCAGCGTATGCCTGGTCATCGGATGGTACTGCGCGCCGTTGTCATTCGCAACGGGCTTCTGTCTCAGCTGCACGGTGGTGCGGTCTACATTCACGTACTCCACCGCTGAAGGCACTCGACTGCTTCTGGAAATGGGGGCATAACAGATCAGTCACTTTTCCATTCACAAACCATACTCAGCAATTTCCAAAAAGGAACCATCATCGAAACAACGACTGATTGAGACTGACTGACTTTCCTTAGATACAATTATTTTAGTATTCGGACTGGATATAATCAAATCTTTTTATCACATAGTATTAATCAGTAAAACAGTTCGCAATTAATCTACAAAAAAAAGTGGTAGCCACCCGTGATTAGGATCTAATCATTTGACAAAATTCGGTCTTTAATTACTCATATCGAAAGTCTATCATTATTAACAAACAGTAGTAATTTAGTAGTAGATATTTGCTGTACCGTACCGGGTGTGCATACGAGTATGTAGTACATATTTAACTATGTGAATCACTACTATGAATTTTCTGCAAATAAATAAATGAATGAATGAATGAATTTACAGTAAATTAGAAATAAATGCACAAAAACTCACCTCATTGTAATTTCTCTCTCAATGGACTCTCTCGTCTTCGGTTTAGGAGGAAGCACTGGCTGAGGCGGCCTCACACTTGGCACTTGTCTCCTCACCGCCTCTCCTATCTTCCGATCCTCATAAAGAACTTTCCTGCTCTCTTCTACTCCAAAATGCCGCTGAATGTGCTCCTCCGACACAAATGGTTTCCGCTTCATGTTCTCATCAAAAACTGGTCTCTCCGGAATAGGCGGAACGACGGGCGTATAACTCTCACTCACCAGGAGATTCGGCATCGAATGCCTGTAGTTCTGATTGGTCGTCTTCCCTGGTCTACTTTGGAGAGGCGGTTTCTCAGGCGTGCTTGGGACTGAAGATATATCCTGCACAGATTTCTGGATGATCCTGTTCTGGTCTCTTAGAAGATTCTCCCGCTGTCTTCTTAGTTCTTCTTGCTCAAGCTGTAGCAGTTCTCTTTCGAAACGCAGTACTTCCTAATGGATTATGAAGCGTCAGTAATGTGGTAATGTAAGTTTTTGTTGTTAGTACACGGATTTCGGCGTTAGTGCTAGGCAATTTTAGTGCAACTGCAAGCTAGCGTGCGTTATTTAGCACAATGGTATGTGAAGTCATGTTTAGAAGATGTTTTGTTTTTGGATAAATATTTACAGTTTAGTAATCCTCAATGTAAACAGAGGGCGTTTCACAAGCGATATGACGTCATAATAGACAAAAGATACTTCCAAAAAAGATTTGGGACGTTACGCCTATGTAAATAATGTTGGATATCGCTTGTGAAAAGCCATGTAAAAGTGTAAAATGAGTCAATCACCTTGGTATGAGCATCGTCAACGTGCCCGTCAGGCCAATCCTCGTTAGTGCGACACGTCTGTAAGTACATGGCGGCCATCTTGTTTAATGTTATTTACACACACAAAATGGCGGATAGGGTTATGCATGGTATATCATTTCCAACATTTTTTTCAGTAAAAACTTAATTATTTTTGACTAGAGACTACTCGTAGTACAGATTGTACAATCTGTAGACTGTTGCAAAATGAATGATTGTTGTCAGGTATGAAAAGAAATTGTTTTTGGTTACAATGTTGGAAATAAAACCGTTGTTGACAATGGATATTAATTTAATGAAAATTGAAAATTTTCCACAATATTAAGTTGGTAAGTTTTTTCAATCCTATGAAAAACAAACTGTAGTATTAAGTATTTGTTTTAAATATTTAATGAATTTGGGGACGAAAGTAAGTAACAACGCACCAAGTGCATGCACGTGCAAATTCTGAGAAAGTGTATTGAGTGCATAGGAAATAAAAGGCAGTAGTGATTGTACTATAAATAATATTTATTTGAAAAGAGAATTAAACATAAATATTTATAAATCTACGAATCTAACCAAAACTACTCCTTCTATACCATAAGAAAAATATTTTTAAGAACCTTAAATATAATAATTTTGGTGTATTCAAATTATGATAAATTTAAGAGACCTTACAATCAGAAAAGCATTAGTAAGCAGGATTTATGTTAATATCGCAGCACAAGTAAACATGTTTAACACCATAAATTAAACAAATAGTATTCAATTGGATACCTTATCCGATTTATGATGTTAAAACTGTGGAATTAGCTACAAAATCCTTCCTTACATAAATAAAAGATTATGACTAAAGTGCTTTCAAAGCATTTACAGTGCAACATCTATACCAAAACCATAAATAATATATTCTAGCAATAACATAAGTGCATTGTTATGACAATGATCAGCGCCGATCAGAAACAGTGCCATACGATTCGAGTATATAAAAATATAATCACCTCCATACAAGTCTAAAACTATTTTCTACGAGATCTACTTTAAAGGTTTTACAAAATGTAAACTACAGCTTACAAACCCGAGTTTCCTGGCTACATTACCATAAAGATAAGCCTTTAACTAAAAAGATTTAAATATATTAAGTAGATGACTTATATGTCATTTACAATCTACGAACCAAATATAAAGGTGGACCTAAGATAGAACCTTGCGAGAGCCCGAAAATATCACCGTCTACAGTTCATACTAGCTTGACAGTTGAAGTAAGATAGTTCATTGCGAAGTTACCTGTTGCTGCTGTATTTTCTTGTCCAACGTATCAATTTTGTTCTCATCAGTTTGTGGGGATTCTGATAGCTCTGTCAATTTTGTATTTAGGTTGTTTGTGAATGTTTGCTCCTTCTGTTTCTTTGTTTGTTCCTCTTCGTCAGATGTTACTGTCATTTGGGTGTATGGCTGGAAACACAAGAAAACTATAATTAAAAAAAGTTTTATATTTCTTATATGAAACAATTATAGTATCAGTTGCTTCATAATTTCTTCCAAAGCTACATTGCGGCAATGAACTGCATTATTTTTCTTGCACATTAATTACAAAATCGAAGATGAAAATTAAATAAATCATCAATAGAAAATCTGAAGAAAAGACTCAATCAAAGATCAATAAAAACAAACATAGTGTTAAAGAACATTTCCAAGTTAGTTCAAAATATTATTAAAAATATACCTCACTGTTCTGTCTGCTATGGGGGTTCGATGTTTCTGGAGACGACTGCCCCTTGTACCATGCCTCGGCCGATGGTCCTCGGTCTACATCCACACCAGAGTCCCTGCTTTCCCTCAGGTTAGCATCCATATCATGAGACAGCGTCTTCTTGTATAGAAGTTTCTCAATCTTGGTCTCTTCTTGAAGGAAGGAGGTTATGTCTGGTCTTGGAGCGAGGTTTAAGTCTACGTCCAAGTAGCTGTCGTCGACTTGGCCTTCGATGCCAAGGAAGCTGGTGCGTTTGTTGCGAATCTCCTTCTTGATGCGACGGGCCGAGCTCGTGTGTTTGAAGTTACCCTGGAAGAGAACAATAAGTTAGGTTAAGATACTAGCTAAGTGACATTGTGGTCAAATGCTATTATTACCAAAAAATATTTCCAAAAAACTACTAATACTATTTCCAAAAAATAACATAAATATTTTGAATGAGTTCACTATACTAACCAATAAACGCAATAGACCATTTGACGTAAATAATGGTAAACTACAGAAATTATTTATAAATATGAAATTGGTGGAGACAACGATAACTGTTTAGTTCGTATTCAGGTAAATAATTTGCTCTTATTTACGATAAATTATAGATATTACAGTATTTGTTGTTTTATCAACATCTATAATAAATAAATAACAACTTACATTGCCAAGAAGTTCATCATCCGGACCATCATCAGTCGGTGGTGGAGGCGGTTTCTCTTTAGGTGGCTCCAAGACATTCGTCGGCAGATCAAGTGGAAAAGCTTCTGCCCCATCCACACTGTTCTGATAAAATATATCAATGTTCTCGTACAACGGTGCCACAGAAACTTTAGTCTCTGTACCGAGATCAACGAGAGCTTCAAATTTGTCAACCACAGAATCAATTTTGGTTTCACTTTCTTTAACTTTAGAATCGTCCATGGTTTTGCTGTCATCCATACTGTCTTCAGAATCTAATTCTTGGAATGCCAATTCAAGAGCGTCAATTACCTGTAAAATTAAAAAAATGTTATGTGGCACATATTTTTAATATTTAAATTTTATCAAATTATTCGACAAAAATTATTAAAATTTATTTTAAAAGCTAAAACAAAACTTTTTTCACATAAAACTAAATTATCTTTTCAAAGACTCACATAAAGAAATAAGAAAATTCAGATCAGTGAGAAGTAAACCCATGCAAAACGAATCGAGCAGAACGACACATTAGCACAACATGCGGCGCAAATGAAGGTTAAATGAAGCGAAAACGCTACGCAAACGTCATATCTTACCTTATTTTACCCATCACCAAAGCTGACGCAAAATACCTGTCTAGCATTTATCTATAGGATGTACATAATAGAATTGAATATTCAAATAGCAGTGATGTTCAAAGAGGCCTACGCTAGCTAGTCCTTTATCTAACTGACTTGTAGTCATATTCACAAGATAAAATTTATTTGAATAAGATACGCGCCACACCAGATAACATATTATCTAAAGCTAGAGTACTTCGCCCAGATTTTCCTATCATTAAAATGTATAAGCCGACATTGATTAATGCCGCTTAAACTATTAATAATAATACAGATGGAGGAATATTATATTATACATAAATAAAACTCACACATAACAGTGTAACATATATTTTCGATAAAATGAATTTACAAATATCACGTTTAAGAATATATGGTCTAATAATGAAAGGGTCTACATCTATAAGTTGCCTTGACTAAGTTTGTATATAAATAGGATATAATATACATGTGACGTTGAATGGGCACTACGGTTCTTAACCCTGTTAAAATACGAGTAAGTCTAAATAATACCGACTAATTAATGATTGTATGTAATGTTACGTATGACTGAGTAGCTCGCTTAGTGCTAGGAATTGAAATGATTGTAAATATTTTAGCAATTTCAATGATTAGGGAAACGATGAATTTAGTTTAACGTTATAAAATTTACATCGATTCATTGTTATTGAACGGACATCACAAAACGATCAATTAGTACGTCTCTAGGTAAACATTAAAGTGGGTGGTATATTAATTATATTACGTGTTTATCTGGTGCGAATATGGTATAAAAGTGTATAGTGGTTACGGAAAATTTGTTGGTGAGATCAAGAGATCATAAAAATTCTAGAAATTACGTCCATTACCAAGTCTCTCATCTACCTTGCTGTCTAACAGCAATTTATGAGAAATTGAATAGACAGAGAAGGTTTATCCTTAAGCTATTTTATTCATGCTTGTGTTGTATCTTTGGCACTAAGATTATTACTCGTATTTGTTACTGTTTGTTTTGTTGTTACTTTATTATTAATGAATAGAATAGTTTTTCGTCTATTTGGTTCAATATTACGTTTAGTTCTCCTTTGCCAAAATGGATTAGAATCTTGTGAGCTACTTACCGCCGCTTCTCCGTTTGTGGATACTGCTGCATTATTATGAGTATTGGTGACGTCATTGCTTTTGTTGTTAGATGTAATGATGCGATTATTGTGGTTGACTGTGATTTGGTTACATGAGTCACGAATGTTATTTTCAGTACTACATTCAGATGAGTATGCAACATCAGCATTTTTGTTAGTAAGCGAGATATGACTATCAGTTAATGTTTTTAGCGTTTTAATGGAATTTTTGGGCGAAATGTTAGTAGTAGTTATAATGTTTGAGACAGTTACCATTGGCATGCTCTTGTTAGTATCATTAGTAGTGCTAATTTCATTACGGTTAGTGTTGTTCCCAGCACCAGCTTTCATATTGTTGCAAATCTCATTCAAGTTTAAGTGTATGGTCATTTTCCCCTGAAACACCACCGTATCGCCTTCTGATGCAGTCGAAACAGGTTCATTCAAACTTACACTAGTATCTTGATTGTCCAAACTCTTAAGAGTGTCTTCGTCTTCTTTATCCAGCTGTATTTCAGTTACTTCTTCAGTGACACTCAGCTCTTCTGGCTGAGAGACAGCCTGAACGTAATTGCTACCACTGTCTGTATTTTCAGTTTGACTGTCTTGCTCTTCTATTTCCTCTACAATGATATCTTGAATTACCGTTTGGATAGTTTCAGGCATCTTTTCTTCTGGCTCTTCAATCTTAGTGGGTTCCAAGGGCATCCCACTGTCCTCATTTGATGACTCATATTCAGATACTTCAACCATAGGTTCTCCTATTGGAGAAGCTACTTGAGTCAAGTCTGCGATGTCATCAGGTGGTACGCAGGAATCTCTTGCAGTATGGATACCACTATCTTCAGTTTCTATATCACTTGGAACTGTATTGTTTTGCATCTCAGCGCAATCGAAATCTTCCAAACTTTGAACTCTTTCGAAGGAGTTTGGAGATGATTGCCCGTTAATATCCAAACTATCCAAAGAACGGCAAAAGCTTTGCATTTGGCTTTCTATGCCAGACAAACTATTCTTCAAGGAGCTATCTGACATTTTGTCCTGTGATTCAATATCGGCTTTGGTCTCTTCTTTTTCTTGATGTGGAAATTCTTGCTCCACAGATATTTTAGGGATATCTTTATTTTTGGCTGCGTCAAGGCAAGATAATCTTTCTTTCAAGCTCATACTTACTTCTTTGACTTCGGTTTTTGTGATTTTAACCTCTTCTTCAGAAGTTTGAGATTTGAGGCTAGATAAACGTTCTCTTAAAGATTTGGCGTTACTAAGATCGCCATTAGAAAGCCTTTTAGTGCGGTCGGGTTCAACTGAAGCAGATTTAACTTTTTCCAGGGACGAGAGACGCTCTTTCAATGGTTTGACTTCTGTAGGTAACTTTGTCAGGTCACTCGTAGACTTCTGTACGTGTGTTTCTTCTGTGAACTTTTCTAAACTAGACAGTCTTTCCTTAATTGACTTTTTGTTAGCGATATCAGGTAGTTTTGGTTTGTTTATTTGTGACTCTTGCGAATTTTCCCTCTCGAATTGTTCTCTTCGTTTGTGTATATCGACTTTTGGCAAGTCTTTCTTTTGGTTGTTGTTCTTGACGTCATTAGACCTTTCCTGTTGGAAAGAGGAGAGTTTCTCCTCAATTTTGTTGCTTACAGTGGTTCTGATTCGGTTTAAGTCGCCGTTGACTTTGTCTGGGGACTTTTCTTTGAAGTTGTTGTTGACGACGGTTTTGACGATGCTGCTGTTGGTTTGCGATATGATTCTGGACTTGTATCCTTCAATAGCTCCCTCGTATGTGTACTCTTCTGGTTCTGGCGAGCTTATGGTGTGGGTAGTGCAGGTGTCGTATTCGTTGGCGCTCGAGCCGAGCTTGCGATTGTTGTCGCAATTGGAAAGGTTGTCGACATCTGAATGGTTTTTATCCAGGTCGATACCGTCGCTCTGAAATCCAAAATGGTACTCATGAGTGTTTTATGACACTAATTTAGTTCAGTCACTTTGTGACTAATATTTGGTGTAACAGATTTGAGATAACGTGCAAAGTAAATGTTGACTGACTCAGTTTTCGTGGAGACTAGAGTTGCTAGTGTGTTACTGGTCAGTAATGCAAGAGTTTAAGGCATTGAAGGCTATGATTTAGCAGAGTTTTCTATAAAGTAGATCGTCTTAAAGCGAATTTTGAAAAATAACCTTACTCTAAGAGGGCAAAGATGGCATATAAATTTTAGTTTTTGAGTCAATAACCATTTAGCACGTTTTTGGTAATTTTTGGAGACTTACGGCCAAGCTATGTGTGTCACAGTCCTCGCTAAGACTACTCTTAGTGCTGGAGGTGCCGATGCCCAGGTCACTGAGGTCGTGGCCATCGTCGTCTGTGTATAGAGGCAGGTGGTTCTTCCTTCTGCGACCAGCCCTGAGAACAAAAGATAATTTACTGTTAATAACATTGATGATATGTAGAGTACGTCTAATTGACACCAAAACGAGAATAAAACATATTTTTAGTTCCTACTACTACAAATCTTTTGTTTTTATGTTCCTGTGAGGCCAGAGGCAAAATTTATTGAAATTCATATACTGTAAGATCAAAACAACTAAGATGATTAACCCAAGATTACGCTAATCCTGAATTGAATCATCATTATGTCTCTGTCGATTTATTTGACGTCGCTAGAGACAGAAATAAGATTAAACACAGGATTAGCGTAATCCTGGTTTAAATCATCATGCGCAATTGGGCTTAAGGTATATAATATTTAACTACGATCGTTGCATCATTATTGAATCACAATTCAAAAGTGCTCCAGACCTATTCCTAGACGGCAAGTCAGCCACCTATATTTGTTGTTATTACTCACTGTGCGTCATTCTGTATGTTTGTACGCCCGTGAGTTAATACCTGGGGTTCTACTCTTTAAAATACATCCGTGTGTTTGGCTATAGTCATCCCTGTCTCTCAAGACAGTATGTCAGTGCGAGAGAGCGCGACAGATAGCCACAAATACGGAACACGTCCTCTTGAGTAAGACATCTGGGTTTGGTTACATAGTGTTTTACTGATGGTTGATTTATTTTCATTAGATGCTGAAGGTTACTTCTTCAGCTACCTTCCATTTTAATACTAATGAATTTATTAAAAATGCGTGTTAGATGTCAGTTATACGTGTAAATATGATTGTAGATGTGTGCGAAAGAACTGACGTCATAAAAATATTTTCTTAGAGCTGTATAATTTGGTCTCATCCGTAAAGCGCAGTATAGTTCGATAGGTTGTAATTTGGCGTCATAAATCTAGCACTTTCCAATTTTAGGCAAACATACGGTACCAAATAATTTTAAAAGTAGCAGGAATCTCGATACTATCAGTTGATAGGAACGAAACGAGAAAACATGTGTAACAAAACGAAATCTTGATCTCGAAACATGATCCAATTCTACGAAATTTGTTTTTCAAAGCACTAACCATAAATTGTATTTCCAAACACATTGAGAAACGTTAAACATATAAACACTCAATTAAAATAAATATTTCGAAGAGGTTTTATCGTGTTTCACCCGCCATAATATCTTTGACATCGATACATTTACGTAAAGTATCGATTGATTGTCTAATTTATCGTTTTGAGATGTAACTATCTCGATGCGATAGTGAGCGATAGATTCGTATCAAATTGGAACACGAGGACGAATTTCAATTCAAATCGCGTATTTATTTCGGTAAATACACTTAATAATGTTTCTACGACTGATGGATGACAAGAGTTCAGGTTGAAGGATACCGTTAATTATCTAAAAGTGACTGATATTGCTTAAAATATATTAGGTTCAAGTTATTTTTCCTTAAGTTTCATGTTAATAAGGGAACATGGTTGTACGCTGAAAAAGCATTCTCATTTTAAAAATAATATTTATGTAGTTCTAGGGACAGTCTAGATTTACAGATATAAGGAAAAATAACCACTTTTTGTAAGTGATTTGGTAATACTTAATCCTTTACTGACACCTGTGAATGGACAGATTCAATCTTAAAGAACATATAAAATAAGCTAAATCAAAACAGACTGTTCATATATATTTTATATCAATCGTCACTTGCCATCAATCAAGCAAGGTGCTTCTATAATTATTACACATTAATTAATAACGTATTAGTGAGTTGAATCAAACCTCATACCGGGGACTTCGGACCGGTTTAAACCACCGGTTAACCGAGCTATCAATTTCCAATCAGTCTGTATAAAAAACAAGCCTAACTCAAGGTGAATGTCACATTACATGGCGTGGCGTATGAATAACATTATGATATAAGCGGATGAAAAGTGAAAACTGGTCAAAATACAAGCGAACTTTCGCTGGCGTTGGACATCTGAATAGAAAGTCACGGTTTCGGCAGCATATTGGTATACGACTAATCATTAGTGCAAACTGGGAATTTGATAACATGTATCTTAAACTACCACTTAATCTGGGGGCACGAGCAGTGCCCCCTGCCAAAGCCGATTCTAGCGAAGCGCAAGGCACTATCTACCTTTTCTCAAAGTGCCTCGTCAGTTTTTTGAACGCTTTAGGTATTACTGGACAGATATGAGGTATATCTGCAATACTTTTCAACAGAGACATGTAGACTAACTATTGATGAAGTCGAAGAAAATAGTCCCTTTTTTGACGATGCGATGCAGTCAAAAGATACAGTACACAACGTTTATTTTATAAGTCTAGCTAGCCTGAGTGGAAAAGCTTATGGTTATGAGCATCCCACGTACAAAGCAGGTGTGGTCATGTACCGCGTTTGATATAGGTCTTTACAACACTCTATAGTTAGGTGAAAGATTAGGGCATGGTCCAAGATCAGGATTTTATGGCATCTTAAACCCAAAACAGCATTGCCTTTACAGCGTGATATTGACATAAAAATATACAAGACAAAACCATGTTAATCTCGCTCCAATGTCATAGCGATTAGATTCCAAATTTCTTTGGCACTTTACATAGAAAGTCCACGTCATTTGCCATTTCATTGAACATTTTAACGTTGGAGAATCAATTTGACAATGACCGAGTAGGGAACATGATTAGAAAACACCTACAATAAAGCATAAGGTTTTAGTGCTTGTAGGCGAAGTGGTTTACGAAAATGTTATCTGACAAGTGACACTTGCGAGCAAGATAAGTGAAAAGTTGACGTGTTTACGAGATAAACGGTTTCAATTGTGTCGGAACGATATTTTATGGTTTATTGAACTTAAAACAAAATCTAGAAGGTAGAAGTACAAGTAAGTCTAAACCATATTAAACGATTAATCTTGGCGTTATAGACGACGCGTTTGGTGTAGTGGTTAGCGCTCCTGACTATGCCGGCGTCGCGGGTTCGAATCCTGCAAGGGGCAAATTATGGGAGACGCCCCCGTCATTATTGTTGTCTGGTATTTGTAGCACAAGGAAGAAAATTCCTTAGTTCGAAACCAAGACAATTGGTGTGTTGTTTGGCGCATATTTATTTATTTATTTATAGTCATCGCAATCAGGAAACGTGGAATTTTAAAGAAAATCTTAAATACAACTTAACTAAGGCATGTCCTGAGTCATCATGACATATCTTCCAAAGTGACGAATGCGTTATTGAATATAGTTAAAACATATTAATAGGCCCGGCCCACTTAAGCAAAGGAATTCCATCTCAAAACGATTGTTGCATTCCGCATATAGACGGAATACAGGCAGCCAATCAAATGCATTTCTGAAACGAAATTGGTGAAGCAACACGCACCTCCTGCACGATATCACGAACTAATCCTAAGGGAAGAATTCCCTAATGACGGGTAACTCGGTATCCGGGGAATGGCCTGTAGGCTAGGTTATGCAATTTGAAGGGCCACTGCCTTTAGGAATGCTGGATATGAGGATGCTGATGTGATTCAGGGAAGGAATATGCTTTGTGTGATGCTAATAAGCGAGTGAGCTCGGTGTACTAGTATTATAATTGAGAAATATTTTAGCTTAATTGAATGTTTTAAAGCGTGTAAAATGGACTCAAATTATATTTGTAATCAAATTTTAAATTTAAAGATAGAGCACATCTAAATACGAGTGGCGTATTTAGGACTACCTTGGCCATGAATGATTGACCATTAAATATTTACTTTATCTAATATCCAAATCGCCGCCAAGAGTAAATTTGTTATATTTTGTAGATCAACCACTAAGAATTAACTCTTCATAAAATATCTTAGGAACAAACGCATCCGTGTCTTAGCGGTCACAACATGCCAGCTTTTCTGTGGAATGTCACAAGAAAATGTCATCACCACAACAGTTTAGCGTAATTGTTGCACTGATGCATTCGGAATGGATGCGCAGGAGTGCATTGAGATTCAGTAGGGTTGCCCTTGACCATTTATTCTCATACGTATAACTTATCTTCGGCAAAGGCCTAAGTAGAGACTACAAAACTTTTTTGTGCGAGTTATACAAATCTTTAAAAAAAAATTACACACCAGGCTAGTTGACACCACCAATCGTTTGACGTACTTTTTAATAGCCGTCAAAACGATTCATTTCCATTGATGATGTCTTAGTTTTCTGTGTTCAACTGAGGCACCCTTTAACTGTTTACGGAGCTATTAAAAATCGAATCATGAAAATTAATAAAAATGATCAATGAAACTAGGGTCTTAAATATTGTATTTTCTTTCAATATTGGGGCCGAAGAATTCTTGGTGATTGTAGGAAACTACCCAATTGTCAATCTCATAAGTTTTGCAATGTTGTAACAAAGCTGAAAGAAACTACCAAACAAAAAGCGGAGACTTACTGTCTTCAGAAACTTCTTTCGCATCTTTTTTCCAGTAACTTTAGATTTATTAGCCTGTGTTTTAAGGGGAATTTTCCAAGGGAGACTACTGAATCTAAGTCTACTGCAAAAATACTTACATTAAGGGCAGTCGGTCGGACACATCGAGGACGGTTATTAATATGAAACGTCAGCTCAACACACTTTGATTTGTATGACGAGGGTGTTGGCGAATGCAACTGTTTTCAACTGACGTTCATTTCGCAATACAACCCACGATGTAATTAACAAACAGAATGTTGGTTAGAGCGATGGTTCATTTAAACTTTATAGTATAGTGAGTATATCCTCCTGCCGATTTTCGGTAACGACGGTCCCTCTCCAGAGATATAGGCCAGTTACGTAGGACATTGATGTAGTGAGATGGCCTGAAATGGTACTCAGGACATATTATAGTCCCTAGCTGTGTGCGCAATACACAATTGTAGTCTCTGTGCCTTCACTATCATTTATTCAGTAAGACGGCAGTCTGACATGACTGATGAGAGATCAGGCGCAGGACCAACGGCTTAACATGCTTAACACGTTCCGGGACACTACTCCAGACACAATAGATGTTTTATTGTGTTCTCGCCTGTAGGCGGGCACTGTCCCGGAACGTGTTAACAGAACTACCGCCCGTCACTCGTCTTTGGATGATGATAACCTATGCATCGAAAAGAGAAACAAGTCTCCATTTGTTTTCGTAAGGAACTTATTCCTCTCGTTATCTGCTTAACATCTTATAATGCTGCTTGCGATAGAGTATCTAAAACCTGAACAAAATTATGATGCGACGCGCAGTGTGATTTGTTTGACGCGAGTTGTCGGCTGTTATTTGTTGGTGGTCGTTGACATTCATTTCACAACGCGCAAAAGTTACAAGCAACGTGGGAACATTGAGTATGAGCAGTCGAAGAAAGCGCTTACAAGCCAAATTATGCTCAGCTGTGTACTCAAAGTGCTGAACGACTGTAGACAATTTGGCAGTCATTTGTAAGCAAACTGATGATGAAAAAGCAATAATCTACTATACGAGTACTAAAGAACAGTTACGTAACTTTATTTCTTCAGGTCTAAGTGGCATATTCTGCTGAGGCACGAATAAAAAACAGCACCTCATCAGCGCTACTGCATTCAAGCGCTTTCTTCGGTCGGCCATTGGAGACAGCCGTTTCCACTGATTTGTCTGACACCAATGTGTGTGATGTTTTTGAGCCCGGTGGGATGTCAGCAATAAATACATGACACAATAACGTCCCCAAAAAATGGTCCCGATTCCATGTCTAATACAGTTTTATAGAGTTTTATACAGGCTTAGACCAAATCAAAAATAACTATGAAGACAAGGTTTCTCAAAAATATTAAAAATAATCTGCTTTCTAAAAACACAAGTAAATACCTTTCTTTCTATTCTTACTAAGAAAAAAAATGCCCCAAGTGAACCTGAACTAAGGCGAACGTGTACAAAAATCCGTCTGCCCGTATAGCACGTCACGACCGATCGTGGATTTTTGCACGAAAAGCGACTCCCGCCCATGCCACCGCGTAATGGGAGACGCGGAATTTCGTTGGATAATCGGATTCCGATATTCCATGTTTGATTGTTGCGTAAGTTCTGCTTGTGGATTGTTTTGGGGAAAAGTGAGTTATGAATGTGTCAGACATTTTAGGTCTGTCTGTTTAAGGGTTCAGGCGCGGAAGTCTCGATATAGTTCCTTGTAAAACCACTAGGTGGCGCTCGAAAAATGCTGAGACAAAATTGGTACTTTCGTGGATTTTTTGACTGAGAAGAATGTTTGAATGAAAAAAAAAATTTTTTTTTCAAGATTTATTAAAGTTTTAGCTACGTAAGTTAGAAGGATGTTCGATGGAGCAGACAATCAGAATATTACGCGAAATGTCAAAAATCTTGCTTCAGACTTCCAGGGCAAGTGTGTGGTGGTTTTTCCTCCCTAAAGACTCAAGTCGTTTATATATTTAATTTAACCCAAATGCTTGAACTATGAAAAAAGTACCCACATTTTCTAAACACGAACAAATAGTTCCACAGATAACAGCCACATTCAGTTCGCGCGCGCACCAATCACACAAAGATATAAAGAATTTCCGCGATTTTGAAGACTAATGTAACTCTAACATGTGTTTAATTGTGATTTTAATGAGGTTTAATTGTTCAGAAATATGTGAGCACCGTTTTAATGCTCAAGAAAACCACTTAATCAAGTGCTTTGTGATGAATGACGAAGCAACATTAATACTGTCGTGGATTAGTTTGAAAAAACTCCACAAGTAGTATTTTACACGATGGTGAACAAACATTACTACAGTTTAAATTTCATCAGGTAAGTTGCTATTATCATTGCATACTAACATGTATCTTCATTTGCCACATAACTCCATACTATTGCATGCTATAATCCCGTTTCATACTTCAAGAAGCACATTCAACAAATCGGTAGCGCTCACTACACACAGGCCTAACACAGTGAGGACAGTATGAAACATGACTATGGCTGTTGTCGGTCTCGTAAGTATGCGATTATGTCGCAATTTGTCTTTGCTTTGCGCAGACGCAGGGGATAACCATACATTGCAATTACCATACGTGGCTGTACGTTAGGTAGTGAGGGGATGATGATTTAGAGATAACTAAATTCTTGTAAACTTTTAAATTATGCAAACTGTGTATACCTACTAGCAAAAAAAGTATTGTACAAAAATAATATTTAATTCAAGTATGTCGCACAATACATAAGTTAATCTGCAGGCTTAAGATGCACGCCGTGATAAAAATTTATCGAGGCATTTTAGCGCGTTTGTTTGTCAAAAATCGACATACCCGCAGTTGCTAACATGGCTGCCATGAAAGTCATGTCGTACTGTCAAAATTCGAAATATGACAAAATTATCATTGAACCCTAACATGCCACACATATTTTTATCGAATTTTGACATTTCGTCGTGTAACATTATCGTCCACCATTAGCGACGACGACAAATAAAAAACAACATATTTAAAGCAAAAATATATGACTGAGTCGTGCCAAATTTTATCCTAGGCTCTCAAAAAACAATAAAGTGTAAAAATATTGAAAAGAAAGTCCCCGTGGAACATTTTTTATCCCTAACATATTTATTAATTTGAATTCATTATCTGTGGGCAATATTTGATATATTCTTACTAATCTGTGGGCAATATCGAGTCAATCTGTCATTGTGTCAAGTTGATCATTTTGAGCCAAATCTGACATAAAATTGAGTGAATGGTTAGAAATTGACATATCTCGTTATCGTTGTGGATAAATTTGTCCAATGTGGTTGGCATGTTAGGGAATATGATAAAATAGCATAGATCGACTAATTTTGTCATGTCGATCGAAAGAAATAGTGTGTCATGCATGTTAGGCCTGCAGAATGTGGTTAAAACCAACCAAATTGATGTCGATTTTTTTTTCTAATACCAAAGCTATTTTTTATACTAATATTATAAAGCTGAAGACTTTGTTTGTTTCTTAGGAATCTCAGGAACTACTGGACCGATTTTAAAAAAACTTTTCGGAATTGTATAGCTTATTTATCGGGACAGGCTTTGGGCTATTAAACATCACGCTGTGACGGGAGGGGAGGGGGGCAAACTTAAAACACACAGACGCAGTCGCGGGGGACCGCTACTAATAAATAAAATTACACATTCTTGAAGTATCTAAAAGGCTTACAAAATATTCATCAATTCAAAGTTGGAGTTATTCTAAATATCGTTTTAATATTATTGCAAGAAATGACGAAAGTAAAAGTTCAGTGAATCGTTTTACAGGTTCTTCAGTGACCTTTATCGACTTTGGTGTAATCGATTGCATTCAATTCTGAAGAGAAGGGAATGCCTAAGACGGTCTAAATTATACAACTTTAAGACTGTCAGTTATGCAATGAAGAGCATTCATCTATCGATCATATGAGTACAGTGACTGCTCTATATATTTGTAGAGCACCTATGATTATCCCAAACATTATTTTATGCATCAGAAAGATATATTAATTTAGCTTTATCATCCCATCATCCAGTAATATTGATAGGTATAGCAATCAAAACTAGAAAACAATATCTAATCAGAAACACATTCGTTACCCTAGCAGTAAGCACTTTCAGAATGGGAGATAATTTCGTGGCATCTGCTTGAATTTACATACCAAGCGGGATTAAAGCTAATTATAGCGCCATAATAGGTAAAAGCTATCTATTACGCTGTTACCTAGCAAGGCGTCTTTGGTCCTTTGAGCCGGATCGTCTTTAGAATTAATGGTTTTAAGGTATTTTCTTTATTAAAACAAATGATGATAAAATTCATTTAATGAAATAGAATATGTTAATAACGCTTTGATACTATTCAATGACGAAACACGGGTAATATGATTACGATCTTGAACACTGTTTTTGTGGCGGTTAGGAATATGACTGGCCAGTATATATATATATATCAGTTCTTCAGAACGATTAATTAAAATACAAATCAACTATTTTATTAGGTACAATAATAGTTTCTCGTGAGTAAGATGCTCTATGAATCACAGAGTATCGATATAGCTCTGCTAAAAATATTGACGTCAGTATTTCAGTTACTCCACTCGCTAACTGAGAATGTTCTAAAATTAACTATTGCATGTAAGAAATGTTAGGACAGTTCTTTTTGACAGAGCACAAAAACAATTTAAAAAATAAATAAAAATACTTGAATAGGATAGTGCTGAAGCTGAAAAAAATATTAAACACTAAAATTGTTACTAAAGTTGTACTTATGTTATTTTAGCAATTTATGTAAGTGCTATACAAACATTATCACAGTAGATTCTAACCTAGCAATTACAAGATAGAGGTTCAGATTTCTCACTGCGATACTACAAGAAAGCCTCTTATAAATCACCATCACAGTAATTCTTATTGCTTAAGATACAAGGCCGAGATTGCCTTGTAAGAAGATGGAAGTACTAACAATGGTTTGGCAAAAACTAACAAAAGTTGCTTTCATGAATAGCCACAATAAGACATAAAACATCGGGTATCGGAACAGAATAAATAGTAGCACGTAATGAAATACCTTACTTATGTCTATTCAGAAGCGAATCTATAAAGGAAAACTTAGTATTAGATTCTTAAGATTAAGAGATTACTTATTATAAGCCTTTAAAGGCCTGATATTAGCTTACGCTATGTACAGTTTTTTTTATGGTTTTCGATGTTTGGACTCTTGCTTAAATAAATAAAATCCATTTATTTCAGATTCATAGATCTATAGTATAGTAGGTACACACTTATTGTCGTGTTAGTGTAAATTTAAATTATTTACATAATTATGTACTCAAAAACAAAAGGCACGAGGAGATTACATAACTATGACGTCATTAAGCGATTTCAGTGCCTGAAAAAGGTACTATCTATTTAATCAGACAAAGTTTTTAGAATGGTGTTGGCAAGTGCTGTACAAACTTTTTTTGCTTAACTTTTCTCTCTCATCAACTTACCTCTATAATATTAGAAATACGTCTATTACATCAATTTCAATTAATGCTATCGTGATTATTTATGGTGTTTGTTTTCAAACAGAATTATTTTGCGATTTTATCGCAGCGACGTGACACATGCGTAGAATACGAATGACGTAATTATTTTCTTTAAGCCTATTGATCACGGACGTATAGCATTCAATTTCAAATAACATTTTCTATTTACACATTTCTTTGGTTCTATTGTTATTTCAACTTTTATATTACTTGCGATGTAATATAGAGAATTCGATTTCGTGCCATTTTTGTAGTCGCCAAGAAAAAGTCTGTGTATGGTGTAGATATGGAATCTAAGCATCTTTTGTCTGAGTTATCTTAGAACATGTTCAATTATGATGATAAAATCATGTCTTAACGAACGAACCAATTATATCCCTAACACTTATAGAGGTGTGAGAAAAACTATTTCTATGGAATTAGAGAATAAGACGGTATAAAAATACACGCATGATTATACCTTGCATCTTAAATGAATGGCTACGAAACATAATTCAACGCTTTCACAAATAATCTACTGACTTTTGACTAAAATAACGATGTTAAAAGCCAGCACAATAAGCACTTCAGTGGTAACAAATGTTAAACCAAATACTGGTAAGGCCTGTTTCACCATTGGCAAATAAGCACTAACCAACGTATAATTCAATTATGGAACGTAATTTTTTAAGTATTTTCGAACAGATACCGCTAATGGGAACTTATTCAGACATTGTGAAACAGCGTTAGTGAAATAGAAATGATCGAAGGAATATAAATTGCACTTGAAAAAAGCATCCGGGCGTATGCCTATGGATGCCGGACAGCGTAAGACACAAGGTTCGATTCCTCGTCTGTCACAGAGTCACGTTTGCTTTTTACAAGTGCAATTAATATTAAAGTTTGGATAGTGACAAAAATCAACTATGATCGAAGGAACTTTTTGGGAAGGCCGTCAAAGACCGAAATTCATAAATAAATAAATATGAGCGACAGACAACACACTAATTGTCTTCTTTTCAAAATAAGGCATTTTCTTTCTCGTGTTCCGAAATAATTCTGTTCATTAAATACAACTTTTGTCTGTTTAAAGATGAAACATAAATAACACAAGCCACCAATATCCTGTAACGGGAGTAAGCTCGAAATTGTTAATGACTTGAATTTAAACAAACAAGCCAGGTGCGTTGCGTCTTCCGCTCTCAAAGTAAACAGGATAAATACAGAAAATGCCACAGTGACGTGAAGAATGCTCTGTAATCAGAGAAAGACAAGTGATGTATTCAAGTCACTTTTTGAGACAAAAGACAGAACAAGTGGCGGAATGAATGCAAAATGTTTACAACAGACTTTTTCAATTTAATAAAAAAATGCGAGTGAGCGAACAGTGAACCCAAATATTGAATGGGTTATTCACCAACTGGACACAAGAGACTGGACACACGTGTGTCCAGTTGACGAAACTAAAAATATTATCACTTATTATTTCGTCATCTGGACACACCAAGATGTATACGCGTGTCCACATAGGGTAAGTTAAAATAATTTTCCCTATGTGGACACGCGTAAACATCTTGACCTGTCCAGATAACGAAATAAAAAGTGGTAATATCTTTAAGTTTCACCAACTGGACACACGTGTGTTAAGTCTCTTGTGTCCAGTTGGTGAATAACCCTATTGAATGAAGAGAGACTGACTAAATTATTAGCAAACAAGTTGGTTTGTTTGCACAACACGCAAGTCTATTGAACTCTATCAATACAGGTTTTTGACTTTCTGCCTTGAATTCATATGTGTAAAGTGTAACCGCAATTTGGCTTACGAGAAGATTTCTTAAAGTACCCGTGTCACTTGTATTGATTTTGGTGGTGCTTTTGGCCTCCTCCTTTCTTATATCTTCGCGCATTACGAAAATAACAAGTGCTTCTGTCCTCGCCCCTGTCACTTGATAAGTGACGTCGCCAGCGTTTTACCACACTCTACAATCATAAACACAAGACTAAATCTTTGCAAATTCACACCTATCACCACTGCCTAAGTTGCTATTTAGCTTGATGAGCTATGGTTCTTGGCTATTGAAGTTGCCACTTATGCGGTCGGCCTGTAATCACGGCATTTTTTCTAGGGCCCAGCATAGCCCATAGCTTAGCTCCCCGCTGCGCCCGCGCAGGTGCGACAAAAACAAATGTGGTGCGAACATGGTGATGAGATGAGAGAGTAGCGGAGAGCGGTTAAGAACGCTTATGTATAAGTACAGGTAGAGACGTCGTTAAGCTATATGATTTGTTTGTTAGTTCTCTGTTCTTGTTAGTTCTCTAGTTTATTTCGAAGATGAGCGAGAAATTGTGATAATTGATTCTGTCATATCTAATTACCAAAGCATAAATAAATTTGGAAGAGAGTCACATAAGAAGATATGTCTGTCAAAGTAATGACTTTGAATAAGAAGACAATAATGGTGGTTTTATACATATAGCGCTTTTTGACATGTACTGTCGAGGTCTCTCACGTCTGACCACCATAATTCATAATAGCGAAAAACGCTTGCACCTTACGTCATCTTTTGTTTAATGTGACGCCCATTTATTATTTTGTGCGTGAAAGCGTTTATCGTTCGAAAGGTTTAGGCGGCAGAGCCCGTACATGTAAATACGCTTTATCTCTTTCCGCTTCACGCTTCTCTCGTGCGCATAAACAACACCTCCATCTATCCCTATTGGCCATTCCGCCGAGCCAATTACAGACACTCGTTCGAAAGCCGAGAAAGAATCCTGCGCAGGCGAGGACGCGACTGATTGGTAAAAACTGCTGAGTTGGCTCCCGTGTCTAGTTTTGTAAGCACTGTAAGTCGCCGAACACTACAATGTCTAAGTGACGATACGTGCATTCTCCATATAAAAGAGCTGTTACAAACTAACTTGTTTTGTTACTTTGACTTGGTACAAAAGTTTAGGCGTCAGATAAATAGTATGTATGTAGGTCAGTAAAATAATATATGCTACTAGTACTAGAGTAATGAAAGATCAAATATACGATTAGTAGTATCTCGCAGTAAAGTATTATAGAATAAAAATGCAAGTACATACTACGAGTATACGTAAGTATACAGACAAGCAAATTTTTTCAAGTGTATTTTATGATGTTGACAAATCATAACTGGGATTAGTTTGGGGTCATTTGTACCTAACTTAAGACACTACTTTTTTAAATAAGGTAAAGCACTTTATATTCAAATGTCTTCAGTATAAGTACAAATCAAGTAAAGCATATTCATCTGTGACCGTTATCTGTAATATTTGTTTATCATTTTAATTCATTTACAGCTCTATATTTAAACTGAATCTCGTTTATCACTAGACAATGGGCACTAAGGATCATAAAACAATTTTCCGACGGCACATTATTACAGAAGATTTAACTGATAATATTTCTATTAACAGCAACAATTGTATAAGTAGGAATATGTGCGATAATGAATAGGCAATGTTCGCGCACATTTTTGAACAAGATTGACTACTGTGCATATTAAGAAACATGATAGGGCAGCCCAACCTAGCCCTCATAGCGTAGAACTAAAGGAATTTTTAGCAGCCACCATAGCCGAAAGCGGCTTGGAAGAGTATTAAGTGTATCAATATGACATATGAAAAAAAAAATTAAAGCCTTTACCTGAGGAATTTTAACGATAGGGTATCTTATCTATGTGTTATCGAGATGAATATGATAACGTGCCATGCCATGTTTGCTAACGTGGCTGTTTTCAACTGACTTAAAAAGGAGGAGGTTCTCATTTTGACCTTATAATTGCATGTATGTTTATAAATGGATGTTTGTTAATTTTTATAAACTAAGGCGGTTAAATTTTTCAAACGAAGACAAAAACTAAAATAGTCAGAATTATAATTTATTTGTAAGATGTAGTCATAATACTATACCTACATGACTCACATTAAAGTATGGTCTATCTCAAGTACAAGGTGTCATGTGTTAACAGGTCTTGTCTAGGCCATTCTGAGGGTTGTCAAAACGCGAAGATAAGTATTCATTGATGAATTTTTGAGTGTAATTATTATTGTGATGAAATTATATAGGAGGACACCAACGGTTGAGTATTTACGATTGTGTGTTTAGAAGAAAAAAATATTTAACCAATAGTTAAAATAGCCATTAATGACATTTGGTAACGGTATTTTTTCTTCAAAACACACACGTAAATATTCGATTGGGCCTAAAAATTTAACATCGGTAATAATTACATTAATGTATTTTTTTTAATTTCCATTTAGTAATTTCTTCGAGCACATAAATTAAAATAATAAAAAAACTAATATAATAATGTAGAAAACAACTTGTCTGTCGTGACAATTACAAAAAAACACTACAGAGCATAATGGTATTGACCTCATAGACATGTGAGGCGTTAAAGGAGGATATATATAAATCCATGTAGGTTCTAAATGAAAATTATTTGACAGAACTTATAACCAAAAAGAAGGTTTTATTATAACAAGAACAAAGAAGTATTTATTATGACATTCCTCAATTTATTTAATAATGACATGTTTATTTTATTTAGTTGAATTGTATTGAATTTGAATTTATCAATATTTGCATGCCTGCATGCAGGCTGGATACAACCACGAAGCGGATTTTTGACATGTTCTGTAAATTTTATATGATGTATTCTGGCAAATAAAGAATTGTATTTGTATTTGGTGACAGCCCTAAAAATAACAGGTGGTAACCCGATACCCGTGTACGTTAGTACTGTTTAGTGGTGCTCTGACGTATATTTGGATCACTTGATATTACTGTCCGGTAAAGTAATAGCGTATAAACTAGGGAAATTGCCTCCATAAGCCATTATTATTTCATTATCTTTTATTTATAGACCGATCTCAAAAAAGTTTGCAGGGGTTGCAACACTTAGTAATACACTTACATAGCCTACCACACATAGTAGGTACTTAGCGTAGAAGTAAGAGATAAATAAAATGGCACAATAGAAAAAAAATAACTTTAAGTAACCAGTAACTTTTAAACGGTTTTGATTTATTTTTATAATAATAAAAAAAATCTAACAAAATAATTCAAACCAGCAATGTATTCCAAACAAATATGTCCAGACATAGAACTTGACATTGTCCTTTACTACAACGAGTTAGAGATTTTGATAAACCTAGGTACATTGATTAGGGATTAATATTTTAGATTACTATATTATCTCTAAGTTAAAGCATTTTAAAGTAATATGACCAGGTCAAAGTACCTACTTTGTAGAATCATTGATAAAAAAATTGGTCCCGTTACAGGCCATTCTATGAAGTTTTCAGCTTTGTCAGATAATAAGTAGCACACTTTTTTTTTCGACTGGGAAATGCCTTGGTGCAACCAAAAGTTTGAAAGGGTTATGTTTTTCACAAGAAGTCTGTCCACCAGCAAGATGAATAGACGACGAGGTTTTAACAATACTATTACTCGTATCTTAGCATTGCATTCAGTTCAAGATAAAGCTATAAATCATACGTTTTTGTATATCTACAACATGTAGAAACTACAAGTTTATTTGATCTAACCTTGCAGTGCATATTGCCGAAATGTGCGTAGGCGCATGATTGATTGACTTGCGTCACTTTTGTTTATGTCGTGTTTAATGTGCTAGTCAAACTAACGTTACCTATAAATCGACGCCTGTTTTTTATGATGTCTTGTTTAGTGTAATGTTTTTGATAGGAAGGTATTACTGGTTCAATAAAATAACAATATAGATGTGGATAAACTGAATCCTGGACGCAAGATGAAGCAATTTATATTTATTTGTTTTGGTACAGCAACAAAATACAAATCAACACTTAAATCAAGTTACTTTGGTATTTGATATCACATTGAATTCTGATGACACGTTACATTATTTCGACATACTGATCAAAAGTTGCTGTCTTCTCCTACTAGCACTTGTTATGCCAAAATACTTATACATGTGTTAATACACCTAATTTTTCTGCGAAAATACAATACATGAGTGATGCTTTTTAAAACATAACATGAACAATTGATGTTACAGTGAGTATGCTATGTGATAAATTGATCACTTAGACTCTTCTTAACGATGTTTTGAGCCACGATGTCAAAAAAGGCTGTATAAAACAAAATTATTTGGTATCCGAGTACTTTTAAGAATAAAAATCTATTGAAGTTGCGAACTGCTGACCAGTTTAATAAAAAAGGCATTAGGTAGCAACAGGTTTTAGATTCAAGTGAATTTAGATACGCGACTAGCTTGGCTATTAAATTAACACCTGGGAGGGAGAAAGTGATTTCTATAAATAAAACTTTTTTTTAAAGTTTAATTGAGTATTATTAACAAGACGAAATGTTTTCTCATAGTTGTTTGTCAGCAAAAAAATCCCATACTTGTTTACTTTTAGAAAATGTATTAACTAGTAAAATAATCCTTTCTTTTTTATAGCTAAATACTTAACTATAATATTCTTAAAAAGTGTTTATGATTCGTTAGCAAAAAGTAGCTATAGATGCTATACGAGTATATGGCGCACTGCACAAAATGTATCAATCCAAAATGTTGATGCAACGTAGCCTCGATATTTTAAACGTTAACGTTCTTTATAAAGTTAACACTTTCTGCAAACTTAGACCACAATGCTTTGAAAATTAGTATGTTGTTCAAAAGTATAATTAATATGATGAAATGAAACAACGTATTTCAGTGAAAGCTGACAACGAACAACTGTTTTATTCAAAACTTAAAAAAGGAACAACCATCATAGACAACAAGAGATCATGCACAGATAATAAAATAATAGACAACTAAAGGTGGCGCTAGATTGCTTATTTGAACCACTTATAAATATTTATTTAAAAATGCGTCTAACACTATACAATAACCATTTTCTTAATGTCATAACTCTTTTAATAGCTAGTCAAAGTAACTTGATGCAATTTTTTTTTGCTAAATGTACTTTTTTGAAGTATTAAAAAGCCACTTGAACAGACAAAAAAGAATTACATGGTAGTCTGGCCGACCTGTCTTACTAAGTGGATAGCCCTTAAAAGTGTAGGCGTTCGTTTCTTCATAAAATCTTTTTGTCATATCTTTTGTTTTATTATTATGAGAAATATCATGCGGACTCGTAAGTGGGGATTTGAAAATGTATGCTTATTTTTGGTTTTTATGTTGCTCATATTTCAAACAGTTACGGCTTACACGAGGAAATATTTGGGTGCATTGTCATATTTTCCTGATTTAAGTGCAACTTAAAATAATAAAAAACCGGTTAAGTGCGTGTCGGACCCGCGCACTGAGGGTTCCGTGCTACCCTTAACTGAATTCAGGGTCCACTTACTTTCACTTAACGAAAACATCACAATATTTTGTGACAGCAAAAATAACTTTGTTTTTCATAGTGTTTGTATGAAAGACAAAGTTATATTTGCGGTTGATAAAAATGTGCAATATCTCATAAACTACTGGTTCGATCTCCTTCAAACCAATTTTCGTTGCAAGTTTTTGTTGAGATCTACATCATATATTTTTTTCAAAATTTTCACTTTCTTAGTTCAAAAGTTAGATGGGGGGGGACGCCCATTTTAACACTTTGGAAGCGTCTATATCTCAAACCTTACACTTTTAGAAAAAATGGTTTTAGAAACCTCAATATCATTTTCAAAGACCTATCCATAGACACCCCACACGCATAGGTTTGAGTAAAAAAAAATTTTTAGGTTTTAGTTTCATGTATGGGAGCCCCCCCTTAAATATTATTTTTTCTTACTTTTTGTATCTGAATCGGAAAGCGGTGAATAAGATACACCTGCTTACCAAGTTTCAGCTATGTGATGCTTTTAGTTTCAGAATAAAGTGGCTGTGACATACGGACGGACAGACAGACAGACAGACAGACAGACAGACAGACAGACAGACAGACAGACAGACAGACTTGACGAAACTATAAGGGTTCCGTTTTTTGCCATTCGGCTACGGAACCCTAAAAACATGAGAAAACTTAGCAAAAAGTTGGAACGGATACAAATGGAGTTCCAATAGATACAAAATCTTACGACTTTATAGGTATTATAGGCACCAACCAAAATTTTACCTTTCTTAAAATGCCACCATAATTAAGTCTTGCAATAAACGATAAAAATAAACACGAAATATAATCATTTTTACGATTCAATCGATCGTTTTTTCTCACATTCTTGGAAAATTAAATGAACGAAAAATTATACCGTGTGCATGTTGTATTATGATGGCCGGTTGTTACAAGCACGAGAAAAAGCTATTAGGTAATACTTAAATTGAAGTTGATTATTATTAGCGACTCAATCTACGGTAATAGTGATCTGTTTAGATAACTTAATCATAATGCTATGTGCACAGAAAATTTCCAGTGACGTAAAAGTCTGCGTAGAGAAAGTTTGAAAAGAAAATCCTACAGTATTACATTTCCATAAACGCTATTTGTTTTAACTAAGGCATATGCAAAAATGCAACAAACAAAACATCAATTATTATAAGCTCGTAATAACGATGAGTCATTCTTACTTGCCATAAATAATTTGAATTATTCATTCATTCATCAATAAATAACGCATTTATATTAACAATCAAAAAAGCATCTGCAGGCAAATTCCAAAGAATTATAAAAGATAAATGCCAACATACAAACACAGCAAAATATAACAACATACGTGAGAAAATTTATGACATAACGTCGTTGGAATCACGCAAAAATATCAAGATTATGGGACAAAGCCTCAAGTAGCACGGACTAGAAATCTAGATGCAGAAACCAGATAGTCTTGACAAATATGGATTTGATTACAGATCTTCTACGTTACAAACGGTAGCTGCTGAGGATTATGCAAAAATCAAGTCTCAAAAGTGCAGTTAAGATTTTATTTCACCGATGACGTAACGACTTAACGTTTTTCGTGATAAAATCTTTTACACATTTTCAAGTAACTTTGATTATGCCCTCCGAATCCATATGTTTGTCACCAGACTATTAGAAAATTATTAAAGAGTGATAAAAAAGCGAATGGGAAATATTTTTATTAAAACAAGAATTAACGCCGAGTAATAAACGAGAAAGCAAAATGAAAATTTATGTATGCTTCAAAAAAGTAATTAACAACATTAATTTGTACAGAAGTCGCCAATAAAATGACGCAACCACAACTAATAGAAACAAAGCAAATACATCAAGCGAAGAATGATTTACTATAGCCGTGTTTAGCATTAATAAAACATTTGCGAAAGATAACCTAATGGATGTTCTCACAATCCCACATAATTAATTCGTAGATTTTCATTTCAAAACGAGAATTTAGTTCCGCAATCTCAGACCCAAAAGGTATGCTACTGTAAGAAGCTTGCAATTTCTAGAGTGGATATAGCAGACGTATATGGTATGTTCTAGCCTAGTATGGTCTGCAATCATAGTGCACATGTCCAAAGTATCTTAACAATGTGTACTTTATAGAAGAGTTGCACGTAAGGACTCGTCATTCATTTTTATGCCGACGGAGCAAGGTCTAGAATGGAGTACGTTTTAGACTGATTGTTTAAACAGCCTACGAGGTTACGTCATAAATATAGGATAAATGGATATCAGCCGCGGGTATGGAAAGCGTGCAAATAGTGAAATAGTGCGGGTGCCTGTGGGAGTGCGCTGTTACCATTAATATCTAATGATGGATTTCATGACTGAAGACCATGTTTAGACACGGTAATAATAAACGTTGTAAGATAACCATGGTATTAGAATCTAACGTCATAATTTCGCTAAAGCCGGTGTCCGTATCATTCCGATTTTCTTTTTAAATTATTTCCCAGAATTATTTGTGGAAAAGATTCTATATATTTACAGATCAAGTTCCCATAACATGTGTTCCTTACCTAACCTTCTTCATTCAGCAATTGAAGTTTTATTCTTTCGTAAAACATCTAGACTCCTTTCGCTTTCTTCTCAATTCAAAGGGAGGACTTATTATAACTCTTACGTCACTCAATCCGGCAAAGGCACACGATTTATGCAGCTCAGCCCACGCAAGCAAACTAAGGGTAATGCTCTCGAAAGCGGCATGTCCTATGTTATCAGAGATCACGATTGCAGTACACCCCGGCTGGCTAATGATAGTGTTCGCATAGAAAGTGATCTCGCCTTGAGTATGCTTCCAAGAATCTACGTGGGACTTGTGGGGTTTGTCAATATGCTCCAGATAGCTGCAATTGAAGTTTTCTTAGACTCCGAATGAGCATAGATGTATACGTATATTGTCTGGTCCGTAAGTTACATACAGGTGCTTAACTAATAGATCATCCATCGATCATTATCATAACAATAGCAGAAACATACATAACAATAGAAGAGTGCTGTAATATTGGAGAATCTTTTGGAATCACAGCACACTGGCACAGCATCACAAATCATTTGCCTCCGTTGAGGTTGCGTGCTCACAAAATATCTAATTCCCTATCATATAAATATATTTATAACCTACAAAAAATAAGACAA
The DNA here is from genome assembly GCA_963584085.1 of Pyrausta aurata. Taxonomy (NCBI): domain Eukaryota; kingdom Metazoa; phylum Arthropoda; class Insecta; order Lepidoptera; family Crambidae; genus Pyrausta; species Pyrausta aurata. The sequence continues at coordinate 2,544,587 of OY757272.1, read as the reverse complement.
GACGGATGGAAGCCAGTATAGTAGTAGAGTCCGTATGTAAATGAAAAAAGTTACTAACAAACAAGTTCACAACACTAACCTTATTCCCAACAAATAGTCACTGTACGCTACCGATCCAGTACTCTAATCGAGGACGAGGCAAGTTAGTGCGTACGAGTCTATTCGAATAAAATTATACTGATTAGGTTCGACGGCCGAGCGCCCGTTAAATCGTTGTGTTTACGACGAGGATGCGCCTGCGCAAATAGAAGCTAGTTTGGGATCGGACAACTATTAGGGTTCGAACACAAAAGTATGAAAAGTCATTTATTTTTGCAAATAGACCCACTAGGGACCACTAGACCTACCCACCCACTTTTACTTTTATGGGAAATTGATCAGATCTTCAGTAGGTATTATCCGCGTCTATTTACAAAAAGTTAATTATATTAATGTATTCTCAATAAATCCGAAGGGTTATGGCTATCACAAAGCTATGATATAGGAAGACACAAAAGCTGAGGTTAGAGCCATTCAAAACTAAACTCTTAGTAAGAACCGGAACCTGAAAGAAGAGAATAAAACAGTTTAGGCCAGCAAAAAAATACTTACGTTTGTTCACTAGAAAAATAACGTAAATAAACTGATGATGACGCTACGTACAATTGCAATGAACACATTTTCAGAAAAGAAAGCCAATAATCGATAGCGGTACTTTCATCAGTTACCACTTATAACGATAGTGCTTCGGCCCTATTATAAGCCCTAGAGGGAGCCCTAACAGCAATTCAGTTAGGACAAACAGACAGACAGGCAGACATTAGTGCGTCAATCGGGATCGTGTCCATTGCGCATCGCTTTCTAACCTAACTCACAATTGGAGTAATTACCGGCTAAATTAACTATTGTTCAAGAGAGAGTTGGTTTGGAACTAGGATTGAAGGGAAGTCGATTCCTGGTTGGGTGATTTCGAAGCTCAGATTTAAATCAAAAGAGTCTTTTGAACGAATTGAATTTAAATCTTTCGAACCCAATCCAAACTATATGAATGAAGTAATTGTATCATTTTACATACTGTTTACGAATATTTCGCGTTTTCTTTTTAGTCCCATTAGTAATCTAGTGTAGTTTTACCAAAAGTTTTTTAGTAGATTTGAAAATGAGTAACCCTCTAATTTAAAAACCAAATCACGTCGTACGTCAGAAATTCATAAATTCGTTCATGTACCACAAGAGATGAAGATTTTTATGTGTATTTGATGTGTTGAAGGAAATGCCTTTATACATAGTTATCCGACAGGTGATTACTGATTAATGGAGTTTTCCTCCGCTGTAATATACATGAATACTGGTCATGCTTAACTTTCAATTCTCGTTTTATACACATTTTATGTCCCAGTCAGTATGGCTATAATTTAAGTGACTTAACTAAATAAGCCATCAAAATTAAATACTAGATTAAAAGATAAGTTGAAGAGGAAATAATTTAAAGTGGTTGGAAAATCTTCATTAGGATGGACGGTAATTAAAGTAATCGTAAAATAGCACTTCCTAGAAGATGATTTTATATTCGAAAGATAAGGATGATGATCGTCACGTGAAAGGGAACTTCTTGGTTAAGCACAGATCTGAATATAAATCACAGCTATGTTCATTATTGACAAGTATCATAGCTATAAAACTTAACGTGAATCTGATAAGTCAAAATGTAAGTGTTGTAAGCTTGACTAATATTTTGTACCTTAATAGACTAGTTAATAGATCAGAACGTAAACAGTAAATGTTTTAATGGTCATCTAACACAATTTTATATGATTGATTGTTGTTCCCGGTTTATTTATCTATACATATAAAAGGCTTTGTCCTGAATGACTGACGGATCAACGCACAGCCTAAACCGCTGATCGTAGAGACCTGAAACTTGGAGGGTGTGTTCTTTGTATGACGAAGGGATCCGATAAGAAGGGATTTTCTGAAATTTTACCCCTAAGGGGATGAAAAAGGGGTGCAAAGTTTGTATGGAAAAATGTGATTCTTTGGTCTGATCTACTTCAAATTTTGCATAAACATTATTTAAAAATATTAACGAAAAATGTGTATCAAATTTTATTGATATTTATCTTGCTACGGGGTTAAAAAGGGGTTGAAAGTTATTTTGGGGATGATTGGCTACGAAGTTAATATAAATACTCTTTAGTGCTTATGCTTAAAATAATTTTTATTTAATTTTTGACAATCATTTGACATATCTGAGACACAATGTTTTGACACATATTTGTTATTAGTTTTGCTCTCCAAATTACTCTCTAGAAGAGATTTTATTCCTTAAAATAGTAAAGAATGTTTTTTTGTGTTGAAACAGGGTAGGTATCAAGCGGTCTATGTCCAGTGTAGTATGCAGATCGTTTGTTCATATTGTTGGTGGACATTCTACGCTGTTCCTGCGGTCGATGGGTATCCGACCTTTGATTAAAGTAAAATAGCGAAAGATACGGCATGTCATACTAATTGTCAGCTAAAAAATGGCACTACAGATTCCTTATGTCACACGTCTTATAAATGTCACCCGCGCATACAATCCCGTTTGCAACTGAAGGCAATTAGGCGACGGGGGCCTGATTTTAGCGGTCCACTTTCGAGTGGCGCGTCACCTATCTTCCGCTATTTTACTTTAATCAAAGTATCCGACCGAACTTTTCTGCAAATTTTTCGTGGCGGCCTATGTTAAGCAGTGGACGGCCTTGGGTGTTGATGATGATGATGAGGTAGATCCCTACATATAATTTTCCCTTTGAATTCAAACAAAGCTCAAGTTCAAACTCTTAAGGTAGCGGAAGAAGACTTGAGAGAATTTGCTTCTCCCACAGCCTATATGTTATGTGGCATGAAGCTGTGAAAGCGCACAGAGTAACCTGGTCTTTTTAGCACCCGAAAGAAATATACGATTGACGAGGCGTAAAGTATTTCCATTATTTTGTAAAATAAAAAGATAATATCCCCGTGTAAGTTTGACCAGATTAAAGACCGGGCTACGTGTTGAGTCTACACAAATTATAACATTTGTCTATAATTTAAAAACTGATGTTATTGTTTGTTTGGTTGAAGGCGCTAATCACAGGAACTATTGGTCCGGTTATAAAATATAAAAGATACATTGAAATAAATAAATGAAATAAATAGTGAATTTATCGGGGTAGGTTATTTAATTAGTTTAATGCTTAGAGGCTTATCAATATTTTTGCTACGATCTATGGGAACGGAGTAAAACTAAAACGTGCGTACGAAGTCGCTGGCGGGCCGCTAGTATTATTATATAATTATAGTCTATTTAATTCGATAATCACACTTGTAGCTTACAGTTAAAAATAAAATCACAAACAAGGTTTAACATAAGTCATTACATTCCACTTATAATGGTCCTAAAAAACATAATAGTGCGGTCAAGAGATTTTAAATAAATAAAAATAAAGTAAAATAAAAAGTATTTATTTCGGACAACTGCGATCCAGAGTGTTAGTATAATGAAATGACTTAGTGACTATGTTAGTAATTTATTTTGTAAATAGAAACAGTTTTTTTGATCATGTGACCGATCAGTGGACAATCCCCGCTGTCGGCCATCTCCTTAAGGACGCTGTGGCAAAATGAAGTTGATTGTTCGATAATAAATAGATACCGCACCGGATCTAATTGAGCCATGTTAGACTCCGACATAATCGCCGATGGCAGCTGCCATGATGTCTTCTGATTGACATGAGTGGCCATAGTACGACGATGTTCGTATTTTCAGCACAAGTCGGCCTTTGTATGGTTTTCAAAAGGCCAAGGCAGGTATTGGCTACACAGGAGTTGCAATGGTGAGGGTGCATGCTTAAAATAGCAGACTTGAGTCGGAGTTTTTTTTTTTTGGTCCTTTTTACCACTGTAGGACGTTCGATTTCCAGCTTTCTGTCCCGCTCATTAACATTTTTTTTAATGATATAAAAAAAAATATGAGATAGTGTGAGCCATACTCCACCACGCGGGCTCAGTGCGGATTGGCGGAGGGGTGTATGCAAGGCAAGCGACCAACCTTGCTGTCAGATTTTATCAAGCCGCCCATAGGGCCTCTGACAGGCTTAACGACTAATATCAACCGATATTCCTTGCCTTCCGAAGCACGGAGATGCTCGTGATATACGTCACTTAAATAGTCGGAATGGTCACTAATCCAAACACCGACCGCGCCGTAAGTTGCTACACTTCGGTATTACAACCAAAGCGCTGCCACCACTGCGCTACGAGCACCTCTTCGAGAAGACAAGAGGTACAAACAATAAATAATCTCGTCATCTTCTGATGGAGGACCTTGTCATTATTTATGACCAACATGAGGATGATGTCCTAATGTGGGTTTTAATCGCCTGGGATTTTTCGTCATTAATAAACATTTGAGATGTCTCCATTGGCAGGCGGCTAAACTACAAAAGACTAGTTTTGATGTAATTTATAATTTTTCACCATATATTATGATTATAAGGACCATAAAACGACACCTCGCGAATGTAACAGTGAACCATTTACATTGATTTGCGTACATAAATAATTCAAAATGTTTTATCAAGTTTGGGCAATTCGCTCAATAAATAAAACTGAATGAAAGGAATTATTTTTTGATTAATGAACTCGGTTAGTTAGTACCTACCTAATTATTATTGCAATTAAAAATAAAACAGAGACGAAAAAAGAATATTTTTCTAGCAACATTCCCTAAATACGAAACACGATCTGACATTTCATTTGAAATGTTTCTTATAGAAAAAGACAACATGTTTCTTAGGGATAGATAGAAAATTGAAATAGATATAACACAAGACAAGAAAAAGGGGAAGAAAGGAGGTGTACTTACAACAACCAATAGCTTTTACATTTGGTAGAAATGCAAACGAATGTGTACTCCTTCTGTAAACATCCGCTCATCGGTCTCATTTGCAATTGTCATTTTAAAAATAAATAAGCCAACCAATCACACACAAATAGATCCTCTATACAAAATTAATAAGCCATATGAAATAAACATCAATGTCACTCCTAATAGTCATGTACTCTTTACAAAGCGATATGAAAAGAACGTCTCAATTTGCTACGGCAAATCGGCAATTACTAAACAAAAGTTGCAAAACTGACGTCCTAAGCCATAGATATTACAGATTTAACACGCAAATTTTCAAACGGTACCTTTCAAACCAACTCTTATTACACGTTAGTATAAAGTTTAAATTCGTATGCAATGCATAAGGGATATTTTGTAATGAGTCAAGTTTTATACTGCAATGGCTTACAGGCGCTATCTTAATACGTAGCCATCATGTTATAAAAATGGGTTTCCTAACGTAATTTACTCAAGAGTTACGACAAAAAGATTATGGTGTTACTAGAAGGGACAGTACGCAAGTTTGGGTACTGCTTTGATTTCAGAGTCAAAGTAATTAGTACCTATTCAATGTACAGGGGGCGTATTGCGATCCAACCTAATCCGCTCAATTCCGAGGCAGTTTAATTCCGACTCAGTGTAAACGAATATTATCAATATAATAATATTATAATAATACTACAATGGTATGAATATTAATCTTTATATTGTTATATTATAGTAATATTATCAATATAATGCGAAATTGCAATAAGAATTGCTAATTTGACAGTAAATCAGAGCGTTTTATCTGTCAAAACTGAATCGCAATACGTCCCCAGTACTGATACTGACTTTTGAATCATTTTTTTTACTTTAAACATTTAACAGACGACAGACCTGGCTCCGCAGAACGAGGAGAGCCGACACCAAATAACGGGAAAAGGCTAAGACAAAGAAGAAAGAAGAAGAAGATGAAACAATATTTTTAAGAACGCAGCAACTATACTGACGCTTTGAAAATAAATATTTACAACTTAGAATCATACACAAACGACTAATAAAGATATAGAAGCCGACTTTTCATGCAATAAGCCGCATATATCCCTCCCTATGTGATAACTATTTATTAAATACACAAGAGTCGGGTTTGAACTGTAAAAGAACCCAAGTACAACTCCTAAAATAGCTGGACGGATGTGGGTTTTCGGCGTGCACGAAACAAAAGGGAATTAAAGGGATACTATGACATGTCCTGCGGTTTCTACCTTTAGAAGGGCGACAAAGAAGATTGAATTACTTGGTATAAGTTCATTTGTCCCTAATAACAAAGCCCGTCTCACGGTCAATGGCTCAGCTTATGGCGGACTAAAAATCAAATGCAGAACTTTGAAACACATTTAAAATTTGACATAGTTTTCTGGTAGTTTTGGTATTTTTTCTTCAAAACACACACAATCGTAAATATTCAACCGCTAGTAACGTAACCTTACCATTACTACGGATCAAAAAACTGGCCCTAAGTTAACTAATCTATAGGTAACCTATTGTTTAGGGAAGTGAGGAATTTATTCAGACAAAAAAGGACAATGGTGTTTTGCATCATACTTTGCGTTTTATGCGTGTATCCTGATAGTGAGCGTCGCTGTATGCGCAAGCTACGATAAATTACATACATTAAGTTTGTTGGTACATACTTGCGATGTAAGGATATAATTCAAAAATAATTTCATAACGTATGATCTCCGTATGATTTACACATTTAAAACTACGTGTGTGTCAAATCAATTCGGTATAATATACGAGGATGTTATTACCATACTTACACAACTGTAAATTGATACTTCAAATAACTCATCGCATTTCTGTCAATTAAGATAAATATACTGGGAGAAACGAAATTTATACGTTATTTATTCGTATTTGGTATGACTTCGCGAATATATTTACTTTAATGCTTATGTCAATTTAATGTTTAAAAGTTGTTTGAGTCAATGCTTTAAGTGTCAATTTTAATGAAACACAATTTACGGATAATTTCGCGATAATTTATTTGATTTTTCATCCCGACGTTTCTTTGGGGTCTACCCCGTGACCACGAACGCTGTAAAGTGTTCGAAACGTCGGGATGAAAAATCAAATAAATTATCGCGAAATTATCCGTAAATTGTGTTTCATTAAATGTGTAATATTCGCGTAAACTTCAGAAATAAGTGTGTCAATTTTATTTATACTCGTATTTCATACGAAAATTTTTGACCGTAACAGGAAGTTCGTACGTACGTAGTAGTAAAGTGACATCTGCAATCGCTTTTTTACTTACCTTAATTTATTAACACCCCAATTTTAACCCTCCATGTCCCATAAAAATTCAATAAATTTTATTTATTTTGGGTAACAGGATTACAGGGTATAGTGAACGTCTAAAATTAAATATTGTTGCCTTTATATGTGGCACATAATGTCAAGCTCATGTTTAAGCTATGTAGAGCGTTAATGAATCATTTAATATGACATTTCTCGGTTCTACTTTCCATGAAAACGTAGCGGTGTTGTTGTGGCCACAGGATGTTTGTCCGTTATACCGGCGCCGATAACGAATCTACTTATGTATGGAATAATTGATATACATGGCATAAATGCAATCGAACATGTTCGTAGAAACACATAAATTATCAGAAGTCGATATAGGAAGTCCTACTTCGATTATAAGGACTGTAAATGCCCAGAAAGTATAAATTTGTTATTAAGTTAATTGAACACATTCTTGGACCGATTAGTTTTAGACGTTTAGGTGCAGATATGTTTTTTCTATGACCCCATAAGTGTTTCCAAAGGAATACAACCCGAAGACCTTCAAAGTCAGAGTGAACAGGCTTTTCTGGGTGAGTTCGCTTTATCATCGCCCAGTCTAGAGTCAATAGCAGCAAACCTTTTTCGAATAATAAAATAATAAAGTTTTGTACCATGACCATGAGTCTACGACAGTTTTATTCGCTAGCGACTACGTAAAAAGTCTATGGAAAATTGCACAGCGCCCCTAGCGGTCACTTGCAGAATTAAAATTTTCCATACAAAAAGTTACATCGTCGCTAGCGAGTAAAACCGACGTAAACTCATGGTAACGGTATTGATCCAAAATCAGACTGAGAAGTAAAAATTTATGTTTCGTAAACCGAAACATTTTCCTCCCTAGCCTCAGAAATATCTAGGATTCATCGAAAGTGATAAATTTACTTTCGTTTAAAGACAGCATCTTCAATAATTTCCTGATCAAACTACATCTCTAGATCATATCGATCGAGGAACACAACACAGGAAGCTATTACGAAAAGTGAAGCAAATCACTATATTCCCATAAGCGGCGCGGAATTCGAGGAAATGTTATTTAAAAGCTGTTAGAAATATTAATTATACTAATCACGGTATTGACATGCGTACACGTTACGTTCGGGAGAAAGTTTTTATACTAGTAAATTATATAGTTTAAGTAATAAATGTGAACATGTCAATTTCTATTGCCATACTAGTGCAAGTTATAATTATTCGATAACGAGAGTGGATGTTGGAAACGTACTCGTAAGTCTATAATGATTTAATAATACCAAATGAGCATCGAGCATTTACCCAATAGGAAGACTTTTGATACTGCAGATACATTTAGGGTGATCGCGCACAACGCAGGCGAGTGAGGGAAATTAACTAACTTTAAATATATTTTATGAAATCTCAACAAACTATTCATCTTCAGAATAGTTAGATACGGGATTGCTACCATGTACCATATTATTTACGGAGTAACTCCGTGATCATGGATCATCCGATATTTCGGCACTGTTGCAAGCACAGTGCCGAAATATCGGAAGCTCATAAATAATAAGGTAAGTACATGGTAGCAATCCCGTACTAACTATTCTAATGTTAGTGACTATGAAAGTTTAAAACAATATACTATTCATCATCACCCTATTCACTCACCTTTTGGTTACAGCCTGAAAAAAGGATACGAGGGTGGAAGAAATCAGTCTTATTTTACAAGAAAATTATTTTAAGAAATTTCATAAATTAATGAATGCCAGAAGAATATTATCGCGGTCGATTCATTCGAAATTGACAAGTGCGCGCTCACCTTAAAAGATCAATAGAGCGAATTAATTCGGCTCAATCAGCTGACCGTACCGGACATCCGGTGACGCAAGCATTGTGACGAATGAGACGATAATTGATTTTAAATTATGTAAAACTACAATAGATAATTACTTGGTTTTGTTGATCTTAGAAAAAGTCAATTACTGAGGCTGATGAAAAACTCTGCTGGGCAAAGGCCTTACTTTAACCATGAGTTAGTTAGAGCCATATATTCCACCACACAATACGTACTACTTACCTATGCAATATAATATTTCCTGCAAAATGGGCTGACCTCTGTAGAGATTAGACACTAGATTTATGCTAAAAACTATAAGAAATCGATTTAACTGTAATTATTTAAATATGAGATTTTAAACTTTCGCGTTGCATTACAATGAGAATTAGACATGACGGGTCTAAACACGAAAAATTAATATGAGTAAATGCTACTCACTGCTCGACGTCGAGCAGTGAGTAGCATTTACTCATATTAATTTTTCGTGTTTAGACCCGTCATGTCTAATTCTAATTATTTAAATATTTAGGCTACAGTGCGCGTACGCAAGTAACCCGATCACTCCCGCGCTGGCCGTCGAGCGCTACGGACGTAACCGATACTAGCTTACGAAAGTTGATTTCCTTTCGGGGAAAATTGATTTAGTTTCACTTGAAATAGTACACGTCTCCTTTAAAAAAATAGGATATGACTTTAAGCAAAAGTAAAGACGAACCAAATGTGGGCACTATTTCCGATTTATAAGAAATCAAACAATCTCGAATGCTGCAGCTGTTTAAAAAAAGACTAAAATATCTAAGTACCGACCTAATTTTAAATCTTATGTCACCTAAGTGTAGTAATACTGAGTAAGCAATTTATATTAATTATTATTAATAATACTATTAATAAAACTCCTTAAGAATGTCAATAATTGAGGAGAATCTGACTACAGATATACATATTCCTACGATCCTCCCACAATCATATATTTTGTCTTAAAGAGTAACAAAGTCGCCAACTAATCTTCACCCAATTTGTTAGACACAACATTAGCTGTTTGCGCCTCTTACATACGAGATGACGCAATTCTCAATAACTGCAGTTCAATAAAATCAGTACAATAGTCTCTATAGTAGAGTAGTAAAAGAAACTGCAGTCCGACCGCGAGTGTCAATGACACCAATATTGTGTTACAAGCGTTGCGAATCGATAAGCTCACTGGTACAGTCAGTGGCAAAAATATATAAGCACTTCTAAGAAACCTTCGTTCTTATTACAAAGCAATAAGATTCAAGTATCGGTAAAAGGTGGATGTGTTTCTAGAGTTGACTGTACTAGCCCTTGCCATACGCAGACGTGAGCAATAATTCCAGATTCTAATGGAAATCAAAGCGGCTAGTGACTACTTACTTGAGCATAGAATATGCGATTTTGATTTACTGTAAAAAAGAAGAAACTAAAACTTACTAACGATCTTACCAAGTTGGATAATTAGGTACAGACCTGTTTTTCCGTTTGACGCGATATGTGATTGATTATCGATATGACGACGTAATATGATTTCATATTCAACAATTTAAACAACCCGAATTAAATATTGTATAAAACTAAACATAATCACAAGTACACACACACCAAATACCACAAACTAAACGTTAAATAACACTGCGATCACAGCCACAAATAATAATAGGCCTTTACAAACAATATTATTAACATTACATTATCAACAGCATTGTGACTTGTGAAAATTTGGTCGTGACCTGCGATCAATCTCGGTGACATAACGAAACGATTAACCAAGTGACCTATGATTAAAGAAAGAAATAACGTAATAAAAGACGATAGACACAGCCAAGGGCACGTATGAACTTAATTTGGTAACCATAGAAAAAGTAATCGTAGAATTTGTATTGAGAAATTAACGTAATTATGAGTTACATGAGTATGTTACTAGGTTAGTTATTGGATCAGTAATTTTGATATTATATCGGATGAAACGAAATAATAAATAACTGTGAGGCAAGAGATTCCGCGAAATGTAGATTGAAGATGATTAATGGATTGGCGATGTGGTAAATTAATGATGACATTAGGTGAAACGATATCTTTGAAGTCGGTTTGGATGATGTTGGTGTTTAATCTGAATCACGAGTAAGTTGAAGTGCTGTTATCTATACCTATAAAATGCTTTGTCCTGAACGACTGACTTATTGATTGACTGACTGACTGACTGACTGACTGACTGACTGACTGACTGATGGATCAACGCACAGCCTAAACCGCTGATCGTAGAAACCTGAAACTGGGAGGGTGTGTCCTTTGTATGACGTAGGGATCCCATAAGAAAGGATTTTTTGAAATTCTACCCCTAAGGGGGTCAAAAAGGGGTGCAAAGTTTGTATGGAACAACGTGATCCCTTGGTCCAATCTACTTCAAATTTTGCATACACATTCTTTTACAGAATTGACGGAAGATTTATTTTATATTTTATTGCAATTAATCTCCTAAGGGGGTGAAAAAGGGTGACAAAGTTATTCTGGGGGTGATTTTCTTCGAAGTTGATATCAAAACTCTTTAGTGCTAATGATAAAAATATTTTGTATATCATTTTTGACAATCATTTGACATGTCTGAGACACAATGTTTTGACACATGTTTGTTATTGATGTTGCACCTACATATATTATTCATCTGTGTGTTGCACTTGAGAAAATGCTCGAGAAGAGATTTTATTCCTTATAACAGTAAATAATATTTTCTTGTGTTTAAACAGGGTAGGTATCAAGCGGTCTGTGTACAGTGTAGATTGCAGGTCGTCTGTTCATATTGTCGGTGGACATTCAACGCTGTTTCTGTGGTCGAAGGGTGTCCAATCTTTATTTTTGCAAACTTTTCGTGGGGGCCTATGTTTAGCAGTGGATAGCTTTTGGGTATTGATGATGATGGTGATGGGGTAGATCCCTACATAGAATTAACCCTTTGAATTCACGATTTGAATTCAAGAAAGTAGAGTATTCGCTATGACTATAAACAAAGCTCAAGTTCAAACTCATAAGGTAGCGGGAGAAGACTTGAAGGAATTTGCTTCTCCCAATGCCTGTATGTGGCGTGATGTTGTGTAAGCGCACGGAGTATAGCCTGGTTTTTTCATTAGCTCTCGAAAGAAATATACGATTGACGATAGGCGTAGTAAGTATTTCCATTTCGTTGTAAAATAAAAAGATATCCCCGTGTTAGTTTGTCCAGATTAAAAACCGGGCTGCGTGTTGTGTGTTTATAAAATATAACATTTATCTTTACGCATTTTTACGTATATATTTAAAAACTGGATGTTTTTGTTTGTTTGTTTGAACGCGCTAATAACAGGAACTATTGGTCCGGTTATAAAATATGTTAGCTACATTGTTAGACAGCTAATTTATGAGGGAAGGCTATGGAAGTAGTTTAATGCGTATAGGCTTATAAATATTTTCGCTACGATCTATCTATGGGAACCAAACGGAGTAAAACTATTACGCGCGTACGAAGTCGCTGGCGGGCCGCTAGTTATTTATGAAACGATACATATTTCATACTCTGTCAACGTTATGTAAAATGTATGTAGAATGACAAGAGTTTTGATTGAAGAAACCGTTAATGTGTAATGAATCAGTTTGGATCCTGAAGATTTCCTTTTAATCAAAATTAAAAAAAGTCCTGAGGCCTCTTTCATTTCATTTTTGTATGTAAGTAGAGGAAACGAGACAATGTTTGCCCAGTAATTATTGCCCAACTGAAGCAAAACACTATGAATTAGATGGGCAATCGCTGTAGATACTTTTGTGTCACCTTTAAGTGGACAATAGCTTTGTCATATCAGCTACCTATCATTATTACGATCCGGTGTGTATGTAACTCTCTACCTCTAAGCACTCATTCGAGTTTTATATCAATTGGCAAGTTGTTAAGCAGTTCTGAATTGGCCAGGTTTCATTGATATCTCCAAATATCCAATATTATTCTTTTAGCTTACCTTTCCTCCAGCATTTCGTTGAAGGTCTTCGACTTGGCTCTGGGCTGGTTGGGCTCGTTCTCCATACGGCGCACCTCCACGCAGCGCTCTATGATGTGCTCCACCCGCTTCCGTCGGGATGACTTCCAGTTGTCAAGGTTCTGCAACGACAGGTGAGATTAGAAGTTTTATTTAGAATTCCTTTTCAGAGGTACGAGTATGAATAACTGTTCTAACAAGAGAGTCTTAATTCATTGGACTATTTGTTTGAAACAAATCTTCCAATAAAGAACGTCGAACAGAACGTCCTTGCTCTACGTAATTTGTAGTCTTCTGGAGCCTTATTTGCTTAAGAACAACATTTGCCTGAATGATAGAAAAGTATAAAATGATAGACTAAGCACAAATTTATTGTAATGGTGCATGGTGAAAGTAAGCACAGATTGAACGAATGAGCGAATTGAATTGAACGAATAATACGTAGTATTATAAAAAAAGGGGTAAGAAATGGTATATCTGAGTACACCTGTTCAGAATACTTTCCAAAGATAAGGAAAAGGGAAATATACAAACTATCAGCCTTCGATATCTTAGAACTAGAACCCCCATTATTCACACAAAAGGCACATAAATTGCGAATATACGTCCAATAGATTATCGTGACGGATTGGTATGGGATATACGTATATTTTCATGCTATTTGAATTCACCGAATGGCCAGAGTTAATCTGCGGTCAAGATCAGAATTCACAATAGCTAGTTGCTAACGTAAATCTATCGCAATTTATTATTCCATCAGTATTAAACGATTGTAGAGAAATTACGATAATTTCCTCGATTATGAAAATCAGGGATACTAAAACGAAAACAGACAACAAGAAAAGGAATGCTTTGAAAAGGGTAATAAAAAAACAATAATATTTTCATTCGATACAGTACACTGCACAGTCAGTGTAGTAGTAGTCATTTTTAATTAAAAATACAAGCTGGAAGTGATAAATAAGAGGTTTTATAGGCAAAAGAAAAGGCATGACCTTGGGGCGTATTGCGATCCAACTTAATCCGTTCAATTCCGAGGCAGTTCAATTCCGACTTAGTGTAAACGAATATTATTAATGTGATAATATTATGATAATACTACAATGGTATGAATATTAATATTTATATTGTTATATTATTGTAATATTATCAATATAATGCGTAATTGCAATAAGAATTGCTACTTTGACAGCAAAGCACAACGTTTTAACTGTCAAAACTGCATCGCAATACGCACCCTTTACTAAAGTTCGTTTTCTTATTTTTCTCAGTTATTTTAATCCAACGTATCCGCATTGTACGTTAATCTTATGATTTGTCACAGAGTGCATTTATCAGTCATTATTGGTAAATTGTAAGCCGGATTTTACGCCAGTTTACCAACTGCAAGTAAATTAAGTCGCCTTGTAGTACCAGTCCTGCTCACAATGAATGCCGAAAACATGTCAAAACGGGGGTAAATATTTTTCATCAATAACCTGACAACATCTTAATCTTCACTTTCCAAAACTGCACGAACTACATCCGCATTAAGAAAGACATGAGTACTGCAACTCTTCAAGGTCACCAGATGTTCCCACCAACCACCGTCCATGACCTATCGCAATGCACCGAATGCAATATACATGAACACGCAGTAGACTGATTGGAATCACGCGGCGCAGGCGCTTCGTGATGCGGCATTGATTTGACAGCAGCTAGTTTTTGGAGTGTGAACTTCGACTTACGGTAAAAACTTGGGACGGTCTTTTTTTGGTATTATCATCCAAGAAATTGAAATAGACATTCAAGTGTCCTCATCACCGTATTAGATAGCAAACCTACTCTCAAAAACTCTGTCAATTGCTGGATTCAACTAGTCGTTTGAATCCATAATACAAGAGTAGCCACAATACATCTAGATTGGTCGAGATAGTTCATTTTCACATACTAATAATTGTAATCATGCGACGAGATTGCTTCAGTATTATGGACCGTGCTTATATGACCAATTACCTGTATGTGCAACACGAATGATAAAATACCCAAAGTCCATATTTAGACAGCTAATCTATGTTTTACTATAGGCTGACCCATCATCCGTTTGCCATATTTCTCAAAAAAAGACAAGACGCCTTTACTGAATCCTAATTTCAGGAAGAAAACATAGCTTCCACAAACGCAGTTTTTCTTTTACAAATTATAGATCAACGATTGATTTATTCGCTCTCACAGATATTATTTTACAACTTTTATTTTCAATATTGAATGTTTCCGCACGTATATTAAAATAATCTTGATCATCATATTTGTCTATCGAAAAAATGTTGATCTTTCTCGAACGATCATCACCAGACGTGATTACGCGCAGCTCTCTATTGGTGCTGTGTTTGCGCACTTTGAGAGTAAACATCGCGTGCTGAATATGATCAAGGGTTTTTTTCTGTCAGTTTCGCTGCCACCGTTTACTAGTTGCACGAGGATGATGGGTGTGACAAGCTGAGAGACGAAGCGGATTTTAATAGACACTTTGACGATCCTGATTTCAGTGTTTAGCACTTTTATGGACTGGCGCAATAGCTTTTTCTATAGCATCTAGGCAGTCCGGCCACAATCTCATCTAATGGTAAGTGATGATATGGCCTAGGATTGATCATGTCTGACTAGTAACAGCCTATTCACTTTCTATTGTTGTTATAATCACGCTTTTAGGCGTTAATTGTCCACTGAAGTGTAATATATGTGTATGTATGGTTTTAGTCCCCAACCTTGGGGATTCTGATATTTTGCTCCACGATTATGCCGTCAATGGTACTTAAAAGATAAATTAATTATTATTAAAAAATTCAAATATGACACTTGGTGTTAAAAACATTCTAAACCAGTTAATAGTACTTCCTTGAACAGTAGATTCGATCGAGATAATTTTAATATCGGTAGGGGCAAACTGGCGAACTGACCGATGACTTCGATTACATGACTATCACAAATATTGAGAACAAACAAATATTGCTGCAAAATGGATTCTCGGCAGGAAGTAAAGTAATATGTGTACAACAGATGTCCAATGTCCATAATGATTAACTAAAATATCCATATGGATACTGAACAGTACCTACACAAAACGAATGTAATCCGTGAATAGGTATAAGTCTCAAACTTGGGCCAAACTGAATAGATCTTGCTAGAAGCCGCCTGTGGTTTGAAACTGGACTCATATTAAGGCTCTAAACTGATATTTTTGAAACTACTATTGCACAATGTGTTATTTTCTGCACCATTTTGAGACAAGTTAACGACGCCAATCATAATAATCACCTCGATAATACCGCCAGTAAACTGTGCGGATTTTAAAAACTTTGCATACCGAATATCGGCACAGCTTAAATGTTTCTTCAAGCAGTCAATCTCCGAAATGACTATTATTGAGACGGCTTGTCGTTAAATGAATTTTATCTTCATATAGCCAGTTAGTGTGTAACAAATAATTACTAGTTATTATCTAAAATGACATTGCTACCGACAATAAATCAGCAGTTAATAACAATGATCACAAATAAGTAGAAACAGCAATTAATACGCAACACGATATTTTTTTTGAAAGCAAATAAATATGTGTTATCAAACACTTTGATCTTGATGCCAGAAGCTTATATGGTTTGAGAACCTTATTGTTTAAGTTACATAAGTTCATAATAGTACGCTAACTGTTTTTAGAAGGCCACAACTAAAGTAGTCAACAACAAAAAAAAAACACAACGTGTATAAAATGACAACCCCGCAGGCCGGAAGTTGAGCATTCCACAGACGAAGCGACGACGATCTTCCGGTGCGAGGACCAAAGGGAATACCGGCGAGGTACTTACATACCGGCGGCGTGCTCAAAGGTAAACAATAAACATGTGCATTGCTGCCTCCCAACAGGATAGGCGATAGAATTGCTGGAGAAGATATAATTAGTGCAGTTATAAATAACGAAGTTGTAGGGGACGACGAACTAGATTTTTTTCAAATGTTTTTGTTGCTGTTATGGTTCTTTAAAGATCGGAGTCACCACACCAGATAAAACTTTGGTAAGGATTAAGTGATTTCCCTTGATGCTTATCGCTTTTATATTGAAGAAACTAAAAGAAAAGAAATTACAAACTTTAATAGGCTTTTTTGTCATCATTCTCAAGCCGTTAAAAGTATTAATAACAAAACGTATGACCAATTCAAAACTATGAAGTTGATTATTTATATGACTTAAATTTATTTTTTAACAATCTGACTCTCACTGCTGAAATATATAAAAGTAAAAGAACCATTAAATCATAACTGTGAAAGTCACCAGTTTACTGTCAAATAAAAATACCACGTTTAACGATGCATAAATCCATATCTTGAAGCATAAAGCATTGTGAAACCGTGCCGATAAATCAATGGAGTGATCATTACTGCAGAACACATTTCGGATGAAGTAAATATCATCTTATGCCACTCTAAATTATATGGTATCAGTAGGGACACTCCAAACTTCAAGTGCTAAGAAAAAGCGAAAAAGAAGCTATCAAAATGGAAACTAACAAGACACTAGAATTAAAAAAATCTAGCGGCATTCCAAGGGCAATGTTATAAAGTTTACAATACTTGTGCGTGAGATCTTCCTTCAGCCCCATTCTTGGTAGATAGAGCTCTTGATGACAGCCTGATGGTAAAAAGTTACTATCATATGCAGATACAACATAGCGGTTTGCAGAATTATACAGGTAAAGAAAACGACATCCAACAAGCAACAACCTTACGGAAGCACTGGTAAAAAGTTACTATCATATGCAGATACAACATAGCGGTTTGCAGAATTATACAGGTAAAGAAAACAACATCCAACAAGCAACAATCTTACGGAAGCACGTTACGTGACGGGATCAGCCCCGGCGTCGGATCGGCTACGGATAACAGTTCTTTTTGTGAATGACACGTTTGACAGGGTGGACGGATATATGACAAAAATCGGACGACTAACCGTAAGCGCGTGACAACGCATGCGCCGCTTGTCGAGAGTAGGTCCCGAGTTGATCTCGATCCGAGGTGGTGATCTCTTCAGTCTGTCATATCCAGCAAAAGCAAAAGTCCTCTAGCTAACTTAGGTTTGATAAGTGGGGCAGTACTGAACCTACTGATGTCTCGTTACATCGTAGGGACCATATTGCAGAAACTGATGCCAATTAACCTGAATCGTTACTAGAAGAAAGCTTTCTTTTTAAGTTCTTAGGAAAGGAAAGGTAATTAAGGTCGTTTAAAAATTACAAATCGAGTAGATGGTTCATCTCACGAGAAATGTAAGTAATTTTGATTGAAAAGTTCATTACAATATTTTTTTCTTTCTTTATCATTGAATGAGGTTTCGTATAATTTAAGTTCTATTTCCTGAAATGGGAATGCTTTTAAAAACACATATCTCGATAAAATTAAAACCAGTAATTCAAGAACAGCATCTTAGCGTTTCCCAGACTCCTATAAGCGACACTATTATGCAATAGTAGATTGTTATACAAGGGGAGAAAGCGACCCATTTCACTCGAGATGTTTCTGGCGCTCAAACGAAGTGAGAGCGCCAATAATTCGAGAGTGAAATGGTGCTTTCACCCGAGTTAAACATACTATTTTTCATTTCGACTGTGAGGAAAAACATTAAATTTACAAAAGTGGTTGTAGATGTCATGGTCAGGTATTATGTAGTACAGCGAGAAAGGAAAACTCAAGTTTTTGCACAAAAAGACCGTTAATTTACAGTTCTCCAAACATCTAACATGATTAGAAAGAATAACGACACGAATACATGAAAACAGTACGAAAAAGCAGACGATACGAAATAATTAAAATCCTTGTAAAAAATATCGATCGAATTTTCCCCACAGATAATAATTGTCAAAATTTAAAAAAGTAGGCATAGAGTTCAAAAAGAAAAAATGATGACACTGACAATGTAAAAAAAAGTGTCATCTTGGTATTATGGCGGGAAGCCGAATATTTTAATCACAGATTAGTAAATATATATTTTAATTATAGATTGAATCAATTGAATATTTTTTTATATCAACGATCATAATACATACACTGAAAAACATAATAAACATGTTTTTCAATGTATAGCTAAGCAAAAATGTTTATTATTTTTATAATATGATGTGAC
Source organism: Pyrausta aurata (assembly GCA_963584085.1). Classification (NCBI taxonomy): domain Eukaryota; kingdom Metazoa; phylum Arthropoda; class Insecta; order Lepidoptera; family Crambidae; genus Pyrausta; species Pyrausta aurata. Next base: position 2,525,400 of record OY757272.1, on the reverse strand, counting down.
TTTATATGATCTTTGATCCAAGCTTTGACTGCATGCCTTGACTCTATACCATGCCAATTAAAACTAAATTACTTTCCACCCTAGGGATGGATAAGCTATTTTCCACCCGGCTATCTACACAGGAAAGTGCTATTTTCCGAACAGGAGAGATGAAAAATTAAAATAAAGAACAAAATAATGACGTGGCCACAAAAACTAAGATGTCATCAACATAGACAAATTATCGTTGCCACAGGATTATTTCTAAACCGAGCTGGCCTACATCACATAGAAGATCTCGTGGTCGTCCCTAATATTAAAATTGACACACATTGTATGATGTGGTGAAAATATTTCAATTTTGGTGAGCAGCAACATTTGTTAGCATGATTCATGTAGGACCTTTGTACATACGACTATAACAGAAAAAGACTGAAGTATGACAGAATCAAATGCAACATTTCGCCATCGTTGCTTTCAGTAAAATTATATTCACTAGGAAATTCGGTATTTTAATTTACGAATCGCAGAAGCCGGGCCGCCGTTTACTTAAAGTATTAACACACACCCCTCTCTCCATAAGCTCATATACATATATGGTCAAATTTTAACTGTCTTGCTGTTTTGTCAAAAATGTCGTTTGTGCTATAACAGCTGATGGGTTAGTTAGGGGTGAACTATGGCTTCGACGAAGTTCATGCGAACAGCGATTCTTCGGTCTGAGGGGACCTCGCGGACTTCGCGGAGGCTTAAGTGGGTATACATGGTTACCCACCAAGGAGTCCCACAAAACCTGCTACGGTATGCTAAAAGCATTTAAAGCTACTCACCGACTGCCAGTCCTCTTGTATCTCGATCCTCGAGGGTTCTGTGCGTTTCGCTAGCTCCGCCCTGCGGAGTTGCTCCCTGGCTCTGCTCCCCAGGTCAGCCGGGCCAACCTTGACGAACTGCAGCGGGTTGGCAGCAGGTTTCCCCGGAATGACCGCGGCTGTGTGTGCGCGCGTCGCAAGGAAGTCTGCACTGTCTGATGTCTGCAACAAAGAGGAGTAAAGGTAAATATTGGTAGACAGTGTTGAGGAACAATGTATGTTTTGGTTATGTGAATTGTTTGTATCAACTTGCGCAGACCAAGTTAGCATCTCACTTCAGGATGATATTGTCAGTGCGTCTTTTTGTCTCCGTCAATATCAATGAAACTGAAAGCGACGGAATAAAGGTTTAACCTAGAGTAAGACAACACGCACGGGTCTTCGCAAGCGGCTCTATTTTTGTTTTCATATGGAGTTTGACAGTTATTAGACGTTCGTCGTTGTTAAATCAAGATGATGCAACACAGCCTGAAGACTAATCTACTATGGTTTACGTGTGTTCCGTCTTAATTTTGATACTTAAAATGACCCCGGTCGTTATAAACCCTTAATTTGTCTATAGTCAATCAAGTATAAAAATTGTGAAACGCACAATCGAAACAATCTCATTTGTTCCATCATTACTGTGATATGGTTCTGAAATTGGAACATTGTAATCGTGAATTGATTTAGATGTCTAAAATTGGAACAGTGAGATATAAATACAAGTCTTGTTACAACCAAAACTAACATCACCAAAATATTCTTTAATTAGATTTGTTTAATTACCTACCAGCTAAAACAATGTTATAATCATGTTACAAATGTTATGTAAACATAGCTAACTGTACATTTTGAAAGTATGCCAAGACGGCATAACCGAATGTTTAACTGTTAAAACATTTGAGAGGCAGGGCTGAGGATTCAAGATTAAACACCAAGATAAATAGTTAAAAATGGTACCCAATTACGAATAATCATTCTTGCACTTAGAATTTAATATCATTTTTTTTCCCTCAAGTAAAGTACCCCAATATATTGTGTTAGGTAGAATTCGCAATGATGCTTAAGTAGTAAAAAAAACATTGTCAAGAAGGTTCAAATCATTAAGACGAGATATAATTGTTTCGGTAATTAAATATTCATGATTATAGTGTGGAAAGCATTTATTCTTGTTTGACGTAGCGGTACTCTTCGAGATTTTTATATATCTTTGTAAAAATGGATTGGCTATAAAATATATAACATCAAAAACTCCAAATTTTTGCCGTTTATTTATGCAACGTTATTACACAGTTATTTCCGCAACATTTTCTTTCTTTTGTATTTAAAAAACCATTGGCAGCCCTAAGTAGATTTCCGTTAAATTATTATGAGTCTCATTACTTTCGCGTTATCTGTTGCGAATCCAACAGAAAATGCGACCTTAGACGTCACGGTACATTATTTATGCAAATCGTACTATTTCGACATTGAACGTAGAGTTTAGTAGAGTATGAAATAAATGTGAGCCAGTGTCTATATATCACTTAAGAGTTTTTTAAGCATTTTCAGTAAGACGAAGTGAGGTAAGCAAATATGTAATGAAAGTATAATAATATGTATTCGTACCTAGTATTTTTGGTTCAAAAATATTGAAATTTAACCAGAGGTTACAATATCAACGCATCTTTGTGTTTATGGCAACAACATCAAATAATTTGACAATAACAGAATAATGTTTAACCCGGAGTAACCTAACCTAACTCGGGGCCATGCAATAGGACCTCAATGACATTACATACAAGACTGTCCACATCTCTATACCCACTTTCTACCAGCTAAAACACAGTAGCAGAACCTTATTACACAGATTAGAAGTTGCGTGTCGAGATGAAAAGTCCCGTACCGGTTACAACCGGTTTTTATTATGGGGTTGTCTGTCATAATAAGCTCAGTTTCTACAGGGTTAATGGTATGTTATTCGAGAATCGAGAGAGATACAATGTCGCCGCGGACGTGTTAAGACCGGTAGTGATCGTTCTGGACAGTGGTAATCAGATGATATGCTGATGATAAATTATACTAGTAATAGCTGGTCTAGTCTATTAGCTTATCGGAAAGTTAGATGTAGGCATCCTATTACTCTATGTTAAAGCTTCTTTGAGTTGGATATGGGTAGCAGAAATTATTAAAGTATGCCTCGAAATAAAGGTAGCCTGAAAATCAAAGGATGCTTTTACCACGTCTGCTGCCCAAGAGATTTAGTTTTATACTAAGTAATAGCTGGTTCTAGTCTATTAGCTTATCGGAAAGTTAGATATAGGCATCCTACTTACTCTATCTTAAAGCTTCTTTAAGTTTAATATAGGTAACAGCGATGATTTAATTATTCTTAAAAATAAAAGTTATATACTTATATTTTCAATAAAAGGATGCTTTTAACACGGCTGCCGCCCAAAAGATTTAAAATCCCAATTATTTAAGCGGTCTTCTAATGCTAAGATTGTCTAATGTTTAGCAGCTAAGATTCTTTAAAACACTTTTCCTTTTATCAAAACAAAACATACAGGGTCATCAGAATCAATTTCTCCAAAGTAACACTTCAACCTTTATACCTACATAATAATCGGGCGCAGGAAAGCTTTCTACGGTTACGTCTCTTCCTAGCGTTGCGCGCGCAGATTGCATTTTAAGTGCGCAAGCGCCGAAATATTGTCATTTGCGACGGTATTGCGTTGTGCAATCAAATGGCCACCCTGTATTGTGTAAGCTTTTGCACGTTGAATGGTTTTATGTGGAATGTTAACATGTTCAGGTATAACTTATTTGTATTGACTTGCCATTTTCTGTAACAATCTTCAAAAACGCATATTTAAGGAGATTTTTTTTTGTATTAGACACTATCATGGAAATAAATCTTATCGAATTCAAATACAATGCCTTGAATGAACTTGAAAATAAGAAACTGGTAAACAATATTTGGTAATTTTAAATTTTAAGATGATTACGCTACGTAATCATGTCAAGACTTACTTAAACGTAATAATAGTTATCTGATGGACTACGAAGTCTTAGATAAGTATCTAAGCAAAAATAGAAAGAGGATCTTCCTTTTGACAGTCAGACGTAAAACATATGTTTATCGTTCACAGTGGCCTTTCGAAGCATCTTGTAATTGTTGGTTTCAGCCCCCTCTGATGTAAGAAATAGTGATAATATACTGTCTTGCGCACGCAACTAGTGATGTAACGCAAATAGTTACTTGCGTATCATAATTCAATTTAAGACAACACAGATCACGATATAGTAATCATATACAAAATAGTGAAAGCCAGAAAACTATACGGGAAACAATCGGGCATATTTACCAACAAATTTGATGACTTCAACAAACACTTTCACTGTCAATGCCAATTATGAAACAATCGATCCGACCACGCCTCGCGATCACGATCGAAACCAGTCGAGATCATGCTGCAGCCAACGAAAGTTGACACGATAAAGCACCTATTTTAAGAATTATAATTGACGGAACTCACAGAAACGGAACGCCCGTGCTTCTTTTTTTTTTCGAAAAAAGAAAACGGAATCCCTACGACCAAAGTTCACACCGGCAGCTGCACTCCGGTTTAAAATTAGAACATGCAATCCGTTGGGCCGTTCTAAATTTCCGTTCGGTATGCGGTTTAAAATTAGAACCCTAGAGTTAGTTCACTATTCGACACTGTCGTATGTCACTGGCTGATTCTATTTTTAAGGTTCGAATTATTTAATCGTTAGATGTGGGTCTGTCCGTCCGTACGTTACGTACGCGCGTTTGCTTTGCTGAGAGGAGCCGACTAACTTTCGCGGTTTTCCACGGCTCTGCTAAGAGAGGGGAAAGTAACGTGTTGAGTTAATTAAAGCATTATTTTAGTTGCAAGAATACAGCCTGCAGAAACGCATAGAAGCAACGGTATTTCGAACTTCAATGACTTACTACAAAACCTTCAACCCAACGTGACCTAGATATCCCCCGAAACTACTATGGGAAATTTTGACAAATAGTTGACGGACGAAGTATGTGAAGTGTTGAAAGAAACAATAGACTTATTCTCCAGTTTATCTATGCTTTTCCTTTTCTCTCATAATATGCCAAGCGGCAAGGAATTAATTGAAAGATAAGCCGAAGACGCAATAAATCTGTCTTATCTTTTTGTACCGTCGCGTGCGCAGGCTATTGTAAACCATTTAGTAGGAATTGCGATTAATTACTCTTAAGTACTGGCAACAGACGTAAGCAAGATGTACGCTTTGAAATGAGTCATCAACCTTTAAATGTTGGATTTATTTTACGTAACGCGTCTGTGAATTCGGTTGATTAACGGCTTAGCAAATTGCAATATCAGGCGTGCAGTTTTGTCTGGTATCATTAAGATTGTGTCAGAAACAGAACCTTAGTTTTGTCAATTTGGTAGCTCTTTGATTAATGTTCTAAGAAATCGAAGTATTATATGAAACTCACGTCCTGATAGTACACTTATTCACAATCAGTCAAAGTCAAACTATGTATACAAATACTAGCTTTTGCCAGCGACTTCGTCCGCGTGGAATAGTGACTTTTTCTCCCGTTTTTTTACACATTTACCACCATATCTTTGCTCCTATTAGTCGTAGCGTGATGTAATATAGCCTATAGCCTTCCTCGATAATTGGACTATCCAACACAAAAAGAATTATTCAAATCGAACCAGTAGTTTTGGAGATTAGCGCGTTCAAACAAACAAACAAACAAACAAACAAACAAACAAACAAACTCTTCAGCTTTATAATATTAGTATAGATATGAATCAACAGTGCATTTTCCGCAAACGTAGATCGATGTATTTCTAAACGTATATGATAATAAATTACCAAACAACATAAAAACTTTGGTTATGTAGACCGGAATTAAACCTATTTCTACGCTACTTACTATATGAGTCGTAACATTATGACATTCAAGTACGCGTATTATGATGATAATCATTTGTGAATTATGCCCAAACATTAGACAAGAGAAATTCACCTTTAAACCGTGCTACAGACGGTTAAGATCCCATTGTTTCAACTAGTAACGATAATCGTAGATAGTTAATCTTGTACCTAATGAGGATGCGATTAGAAGAGAAAAGTTTGAAGTGCTAATTAATGGGAACAGTTACTTAAATAATGGTGTAGAGTTTTTAACAACTCTAATGGTAAGGTGCAATTAGTATGTCATCTACATACTTCAAACATATTTTTATTCTAAAGGAGTGAATACAACACCATGCCACGAAATATAATATTATGATCAAGGTAAACCATGACCAGTCGTTTTTCACGTCGCAGAAAATATGGTTCCCATATCACAATTTTTTTACCAGTCTAAATGTTAACAGTAATTTTATTGTAGGTATACCTTAAGTCAAGTTACTAAAATCAAACAAACATGAAAGAATTTGTGTTTTCTAGATTGTTTTCATATCTTTTGAAACAACAAAATCATCAGACTTTATGAACTATCATAAAGATTAAGTCAATGAGGATAGTTTTATTTATTCAATAACTGTGGAAACTAATTGGTATCTTGAGAAAAGTAGATGAAAATGTGATTCTTTCTAAACTTTTCCCGTTAATTTATGGAAACGCTAGGCCATGGTGCTTATAATGATCTTCATAATCACCAATCTGTCGGACGAACGCGTTGATCGAGTGAAAGAGAAAGCCATCTAAATGTCACGTCTTCCCGACAAAAAGTTAAACCAAAGGCTATTATGATATAATGACATGATTTGAAGCGAGCGAGATGATGACAGAAGGTGTCATGCGGCGAAAAAGTAAGCAGTCACCGGTACAAAATGATGGTACAGTACAGTTATACTGTCCAGCCTATAAGAAGTTGACAGCGATACCTCAGTTAACATGTTAACATGATGGTCTTGAAGAGGCCGATCATGACTGTTTTAGAACTAGACACGAAGAACAATGACGATCATATAACTGCTTTACAAGAAAGACAATGCAGCAAGTTGCAGGATGTCTATTGAACAATTGGATATTAAAACATGTTCACTCCACCAAAGCATTTGAAAAAAATCTTAATTCATAAAAAGGTTGTTCACGTTTCTTGTATGATGGATACCCAAATAAGTTGCCGCTCTAGAACAAATTATGACATTTTGCGTTTCTTTTAAAGTGAAGCCACACAAAGACCAAGAAACATCCTAACCTACCCTGCACTATCGTTAAATCTCAACTTTTTCTCTCCAATAATGATTTAAATATTTCTTAAATATCCAATACAACTCACCTGTCAGCGAATTCCTAAACCACTAAACACTATAATTACAAACCCGACTGCACCCAAACAAGTATTCAATCAAACTAGCAAAACGATGTGACACACGACCGTCATGGGCATCGAACCGAGTATCGAAGGCACTTTCACCGAAAACGTGATTGTTTTGTCAAATCGCGCTCGTAATTGCCGTGTGTGGAATAAATGTTGTGCCACACTGCTCGATTCTTTTTTATCAACCAACATTTTTTAATCTTGTTTTAAATAAACAGCCACACATTTTGAAGATCTTAGTTTAAATTAAGATAAGACTTTATTTATCAAACTGAGGCTGTTTTAATTAAAGAGACCGCACACGTTGAATGGGAATGATGATGCGTAATAAAATAATGGCAATAAATTAAAATTAACGTCACAAGATCTATACAGAAATATTCAGTTTTATAAATGAATTTCTTGTAACAGAAACCGTTCTGTTTATTATTGATCACATTAACTGGCGAGGTCAAGTGTATCGTAAACAGCATACAGTTAATGCGCATTGTCAACGACATAATCTTTCCTTTCACTAAATAACATCAATAAACTTAGCAATAACAATAAATATGAATTTGATTGGTATTAACCTTACGATTTCGATATCATCTACATCGATTTATTATAATTACTGATTTTACAACAACCTTTTTAATGTGTTAGTTAATCGTCTTTTATTGGTACTTATGTTATCGGTGCTATGAATCTGGCATTGATTAAGCCATATGGGAATATGTTATGGTATTTTAGTATTACGTTCGTGCAGAACTGTGCAGGATAAAAAAAAATATTGATAACATTTTGCATCGTCTTCAATTTCGACTCGTTTCCATCGTGATTCAACATAAAATTGTAGCATAAAGCGAAAAATTGATCAGATATTAGTTTTTTAATTTCAAATTAGAGCTAGTTTTATGAGTGTATTAATCGTTCTAATTTGACTTGTACCATTAATAATTCGTAATTAAATCAAGTGTAACATATTTTTGATTTTGGACATGGCCACACATAGGAGTAGGCTAGTAGTACTTTAGCTACTGACACTATCGCGGTATAAAAGTCGACCAGTGTGGTCAAACTACTCACAGCATAGTACGTAACTCTCACTACACGTCTCGTGTTAACACGAGTGGTCTAATACCTTAGCTTAGACCTCACTGTGTAACGCGATGTCCGAATTTTCGAACCTTTCTTTCCCCGTTGCTCATGGTAGTAGAACCTGGTGAGTGAAAGGGATGGCTGTTACCGGAAATATTTATAGAGTAGGAAACCTGCGCATACGCATCAGATGCGCGAATGTGGAGATGTTGTTTTGTATGGAGGAGAGTTATGTAAATGTGAGCTCAATGGTACATGCCTAGTCAATAAAAAGGTGTTTGTTATCGAGAGCTTTTTTAAGAAATAAAACGAGACTTTCGTTGGTATACGACAAAAAATATGGCAATAGGTGATGTCAAAAAAGAAAGTCTTAGTAATCTATTCAACTGAAGTAACCCAGTAAGGCACTCGCTGAAAATCAGCGTCATGGTATGCGCTCTGGCTGCTGCCACGACTAATGCTGAGCGAGTGCCTTTTTGACTCAAGTCAAAATAGTCAATTTGTTTAGAATGTTATTTAATTGTTTTAAATTTTGGAATATAATTTAATTATGTATTTGGGTCAAATTAAGTATTTTTATTTCTTTCTTCATCAATATGAAGCTTTTGAGGATCTTTCTTTCTTTCAGGTTTCTACAAAAAGTCGGAAACCATTACACGTCAAACAATTTAAATAATGCTATCATCACTTTCTAACAATCACACCATTACACAATTGTCCACATTATAAGAAACAAAAAAACACATCCGTTGTCTGAACTTGCGTGTTCATCATCATTTCGTATTTTGTATACTAATACTTGAAAAATGTGTGTAATATTTACCTTTCGACAAAAGTCTACGTAGTTCCATAGTGTTGATATAATCGCAAAGCTCAGTGTAGTATGTGTAGCTAGACGTATCTTTCATGTTCTTTATAATTAAACCACCTTAATAAACTCAATAAATGACAATCTACTAACATTGTGAAATAACAATCTATGATATAAATTACACATGTAAAAAGACAACTGTGAACCTGTGACATTGCTCGTCTGTCACAGGTTCACAGTTGTCTTTTTACAAGTGCAATTTATATTATTAAGTGTGTATGGTGACAAAACACTATAAAAAACAAAAATAAACTAACAATCTATGACTATCAGCAGTCTGATTAATTACGAATGCAAATTGGAACTGAGAGAACTGATGCCATTCACCAAAAAAAATATATCATAACAATTGCTAGCACCATCTTTAGTTTTAAAATCAAATATCGTTTCCATAGCCCTAATGCGCACAGCCAGTTCGCCCACGACACAAACATTCGGTCATAGTGACATCGAAATCAAACATTAACTCATTGGTCGCCACTTCGACTCGACTTGACCCGACCGTGACCTTACGAGTATTTGTAGTATGACTAATGTGGCGATAAAAAATACTTCGACAAGTTGGTATATCTGTCCGTGGAAGATATTAATTCAATTAATAATCGAAAATAAGTATTTAGACATAGATAGATTGCAAACAAAATGGCAGAAGCGTAAGCGTCTGTTAACTGCTGAGTGACAGCTGTCATTTTGACAGCCATTCGAAAAATGAAAATAAAAATGGCGGAACTGTAATAGGCCAATTTCTATTTTGAGACGATGACACTCAGCACTCGTCAGGACTGCTAAGAACTTTAGCACTATCTTCCGCTAACGGCTTACGAACCTATCTTGTAAATACTAGGTACCTATTACTAGGCCAGCTAAACATAAATGTAACGGTATTTTTAATCGTATTAGGAAATGCTTATTACCACATAATCTTGCACCTATCAGTAGCATATCGTATGACGTGTTACTAACTTAACATGATAGCGGTGAACCACGCAGGATAACTTAAATATAAGTAAAATCTTCCTGTATCTTAAATCTTCCGCTATTTGCAGGAAAATAGCAGCTTTATCTCTAATAGACATTTGTCATCCATCATTGGGAATTCTATCGCTTTAATCATCGAACAGGTATGGTGTAAAACAATCGTATTAATTTGACTATTCAAAACGTACGATATAAACTGTCAAACGGCAAAGAACAAAAGGTTTGACAGATCATATCGTACGTTTGGAACTGTCAAATGAATACAATTGCTTTACACAATTACCCCTCTGATCATTCAAATATAGTTAGTAGTATTATTTATTTGCATTTGAAGAGGATCATAATTTTAGAACTAAGAAATCAATACCGATTTAGATGATTCGTTTCATTTGTCTTTTGCTGCAGGTCAATCCTAAGACTGAACATAACAATCCATCTTTCTTTTACCTCCGTCAAACATACTTCTTCCGTGTGCATTGTGCTTATGCACACACATGCACTTTCTTCGAAGGCAACGGCTTCTTATCGCCACATCAAATAGGCACCAAGCTCTGACCGATAGCCGGGTCAATGACCCCGACCCACACACACAAACATACACGCCTACACATATACTTATAGTAACCCACTCTTGTAAAGCATAGTCAAACTGTCTGAGAAGTATTGTGCAATTTGGTTACATGGACGCTTCAAATGGTCGTTTACGAAAATTGGGTAAAATTCCTCGTGTCGGCGTAAAATCAGAAATTGACGGCTGTTTTAGTGTGTTGGACTTAGGAATTTGGACAATAATTGAATTAAACACACATTGACACAAACTACAGCAAACTACGCATCTTGTCTGAGCATTGACAAAAATATTACGTAATTCATTGACGCTATAGCCAGTAAAATTCATCAGACAAATACCAACCACAAAAACACAACAAGTCAGATTGTTATATTGATAGCCTAACTGAATAATAAATAATGTACCTTCCCCCTCCTCCAGTACATGGTATTTAAAAGTTCATCTTATTATGTTATATCATTAAACTACTATTAATAGCGTATGGATGGACACCACGAACAAATTACTAGCCACTTGGCATCAACGCATACAAACGGTTTCATAATCGACATTAAGTTTCAAGGAATACGTCAAATTATTGTCATCAAGTTGCGGACATGTTTGCTTGGCATAGCTTCTTTGTCTATTAGTAGTAATAACAACTCACTGTTTTATATATATCATACAGGTAATATTATGGAGCTCAAGTACAACTTCCGTTATCTTCAGTAAACAGTTGCTGCTTGTATTCGAATCACTGTTCATGGCTGAGATTTGAAGCATATCATGAGTCGTTACGGCCTCACCGCACCGTAAAAATTAAGAAAGGTCTCAAAATAGTCTGGGTGTTCGTTTAGAACTTCCAAGACATGGTAGATAGAGATAAATTGGACATAGAAAAAGTATTCTAAAAGATGAAATAAGAACAGTTGATAAAAAAAGTAACAAGAAATTGAAGAATAAGAACTAGTGAATCCTGTATTTTATTTGCATCATCATCAGAAACTCTCTACCTTACTTTTTGTTCGTTTTAATGTTCGCTTTTTGTTCGTTTCAAGAAATGACGTTGTTTCTGTTATTAAATTACATCTAAATCAAGTCGGCTTTTCTCATTGGACTGTGACACCTCGATAACTTTCATTGCTCCGAAACGTTTACCATACATTTGTATGGAATACACTAATGCGCAATGAACATTCTAATGGCTTTCTTCAAGAGGATATTATCTCCGACATAATAAGCCTAATGCTCTTGTAATGGAGTTCATTTATTAGGGTGATAATTTTTATGGTGCATCTTCTTTCGGATGTGGGACTTGAGTGTGTAAATGAATAGTGTTTTAGTTGATGAATGAATACAGTTTTATAATAAACAGTAAATCACACATTATAACCAGGTACATGCATAATATGTGTTTATGTTGTTACACATAAGAGAAGTGACAGGGCAAAATCTATCAATTTATATAACCAGAACTATCATGGGCCACAGCATTTTGCTTGTCAGATGATTGTTGCAGTGTCATACCGGTCTGCTTTGGAAGGTGCATCCGGTGACTATGGAGTCTGATAGCAGCACGGCATCTCCTGCTTCAGTTTTCACAGGTAAAACGAGAGTCAAGGGGAGGAGCAGCTTTGCGTTGAAGCCTTTTTTGCTTTAGACTGTCCAGCCAGGCTTCATCTGCGACATTTTGACATTTCACAACCAGAACCAGAAATTGAAGTAACTGGACTTCAAAAACTAAGCAAAAAGTTAAATCTAGCTAACTATTATTGACGAAATGATACTAGCAAGTGAGCCATGCGACAAAATATTTCTTTTTCGTCAAAACGTAGGCTTTCGCGGTTAAGGTCACGTCTCCTCAAACATTGTTAAGGTACAGTTACGCGAAATTGGCGGTAAAGAGTAAAACGCTCAATATTTTCAAACACGTACTAAAGTTCTTTATTTTTAGAGTTTCACACCATTAAATTGTACAGCCAACGGTATATTTACAGTGGGCTCGGAGCAGTGACGTGACTTCAAATATCGAGTAGGCTTGGCAATGGACGGTCTTTGAATGCTTCATAACAATAAATACACCGTTCTCCATTAATCCATTGAAAATAAATTAGTTAATCAAGCTATAGATAAATTGGTAAGTCAGAATGTGCAAACATATAAACATATTGGCGTCGTTTGTGTTTTAACAATATCTTTGAAAGCATGCAGAGAAGTTGTTGTCAGATTATTTAAAACATTCTTTACTTACATATAAAAATATGTATTAAAGTCATCCACGCTGTAAATGAGTCTCATACTAATCCTGTTTACTATAACTCGAGACGGCTAATGTACCCTACTATCAACTATGTCCATCAGTATTTTTAACGCGATAGAGATGCTCCTCCTCAGCAATTTTTAACACAGTCTTAAACGATTTTTTTGCGTTATCATATAGACCATACATTCTCGACAACTACATCACTGGCCAGTGGTAACAGACAGACAATCGTTACGCCGTGAAATATCCAATTACATGCCGTTACCGCATTTGTAGGGATTTAGGGGCTGACCCGACATCCGGCCTTGTACGAGAATGTAGACACGTGCTGTTAGAAGGTAAGGAATTAGGACTGGTTAGGTAATAAAAAAAGTTGTAGTACTTACTATGGAACAGAAGTTACACGCGAGATGATGAACTGTTTTTCGGAACGGTATGTATATTTTAGCAGTATATTAAGTACGACAAAGGATTCATAAGGAACTAGAGAATAAACATGACAATCTAGTAAGTAAATTTTAAACTATGATTTAGTTTGTAACTTACGAACCATGAAATAAAGTTGCCAAAAGAGCAAAACCGGTTTAAAGTTCAAGGCAACAAAAGCACATATCCCATCCTGACTATGTTTTTGTTCATGTGTCAACTAATTTCTCATGTCAACTTAGACAGTGCTTTCACTGCTAAATTCTTTACAAAAAGTACTTTATATTCTTGACAGCCCTATTGCATAACTGTATAACGCTGCGTGTACGCAAGTGATCCGCTTTTTACGAGCTTCTACAATACTCGCGTCAGTCATATCAAAACTTTCTCGCTAGAGAGCTAGGATTAAACATTGCTATGGGGATTATTATATGAGACATATTTTTCGCTTTCACGCCTGATTTATAGGGAGAAATTGTTGTGCTTATTTAAGTAACGGTGCTGAGATCTGGAGGGCTTTGGACGGGTTTAAAGGGGCAAGGAATTTTGTTAAGCCGACGCCTAGTAGTTACACAGGATTTTTAATTAGATATGTAGTATTCAAGCTGGAAATATCAAAATGAACTTAGACAGCGTCACGAATTGATATTTCAAATCTTACAACCGATGTTACTGTAGTCAATAAATTCAGCAACTCCATATAAGAAACATGAGTCAATTTCACAAAGTAAATTTTTCAGATCTTACAAGCACAATCGTGTTGATTAACATTTATCTATGACACGTGAAGCATACCAAATCATTCAATAAGATATATCTGGTCAATCTGGTGGTAAACATTATGAAATAAACTTACAAGACTGCAAAAATTAAGGTGCAGTTACTTCAAGAATAACCGAGTGCCCAGCCTAGCCCAACCCAAATTGCTGAGCGTCCATATTTAGCGGTGGCATATGCTCAGCCTCATTGGCCTTGCACGGTTGATCTAAACACGCCCTACACTGTGCATTCTATGTTTTATCTACGTTTATTAAAAATAGAAGGACCATAAATTATAAAACTGAAGAAAGGAAGGATAGAAATGGAATAATGAAGTAAGAATGTGTACAATATTATATGAACTTGCTGCACAAAAGGATTGTACAGAAATACCAAGTGAACAATTATATTATGATAGCAACGACGATTTAAATTATAAAATAATAAACCGTTATTTATTTTTCCTCCTGAAGGATATTTTCAATCAATAAATCGCCGCCTCAATCGTTTCTGTTTCACCCAATGGTTGACTAGTAGAGAATGCTTTAAGCAATAATTTGTACTTTATTTTTTTCAGTGCAATAAAGAACAAAATAAATAAATGAATATATTTACAACCATTTTAGTAAGAGTATTTTGAACTGTCGAATGCAAGATAATTCTTTTACAGACAATAATTTCACTTTCTTTTATCTGTCTCATTCTTAATCAATATGCATATTATAATTAAGACCACCAGCAGTGTCCAGGAAACAATTGTTCAAATAGGCAGCTGCTTCTACAGCACCAATCTGGAACACCAGGTCAAGGCACTTTTCTGTTTACACAAGTGTGTGCAGATAAAAATATAGCACTTACTGTTGCTTTTACAACTGATAAGGTGGTTTTATCGTTCTATAATGGAGTTCTTGTAGAAAACTGTTGTATTCATCATTTATAATACCCAAAGCATTCTTATGGTTCATGCATTTGTGTTACACATAGATTAGATATCGTCTCGTTTCGTTCAGATATTTACTTTTCAAATTGTCGATGGCAGATAATCGCTCATTTTTTTACTAGAATATTTGTACTTGGTAGAACTACTGCTTCCTAATTGTTCAGAAATTACGTTATTTAAATATTAATCAAGTGGTTTTTTCTACCTTAAAGACACTAGTTGCTAGTGTTTTATATCCTACAAATCCATGGTATCATTGCGAGTACAACAGACTTTCTCTTTCCAAGGTCGTCGAGTGCATGCGTGTGACAGCGCCCTTCGTAGCGTAGTACTTATCTGAATAACGTAAACAAACCGTAGCTCGTAGTTCGTAGCATAAGTACTAACGATGACTGTTGTAGTATAAGAGCAGTTGATTATAGAGACTCGATCTGAAGACACCTCTTTAATTTATCCTACCCCTTCTGTCATCAGAAGTGGGATCGCGAAAAATAAGATGAAAAATCTTTTTCGTATTACCTATTGCCCACAGGCAGATGAACTATTATCTGAAAATTCATAAAATAAATAATTAAAAAGTTAATTGAAATGTGAACAGTTTTAAATATGAATGTGACGACGCGAATTGTACAAGTCTCAAAGAATATTTTTTGCTGTGACGCTGTGTGGCTCACATTATTTTGTGGAGCTTTATAAATATTGAAGTGACAATATTGTGTTGTGCAAAAGACACTACGTCGATAAAAAAAAAGGACAAACTGAAGTTAAAACAGCGATGAACAGCTGATGAGTGATCGTCGTGGAAAGAACTATTAATACGTCTCTGTGGTTGGAAGTGACAATATAAGTGATTGTACTGTGATAACTCGTATGATAACTTTTACAAAATAAAGGTATTTGTTTCATGTTTTGATGCAATTGATGCTACCAAGTGAGTAAATCGACATCCTGATCTTGAAAATGATGTGGTGAGTTGCAGTTATAAGCTGATTTACACATGATGAACAGTTTCCGCGCAGCCAGCATTGAGAGAATATAATAATTACTTACATGGGAAGTTTTCGTGAAGGTGTGATTCGTATTAATTAACGAAGAAATGATTAGATAAAAGGTTCAGTTTGTAGAATGCTTTCGAATATTTGAAATGATGAAGTCTATGAATGATGGTACTGAGTCAATAACGATAAAAATGTACCAAGCAACTACGTCCGATTTTGGTGTGGTTTCCGTACAAGAACACTAAAGTATTGTGTATTTTACGGTTTAGACAAGTAATTAGACGTTGTTTAGAAAAAGGAAAAAATTAGCCAAAAAATTAAAAGGGTTAAAAATACTAAGAAATGATGTCTGCTTTCGACGAGCTATTGCTATTATTGAGTATAATGCAGCGTGAGCGCCGTACCTGGAAACATTATATTTTTATGCATAATAAAAAGTCGTGTTGATTACACCGCTTTTAACTTGAAAGCAAGTGGACCGATTTTCATGATTTTTACTTTGTTGGATTTTTATTGGCCTTGAATAATAGACTAACAATAACATAATGGGGATGTGGCCGGGGAATACGAAGATCGCCGGGTCCTCTTTTAAAATAAAACATTCAGAAAAATGCAACAGACATTTAAGGATATTCTTTTTGAGATATGTCGAGATAAGATCGAGGAAACAAAACAAAATGGTAGCCTTGTAATATCTGAAAACAAGTGGTAGTGATAATATCAATAGATAGAATAGAAATAATAGAAATATATTTATTTGCATTTGAAGAGGGCTATGCTATGTGAGGATAATGGATGATTTGGAGAAAGAAATTGATTGAAATGAGATCGTTTATATGAACTGAAGGATAACCCTTTGCAAAATTGACAGTATGAAGAGTCGTTAGCCCAGCTTATCTGGTAACTACCATTGAAAATAAGAAAAAGGAATTGCAACCACTTTAGATAAAGGCTAAATAAAAACAATGAAAGGTTGATACAAGTAGTATTCTCGAAAGATACTAATAGCCATGATTTGAAATAAAAAGTTACATTTGTACAAGAAAGTTCCGAAATATGCAATGATGCTATTTTTATCCCAGCAGAATGAATAATATGTTTAATTATCATTACATCGTCGGGTCTGAAACAAGATCGAGCTCAAACATGGGAATGTTTATATCATAGAGCACATTAGTCACAGAACAAAGCCGCTCTGTTAAAAGTACTGCGTCAAGATTCCTGTTACAACGCGATGTGATACGATATCCGTCAAATAAACATCTGAGAGTTATCGCCGTGAACAATATCCGAGAATTTAACTGGCGAATACTATTTTGAACACGTCAACGAAATGATTGTTCGAAGTCAGTCATTGAAGAACAAAGAGCCCTACAGTTTCGTGATGAACTGATAAATAAAGAAAGAATGATATTAGAATCATAATTGGAGTATCTCCATTTGGATTAATCATCAAAACTAGAAAAATGGATTAATGGTTTAATACTTACATGAAAATTAAATGAAAAGAATTTTCAATTGGAAAACTATAAGATTAATATTGCTTTGTTGAAAGCGGCCATGAGAATCGTATGAAATAAATTGAAGTCATAACAAAGAGCTTTTGGAAGAATTGCAAACAGTAAACAATATGATTGCAACACAGTTAAACTGTAAGATCTACGTAATTGAGAAAAAAAAGGAACTTGAAATTGTATAAAAAGGAGCTTTGTTTTTACATTTTGAAAAGGTGGACAAATAAATAATAAGTATTACAATGTATTCTGAGTAGTACATATTTAACTTAAATCAAAACAGAGAAAATAACACGAAGAAGTAACGTACTGACATGCTGTTTATGAATCTACTTATATTCAATATTTATGAAATGAAATCGAACAGAAGAAGTTACGATAGTAACGAGTTTTTGAAAATTTTGAATGGATGTAAGGAATGCAAGAACTTTCCAAGAAATTATTTCAAGAAACATTGAAATACTGACAAGGCGAATTGAGAGAAATATAGTTTTCAAAAAAAAACACAAGGAAAAACATTGATTAATGATGATTAATCAGTATCTGAAAATACAGTTGGATTGATTTTCATGAAGTTCTATTTGACTAAAGCAATATCCAGTCAGCTAGAAGATGATAGAAGAAATCATTTGATCTCTCAAAATTATAATGAAGACTTTAAGTTATGTGAGATGATGTCATGAAAATAATTAAAATATCAGCTGTGACTATTCAAGCAAATTGCCTTGACGCTGAGGAAAATGCTTGACAATATGGTTGAGAATGATTTTAGACACTTATATACGAAAGAAAGTATATTTGAGCTATTAAGTTACTACAGTGCAGAACACATTCTTAAGCTTATGACCTATTTATGAGTCAGAATGGTCGAGCAGAGTATGATAATAAAAAGACAAAAAAAAGGGAAAACTGATTGAACCTCAACAAAACCCATGATGAAATGAAATGAAATGATTATTTATTTGTCTTTGGAAAATGGTACATTACGGTACATTTTAGTACATGAAGATATTACGGTTCAGTTTTTCCAGCTATCATAAATAGTATGAAAATATTTTACAACCTTATATTTTTCAATTTTATCAAATTGATAATTACGAATTATAATATTATAATTGTAATTCATATACAAAGTAATTTCCAACTATAAGTGATACCATTGCTATTAATAACACTAAGATCACTCCTCGAAAGTTAAAAATATATATATTGATTTGAAACTACTGTATAGATATTGATAAGTACACTGTTAAGAAAATATTTTTTGGAAGAACTTAATAATTTAATAAAACGGAATGCTTTCCCTATGGATCCTAAATCCAAATTGCATACGTATTTTTATTTTATTATCATTCAATCGGGAGTTCAAAAGTTGAATTTCTAGTAACATGTATTGTTTTGTGCGTACAAAGTTGCATGGTTAAGTTTAATTTTAATACCCAACTATGGCTAAGACCATAAAGAGGATTATGTTTTTTAAAGTCTTATTCAATGATAAAAAAAAATGAAAACAAAAAGTTTCATAGAATATTGAAAAATAAATAATTATATTCAATGAATATTTATAAAAAGTAGATGGGTGTTGAGGAGATATCCAGTCTTTTTTTTTTTTGTTTAAAAAAAAAAGAATACAAGTGGTGTTGTGATGAAACGCACAGATTGCATTTGTAAAAAAGTACTTCAACTCATTGAGAAATGACAATGTGTTCGAAGAAAATTACAGTAGCGTGGCTCTTAAATTAGATGATGATGACAAGTACCTACTTATAGCAAGTGTTGAGAGACAAATGATAAGGAATTGTTTTGTATACAGAAGAATGAACGAGAGAGTATCGAAATCTTGACACCGTTGAGGATAGCCGTGACAGCCAGAGTGTCAAGTAAATAGTTGTGATACTATGAAATGGGAAGATTCTGGGCGGCATAGATATTACATTTTGGCGTAAGCATCTTTTTATAAAATAAAAGAGAGTGCATTAATCGCTGCTGGTATTTTTTGTATTGTGGTGTGAGCAACTATGAGGAAGTTGCATGGATCGCCATAGTTTCGAGTTGGTGGAAGCATCTTATATGTGAGTTATAAGAGTGCTGTAGGTTCACCGTCGGGAGCTGCTTATGAAAATAGGCAGCGAGAACCGAGCATTGCTTGCGGCAGCTACTCATGTGACTCGAGTTAGCGAAAACCGCGTGATATGGAATTTATTTGCGGCTGCTACTTATGTGAGTTAAGTTTAGCGAAAACCGCGAGGTAAATAATATGTTGGCGGGAGCTGCTTAGTCAGTGAGAACCGCAATGTAAATGATGTGTTAGCGGCAGCTAGACTTATGTGAATTAAGTTAGCGAAAACCGCGAGATAATTAAGTAATGATAGCGGGAGCTACCTTTGTGATAAGTTAGCGAGGACCGCAAAGATGATGAGATATGGTAGTGCTACATGAGTGAGCACAGGCCATAACAGTCCCCTGATGTTGTCCTTATAAAAACAAAAAGAAATATACATGGTAACAATACAATATATACAAACCATGTATGTATTGTGTAATAGCGAACTAACCCTTGATTAATCGATCTATAAGTTGAAATGAATTAAGAACAGTATTGCCAATAATAAATTTTAATTTTAACCAAAAGTTTAGAAGAGATCGCTTCTGGCGATAAGTCCGCCTGAATTGTACACCTTCTGTTATTTAATGCAAATTAAGTGTTAACTGATCTGTTCTTGTTCTTTGATAAAAGTAAAACCGAAGGCAGTTCTGATTCTAATGAGTACCTAAATTAAAATAAACTGCTCGCAAGCAAAAATGAAATAGCCAGATAGAAAAGACAATAAAAAATAAAATAACATAAATTGTCATTGGCAAAAGTAACAAAAGACAAGTGCCCAATAAAATAATAATTGATAGTACAAGGACAACATCAACATTGTTTTGTTTTTCTATGTTATATAATTGAGTTTCATATTACAGGTTAGACAATGACGGGTGCAGGGTGGCTTGTGAAAATTTGGGAGGCTTCGAGAGCGAAGCCTAGGGCAGGAAGGCCGTGACAGCGCCCTTCGTAGCGTAGTACTTATCTGAATAACGTAAACAAACCGTAGCTCGTAGTTCGTAGCATAAGTACTAACGATGACTGTTGTAGTATAAGAGCAGTTGATTATAGAGACTCGATCTGAAGACACCTCTTTAATTTATCCTACCCCTTCTGTCACGTGCGATTGTCCATTGTGACTCCGTCCTGATTCCCGAAGCATGGGAAAATCTACGCTATTATCACGTACACTTGTTCGTGGTACTTTACTAGCTTTTGTAAACGTTTGTCTGTAATTTAAAGAATTAAAGAGATTCGTCGAACTCTACGTAGAAAATAACGAGTGATGTGGCGCGATGGTTTTGGTTTTCGGTTGTAGATCGGTCACCGAAACTTATGCTTAAAATAGTTTAAGAACAAGTTATTATTGACATTCAAATATTGAAGATCCGTGATATTTATATTTTCGATTTTAATGAATTCCATCACATAAACAGACATAATGGATACCGTTTGTTATTAATAATTCATACCTTCTGATTATTAAGCGAATCAAATAAATTAGTTTGCTCAGCGATTATATGACATTATATGCATACTTTGACATTTCACAACAGCATTTTTGCTGATCATGACACGGGTGTATGATTGCCATAAACGTCTATTTAATCCGCTGTTTTATCAAGTGTTTAGCATCGTTCTTGACCTTTAGATGTATTGACCGCTTTGGCATCTATAATTGCATCTCGTTTAAAATAAATCATTCAGTCATCTCATGATGAAGCCATCCACTTAATTAATCGTATCATTATCCCAACTATTTTATTACATATCCGCATATTTCGCTTTAATAGGCACTAAATATTTTACTGTAACTTTTTACGGCACATTTGTAAGTAGAATATTGCTCAATACAGATCGCATAATAGCTAAGTCACGACTCCAAACTTTTTGTCATCAAAATGTTTGAGGTTCTAAGTAGTTCCTGGGTGACCGAATTGATTTAGCTTGAAAAGGAAGCAGTTACATTTCAATTTACAACTGATTATAGAGGTATGCTCCAGTTTTTAAAATCAATTACTGAACAGGACATACGGTCTTTACGATTGAAAAACAAAGCAGGTATCGAACGCGTTTGGGCAAAGTATTCACTAAAGAACTTCGAAACGACACCGCTTCAATGTTAATGGTAAAAGTGGTATGTGCCAGTGTGTGACCTAGGGCTAAATATGGCCTGTAATTGGGTCCACAAAACTGGATTTGAGGTACGCATTTCACTCTCGAACCCGTTACTTTCTTTTGTTTTTGTTGTTCTGTAACCGGCTTTGCTTTAGTTCTTATTCTTTTAGGGATTCCAATCCGGCCGTACAGTAGATGGGATACATTACTTCATTTACATTAAGAGTATCATCATTGGAATCTGTTTTACTCTTCATTTTGGTTTTAACATCTCAACTATTTAGATGCTGTTCGAATGGAGTGTTTTTCTCGCGCGTGGCATCGTCGTTTATCTAATTGAGATCGAAAAAAGAAAGTCAATTGGTCCTTGCAAAGCCTTTGAAGATGGCCGACAATGTCAATTGCTTGGATGAATGCTTCCGTTGGCGCATCTGCCGTCTCTCGTGCCGTTTTTAATTGGTAAACAAAAACTGTTTAATTAGTACGGCCTTTGCCTCAATGTGCAGTTTTAATGTACGAATATCATTTTGCATTGTTTGTTAAATCCTCGCTATTAGGTTTACATACAATTTGAGCTTTTTAGATGCTAATTTCCTGTATCTTGTTAGTATTGTTCTATTGTGTTTATCCCAACTTGGTAGTAATTTTTGACAAATGATCAATTTTAAATAAGCGAAAAAACTTGTTTGTAAGTCTTATCTCATTTAATGTCATTGTTGATGGTAGTCTTGGCAAAGCTTTTAGTTGTATCTTAGCTCTCCTCACGAGCTTACATAACTTTATTGTAACTTCACGTCTAACGCACGACTTCTCCCATGAGGTAAGCATTCTACGGACTAGGCTATCGTCATCATTAATCATTAAAATCGCATCAGCACAGCTTCCTACACTGTCTTCCTTAAGTTCCACGTTTCTGTCACGAAGGTCACTTTGTAGGTGGTTAGAGGCTTCGCGGCTTAACGTTTGTGATATTCATTGGTACAAAGTACATACAACAATAGATTTTAAGATCAGCCTTCACTGTTCTTGGGTCAATGCTACGAGCGCCAAACAATAATGACCGATCCGAAGATTAAATTTTTGTTTTATCAGATCAATCTGTTGTTAAGTGCTTTTAGCCACGTATGTAAAAGTTCCCATGTGATGAGTAAAACGTAACCTTGATGCACCATTAGGTATGTTTATATTTCTTCATCAACAATAACTAAAGCACAAAAATTTCAACACAATGCAATTGAAAACAAAATTGCTGGCGTAATTAAAGAAGTGTTAGTTGTGATTCTTAAATCTAATCTAGCGAATGTTAATCAAACTGTTGCAACAGATGTTATACCACATAAAGACCCTAAACAGGGTACAAAGCCATTACAAAATGATCTTGATTGATTAATCACCCTAAGCGTGATGCCCCCCTCAGCACAGCGTTTGACAGACAGACAGAAAGGTCATCTAAAGTATGTGATGTAAGTTTTGATTATAAACATGAAGATCTGAAGATAATAGCGTCAAGAAAGAGGATTTATTATCTCAACAAGAATTGTTTGACGAAATAAAATTTGCATGCAATTAAGGCCCGAAATTAGATACTAATCTGGGCAGAAATTGATTTAGTCAGGTTCGGGCGTG
The DNA here is from genome assembly GCA_963584085.1 of Pyrausta aurata. NCBI lineage: Eukaryota > Metazoa > Arthropoda > Insecta > Lepidoptera > Crambidae > Pyrausta > Pyrausta aurata. Next base: position 2,502,024 of record OY757272.1, on the reverse strand, counting down.
AAATAATTAAAATATTGATTAGCACTGAACAAATATGTCGTAACTTTAAAAACGTTGATACAGATGTATAATGACGTGAGTAAGGCAATAGGTACGTTATAACACGTATGATTCGACAGATCATTATTTATCTTCATGATCAGCGGCTTGGTTTTTCTTTTAGATATATCCATCTGTGTCACGTCTGTGTTCTGATATTATTATCTAAGAATGTTACTTTGGAACTTAGTGTTTTGAAACATCAGCTGTCTTAAGGTCTAGAATATTTAAAACATATCATAAATGTTTTTTTTTGAACTCTTATTGTATGAGTTAGTTTTTAAAAATATGATAAACATAGAAATCATGGATTCATTACAATATTTTATCGATGCAGATTGAAGACATCGGTGGAAATTTATTTCTTATCTGCCCCGTCCCAATCGCTAGTGGAAATATACAAAATTATCAATTTAATTAAACAAGTAAACAGCGATAATGAGGACGACAAATGATCCGGTAATATCCATTGATTATCATTATTGACACACGCGTGTATTCTTTAATGAAGAAATAATACGCACGCAACGGGGCTCAGGGATTTGGCAAAATAACTAGGTACAAGATACGAGTATATTTGAATCGTGTGGTACCTGTAAATTTTATAATTGCTTGGGATAATCATTAAGGCAATTACATAATGAAAGGCAAAGACAAATTGGCAATTAAACGAGCAACGCTAACGAGGCTTTGTTCGTGATTGACGAGTTACAACACGCCTTAAGACAGCTCATAAGGGCCTCTTAATGGCCAACGACAAACGAAGATTTGCATGTTACGAAGCTCGGATATACATATAAGAGATTCGTAGGTACGAAGGTCTAAACACAAAGATAATTATATTTCAGACAAATGAGACAAGAATATTGAAATTCTGAAAGCAACACGATTACACCATAATTTCAATTGCAAAATTAGGTAACCAAGAAAGAGCGAGAAACTGATAAACAAAAAGACAGACTTGATAAGGATTAAAAATACATTGTGAAGGTAGGTATATCTATCGATACAAAAAGAAGTAGCAAAATACATTTTTATGTCGAATCAGCGATAAACATACCAGTACAACCACAATATGCTTTAAAGACCGTTTTCCTATGCTTGTCGAATATTGTAAACAATCTTGACATTCCTATAAAACTAAATTATTCATTTTAAACTAAGATAAATACAAATCTTACAACTTACATAGGTAATTCATCAGCACATAGGGATCTTTTTAAATCACATAGTTAATTATTTTATTCATTGATATTATTGTAAAGATTGTTTACATTATTCGACTAACAAAGAAAAATGGACTACACAGTAACGATGTTCTAGAATATAATACCTCAGTGCCAACCGTTTGCATCTTTACCTCCAATGATCATCGTGACCATTACAAAACTGCACTAATTTGTTACGTCGGGAGTTCCTTTGTCTCATAATTAACACCATTTGTCTCACTTGCATAGTCTCACTTTCGTTTCAATGCTTGGAATATACTCATTTACGCTTTTGAGTAGCAAGTTGCGCATGAGCTAATGGCAACTAACTATGAAGGATGGGCAGCATTTATATATGTTGCAAAAGGTTATAAGATTGGAATTCTTGAAATGTAATTTTGAAGAGAGCAACTCGCTTTAAGGCTTGATTGACTGACAAAATTACTGCTTATACAAAAAAACTTGAGATTATTACTTAGAAAAATATTTAAAAACATATTGCTGATTCATAAAAACGATGTTGGCAAAACTGGGTCATTTCAAAGAGAGGTTTGATTAAGGTTCATTTATAAAGATTCAATAGGATGACAGAAATAACAATAATATAATTGTTAGTGAAGTGCTTAAATTTATTTCATTTCATAATGAAATCCGCCAACCAGGATAAATATTTGAAATATCTTAGACAAACAAATTATTTTAAGAAGCTGACGACATCATTGCTAATTCAGCATATTAAAAGAAGTTAACATTTACAAAGCAAGTTAAATAAAACAAGCTTACAAATTAGCAGATTGTAAAGTAATAAAAATTAATAGAGGAGAACAAGAAATTGATAATGTTGCAAAGAGTTTTACTAGAACGAATCCAATATAAACCAATTACTGAGAATATATTTATGTCATCGCAAGGAAAATTTCTTATTATATAAAATAAATAGATACTTGTTTTGATGATGAAACAAATACTAGACTGTTAATTGCAAAACGCACTATCGTAACTTTTACTGGAAAGGTACAGAGTTCAAGAATACGCATTTCAATAAATAAATAAATTCATAAACAAGTAATGGAATCATAAATAATTCAATTAATTAACGTTATCTAACTTCCAATTAACACTGATATTAATTAGCGTTTATTGTGCAATAAAATAATTTAGTGCGTGCATCTAATGAATGACTATTATCGTCTAGAAAAGGGTTACCAATAGTAAGAATTCCAGTTAAAGGATAGCTCGTATAACTGAAGAGTTATTTAACTACTAGAAATCGAGTTATTTAACTACTAGAAATCGAACGTAAGAAAAAAAATATGTTTTTGTCAAGCTTGTAAATCACTGATTAGTTAAAAAATACAAAATATCCTATAGATACAGAACAAATATCTAATGGGAAATAGAACCAACGTAGAACGTATTTCGTATTTCAATAAAACAGGTACAAAAAAGCCCAAGCTGATTCAAAACAAGAACAAGTATTAGAAAATTACCCAATAAACACAGAACAAAAACATAGGGTGAAGATGTATCGAAACGAAAGTTTTTCTTCTTTTTAACCCCGTTCAAGATGAGATATAACCACAGGGTCAATATCTGAGAAATTATGATCAAAACAGATCTTTTTTGCGTATCTTCTTGTATTTTTTAAGATATTTGAAAAAAAGGGCAAGTAAGCAGCAATGTAAGAGTACTTAAAAGTAAAAAAGTGTCAAGTTTATTTCAGATAAAAAAACCTGTTTGATACGAAGATAAACAAAAGACGAGCATAGATACAGCATTCACAGAGCAGGTGTATATTCAAATAGAAGAACGCTCAGCAACATCAAACAAAAAGTGTTCGGAGTGCGGAAGATACAAATCTCTTTGAAAGGACATCCTTTGGTACGTCCACACGGTGCGCATGCATCTCTCTGCACAATGTAACTAGAGCATGCCCCACTTCAGTCTTTGAGCTGTGAAATACGTTTGACATTTTTACTGCTTGTGTCCTGTATCTGTGTTTAACTTGAAATGAGTTTGAAGTGTCCATCTTGGGTTTTAGGCTTTGTGGGAAATAGAGGTATTCCATTATCTATTTATCATAATATTTACAATGGAAACTTAACAACAGAAAAAAAAATGTTTTAAAGTCAGTAGGATACCAAGTAGATTTCTGACGTTGAGTTTGTTCAAGGACAAGAATTAATTCATGAATGCGATTATGGATATTATATTCTCCATTTTTAAATTTTCAAATGCTTCATTTCATTTTCAATAGCGTAACTATGGAACGTTAAATTATACGATTCATCGAAGTTTGTAACCTACGACGAGTAGTTGTGTTGTAAAATGCTATTCTAGAAATACTCTACGAAAAAATAAAACGGTTAAATCTTTTTGAATGGTCGCAGGTATCTTTACAAACCCTTTCTATAGTACCCGGTATTCAGATCGTCTAAGGAAAATTCTTCAGAGGCTCACATCTCACACAAACAATATAACTGGAACACGTTCCAGTTCTGCAGTGTAATGTCAGCGAAACGGGCATAAGGCTTCATGTTACCCGGTTACAGTAATTGGAATCTTTTGGCAAGGACGACATGTTGTGCAATTCTAATGCACTGAATAGTATCGGATAGGAAATTCGATCTATGCGATAATGTGAGTGGACTGCCTTTCGTTGGACAGATCACAAAATAATTTACCCCCAACGCAAGAACGCTGAAGATTTATATTTTAGTTACGGTCACTCCAAAATTAATTACAGGTCTCCCAACAAAATTAGTAAAAAACAAAATGAGTCTCATGATTTATTATAAAAAATACGGACATTCTCTCGGATCAAGTCATTTTATTGCATAAAGGCACAAATCAGCTGGTTATAATGTTGGTGGATCAATAAACTAAAATTAAAATGAAATAATTGACTTTGCAATGTATAAATGATAAGAAATTGAGGTTGACAACGAAGATATACATGTAAACAGATTAAGACTGTTTAGCACATCTTGACACAGATAAATTGACCTGAATCTTATCAAAAGTGACTCAATGTCTTTGACAAAATAATTACTAGTGGATAATACAAACTTTCAATAATGTTATTCAAGACGTTTTCGTGTAAGCAGGAAAAAAGCAGTGCTCCGATTCTAAAGCAATTTCAAGCTTTCATAAGCAATATTAATAAGCAGTTACTTTTGACCATTACATTCAAAGATTACCACTGGTGCTCTGATTTCGAGTACATACCCAATTTAAACTTAATCCAGATTACTGAGAATCTGACAAATATGCTTCAATTATTTTGTGATTGGATTCTGATCGCTTGTAATAGGGTTCATTTCGGAGTACTCGGAAGCCAAGTTGACACGCAAACAATTGCAAAATAATTTAAAAGTAGAGTGTCTTATGCTAATGGCAATAAAGACGGTTTTGGAGAGGTCTCATTGGTATCTGTATTACGGTCAAGATCGACAGTTCCATTGTATACTTCCTGATATTGATACTACCAGGTCAGCCGGTTTTGGACGGTAGTAAGCGTTTTAATTGTCAATGTTATTTGCATGTTTAATTCGAATTACATTTGACTGTGCTTATTTGCGGATGGTCGGCCTCATTTTTTTTATTTTTCCTTTTTTTTCTTTATTCTAGCTAGGGCAAGCTAAAAGGATCCCGAATTAGCCAAGACTTCATTCATTAGAGTTAATGCCATTTGACCTCTTCCTCGACCCTGAGAGGAGGAAGTCTGTTAATTGCAGTGAAGGCTAGTTAGCAGCAGAATGAAATTCTGAAAACATTTTACACAATATACTTTTTTAACTTTTCTATTACCTGGGTTGGAACTAACTACAGGATATAAATACAGCAATATGATTATCATCATCAGTATAGACACATATTGTATATAATCGATTCTGTGGTCCTTTCCATGTTGAGAATTCTCTAGTTTTTTTTACTTTATTCCGCAATTGGGTCTTCCATCCTCCTCCTCCAACCTCAATATGAAAACATCTAGGTTTAGTTCCATATTTGTTTCGGTAGCGCCAAACAGTAAATATCTGTGTATTTAAAATATTAGCACGCACGTTGCGTAAACTACTTTCCTTCCTATGTCGCCATCAAGCAAATTGTTAGTTGTAACTTCTGCTCATTCAATTAGCGAAGTCAATTACTATACCGTATTATTATACTAGCGTGATACGATACGGCAGACGAATTTTACATCAAAATTTGTATTTTTTCGTAAATGTGGTGTAATTATCTTTTGAGTATAAATGTGTGATGCTTGTTGAATTAAGGTAAGGTTTGTTCTGCACTGACAATTAATTGAGGGAAAAATTGATATTAGATCATGGATACGATTATAGATGAAATCACCTTATAGGTACCGTCATCTAGGAAAACGACACTGATCACCTTCATTCTAAGACACTTGTAGTATACCTAAGAAACGTAAAAAAAGACTGGAATTTGTAAGTTTATTCTCTGCGTGACTCTACATTTATTTTTAAATATTCTAAAAACAATCGCCACCGATCTTAGGCATAACATGTTTAGTCAGACAATCGTTTGAGATCAGCATAACCGCTCACAAATCGAAGGCCGCGCAAATGCCAGCGTCTGCGCAGGTGCATGGCAAATCTGTGGGATGGGCGTGGCTGGGATGGGAGAGTGCACCGAACATGGACCACTTGAAAGTTTAAAAAAAAACTGAATTCTTGTATTGGTTGAGTTCAGGACGAGGCGGAACATATCCCATGTCTGGCCTCGTCAGGACAGGACAGGTGTAATTAAGGTTAGAAATTGAATGATGGAAACGTTCATAACTCACTTAATTTCTCAATTATTTATCTACGTTTGCGCAGACGACATTCTAGAAAACGTTCTCATGGAACAAAGAAATTGTCATTCAGACGAAAACATTCAACATAATTATTGTGGTGACTAACTAAACTAATTAAAACAACCTTGTCTTTAATAGCGTATTTTCATCAAAGGAGGAAGAAAGAATATCTTTTCAACAAGTAAAATACGCTGCATTGTTCATTATAATCATGATTGTGTCATCGATGATGCTAAATAAATGATGAATATTTCTTCCAATGAAACAAAATATTTATCCAATGGCCTAATGAATGTTACTATATCAGTGATCAACGTCTCAAAAGTCTAACTGGTAATACAGGACCGAACTTCCACTGCAATGCAGCTATGGTATGTTGAATTCCTACATTCTCCTACAGTTAAGTAATAGCCAATACGTTAGAAGTGCGGCCTACCTAAGATGGCTAAAGGACGTCGGGGGCTGCAAATGTCAGAATGGAGCAGGTGTAACTGGCAGGTAGAAAAAGTGTAGTATAGTAGCATGAATAAAAAAAATAACGTAGACAGTTTGAGAGGACTAATGATGTTTGTTAAGACTGCACGCACAAAATTCCTTAATTTTTTTTTTTTGGGACTTGCGTCCTGAGAGGAGAAGTGACTTTTTGTAGCGAAAATTATAAATATTGGGGTGAAATTGAGAATAGTTTTATAAAAAAATAATACGTAAGTATGCTTTATAAAAACAGGAGACAGTTTATTAAGACTGGGTTATTCATTTCCAGGCAGGACTATTAATATCCGATGAGAAAAGTAGCTCGATCCTGATTACGATGTAATGGTCCTTCCATTACATAAGCTGGTCATTTTATCAATTGTCTTATATCTGATCTGGGGCATTCCCAAGACTGTTAATGCCGGCTGGGGGCGTCAGGTCAGGGCTGTTTACTACAAGAAATATTTGTAGAGAATTACTTAGGCTCTATAATACTAAACATATTTTTATTACAAAAAAAACGATATGACCTTCTGTAGGTAGGTATAGTGTTTTTTTTGTGATAACCACACGGGACAGAAATTTGATAAACATACGTCAATTTCCTAAAACTAAAATTACGCAGTTAAACTAAGGTTGAAAGTGAAAATAAACATGATTTGTGATTTCACAAAACCAAAACTTATAAATAAACAAATACAATTTCTATACGATTGAATTTAAAACAGCGCAGTCTAGAAACTTCAGCTTGTAAATAATTTCACAAGAATGACTCAAATTGACATCATCATGACGCGAGTGAAGGATAAATACTTAGGTATTTGCGAGGTGATGATCTTGATTGCGCAAAGCCACAGGTTACGTTTCCAAGTGGATAATAACGACGTGCTTAAATACCTGTTCAGTTTAAGTGATAGTTGTAAACAAGCAATACTAGATAAACTAAATTCAAATCTGGTTGACAAACAATCCATACACAAGATTATAAAAATGTCACTGAAAACATCGTTAAAGCTCTAGCTAAACACTGCCGCATTTAATGCAGCTGTCATTTGAACTATTTTTCAGACTTGAAAATGGAGGTTCTCAGTTTGATGTTTATGTTTTTTAAATGTATTTACTGAAATGTAGGTACTGCCTGATAAGCTGATTATTTCACTTCAGAAACCAAGTATGAAAATGTTCAAAACATTTAAAAAAACACATTCTTTTGTATTTTCAAAGTCAAGGTCAAATAGGATGTTTGTTTTAATGCTTTGATCCTGTACGAAATTTGAAGTGAGTGATGATATTATCTTAATGTCAACTGCTAGCACATTCAAGGTTATTCGCTACCTCATTATGCGATTGCGATTAGTTACGAATAAATCGATTATTCTCCAGTTACTGTATGATATTAGTGACTAGAATTACTAGTGGCAAAATAAACGCCATTCTCCTCATTTTAATATCAAATATCTTGATCTGAATACGATTATCACCTGTTTGACCATCATGTTGATTATTGACTTTTAATGTTGAGCTAAAGTCGATAATATCGATGTTAAGGTGTCTCGAATTTTGATCACCCGGATTTGTATTTAGGTATGTATGTATTTTTTTCAAGTGTATCACTCACTTGTCAGTCTGATCTTCTTGAAAAATAGTTCACCGATATGTCCAAGTCTATCCTTATGGCCAAAAAATATAATTATCTATATGAAGAATGCATTACAAGTATACGATGTTATACAAGATAGTTGTAGATTAAGGAGACACTGCAGCGTGGCCAGAACGGGCCCGAGATGAAATCAGATAATATTTTTATATTTTAAATGTAGATTGTTATAATTCTACATCGACAAAGTAATTCCACATCACTACACCCAACCAGTTTGAGATGTCACCGACAAGCTCCTCAATAAATCAACTCAATTTGAACTCTGCACAGTCCTGATAAGAAAATGGCTGTTTTCTGTGAATATCTATCACTGCCGTGGGAATCTGTAAAGGATATCGTATGTATGGTAATTGTGATTGATCGGGAACATCCTCAATCTGGTTTGAAGGTAATTACACGTCTATGTCGACGATTTGAAGGAGAGGTGTTTTTAAGTGATTATTTACTGATCAGGAACAACGTGGGAAGAGATGGTCATTAATTAGCATGTACGATGTTTATGAGCTAGCATTTTATACTATCTAGTCTTTATGAGGGCAACTCGTTTCTAATAGTCAGTGAGTTGTTATTATAACGTATAGAGAAGCTATGCCAAGAAAAAAATGTGTCGGAATTAGATGACAAAATTGTGTCGTATTTAAATGGCGAATTGTTTGTATGCGTTGATGCCAGTGGCGTCAATCATGGCGCAAGAAATTTGTTCTTTCGTTTTATTGAAAATTATATGTATATTGCAATTTCGTTAAAATTCTCTCTTACATTCTCTACAAAAAAGCAACAACAAAAAAGGCTCGATACAGATTTAGAACGACCATTTGATCAGAATAAATGAAGTAACAGGCCGTTAACATTTGAATCACATTCAGCGCCTCGTAAACTAAGTAGCACAGAAACCAGATTGCAATGCATTTCACATAGTACTCGTATTATCCGTATTGAATAAACTTATCTAACCGACTTCACATCGTATCGGGGCTGAGCTGTTTATCTTCGTTATCGACAATTCGACACACATCTAAAGCGATCCGAGTTGATAACAGGTAGTAGCACTTACGCGTTTTGTTCTTGTTTCAATACATAACACCTTGTTAGTGAAGTAATTCGACCGTTTATTTATTCGCCACTTTGTACACGGTAGTGGTGCTGCGTTTTGTTATTCAGTGAATGTATTCCCAAAAATAGTATTTCTTGCTAGTTGTAGTTGGGAATGTAATGTTAAGGCACCACTCCCAAAAAAATAATCAGTATAACACCTGTAGTACTTTTTTACAGAATAAAAGCACAATTACACCAAAAACACCTCGAAACGCCATAGCTTTTAATGAAATTAAATTACAAAACTGTTTAAAATAAGAATAAATAAGTCAAACTAGATGAAACTTTAAAAAACACTTCAAAGAGTAAACAGGTATTACAAGCTTTTTCTGAGTGAGCTTGAGATCGCCCATTTTGTCATCTCTGTCTATGCCACTTCTGGTCTAGTCTGGAGACAAGAGCGAACCCAGTTCATACAAATAAAAAACAGCATATTTTCATGTCAATTTCGTATCACACAGAAACTTCAGAAACGTGAATAAAATAGGTCAAAACCCAAGAAAGCTAGTTGGGACTGAAGCAGGAACTGAGTCACCACTTAGTGTCATTACCGGTGCTCGGAAAAAGGTCTTGGGTCGGAGTGTGCTCGCTGAGCAAACAAATGGGCGTGTTGGTACAGTCAGAGGCAAAATCTGGCAAATGTCATGCTCAACAAACAACTTTGTTATTTTTCAACAAACAACTTTGCCATTTTTCAACAAAATGTTTTTTTTTGCATGAAATTGTCTTGTTATCACCAAATATATACCCAACGTTACTTACCTAAAGCAATTAGGAATGCAGAAAAAGAAAGTCAATTAAAGAAAAAAGTCTAATACATTATTTCTGCATGACTTAAAGGCTTGACTTGGAGATATGCTTTAATCTTTAAGTCCTCCTTTTGTACACATAGCAATAAAGAGGCGTAGGAATTTCAGTGCAAAGTAAAAACACGTACAGTTATTCGTAATAATCACGCATGTTAGTGACTTTGAGATGCCGCTAGAAAACCGTTAACGTTAGTTATTGAGATTGTAACTAAAAAAAAAATTAAGGCTGTTTTTTGTCCCAGATTGTACTTGCAACAGGCATGACACTGCCTGCTACAAAAAGTAATGTGTGCAATGTGCATATATGGTCTGGGGTCTTGAAATGTCTCAATACATGTAAAGTTTGAGATATTTTCCGCAAGTAAGATAGATTTTAATATTTGGGGCGCCAGTTAAATAAAACGATTAACGTCGTGAAAGTTTATGGTGATTCTGTGGTTTTATATGAAGGTGAAGCAGATCCCATAAAAGTGAAGGGCTCGGGAATTATGAAATATGTAATTTACAAGGACTCGTTTCTGATGGCAATCCCTTTTACGCAATTCAAAATATACCACAGCTATTACATACACAATTATATAACCTATATTGCTATGCTTACAATCCTACGAATAAATTCATGCACACAGCACAATCAGCATGCATATCATCCATTAATTAATGATGTTGATGACTGTGAAGGAGACGAGCTAGGACCGAGCTACCTCGAGACGCGTGACACGAAGGGCCGACCCCAAATAAAATGGGAAAGAGCCAGGCAAAGAAGAAGCTAAAAGTCCTTTTAACAGTCACAAGGTACGTACTGACTAAATAGCGTAAAATTTTTGGCACCTGAAAAATATATATAGTCCATGTTTTTATTGTTTAGGTAGGTTTTTATGATTAGATAGCTTGTAAGCCACGGTTTTCTTTAAAGCCAATGTAAAATAAAAGAGTAGGAACTCTGTAGTTAACTAATATTAGTTCTATTCTTAAACTGCGTCGGCGCATGAGCAGCGATGTGGAAAGAAAAACTGTTAAGTGCTTTCACTTTCGATATTTTATGCCTAAATAAGCTGGTTCGCTTGTTTTTCTGTTCAGCTGTCTGTGTGACTAACTGGCTGCTTTCAGTGACACTGTCTGACCCCTGAGTATACTAACGTCATCGTACTTAAGGCTTCGTTGCACCACTTTTACTTTAATCATAGCATAGAAACTAGTGTTTTTGGTAGAGAATTTAACAGATACATATTTGACGTATGTTTTAGTTAAAGGGAGATATTCTAACTAAAGTCTGAGGTTCAGCAGTGTCGGGAAAAGAAACGAGCAGCGTTTTCGAATATTGGCGAATAGTAAATCCTCGAATTTTTTAGTTAATGGGACATATTCTTTGGTCTGAGAAATGTAAACGTTTCATGACCAGTGCTGTTTTCGAATTTAGAATGTTTTGAGTAGTAAAACCTTCATAAACATAGCTGCTTGAATTATTATCTGAATGGCGACCTACTATTGGACTGTAATTTACAACCTTTTGTCTTGCATCATCCGTCGTTAGCTATTGTTATTTCAAAGTTTGAATTACAGAAGGAATATGCACTTTTAATCACGTACTATTGTATAGTACTGGCGACCCGACCCGGCTTCGCATGGATGCCGTTGAGTCTATTATGTCATGCAGATATTCTTCCTTCCTATTTTTTTACTAACATAAAGTGCGAGCTCACACAATAAAATAAAATGACTAAAACAATATCATGTGTCGTGATCTAAATCGACAGGTGCTATCCAATGTGTAAAATCTTGATGCGTCTTCTGTCTAGATTGGTAATATAGTTTGTTACACAAATATTAAAAACCGGTTAAGTGCGTGTCGGACCCGCGCACTGAGGGTTCCGTGCCACCCTTAACTGAATTCAGGGTCCACTTACTTTCACTTAACGAAAACATCACAATATATTGCGACAGCAAAACTAACTTTGTTTTTTATAGTGTTTGTATGAAAGACAAAGTTATATTTGCGGTTGATAAAAATGTGCAATATCTCAAAAACTACTGGTTAGATCTCCTTCGAACCAATTTTTGTTGCAAGTTTTTGTTGAGATCTACATCATATATTTTTTTCAAAATTTTCACTTTCTTAGTTCAAAAGTTAGATGGGGGGGGGACGCCCATTTTACGACTTTGGAAGCGTCTAAATCTCAAACCTTACACTTTTAGAAAAAATGGTTTTAGAAACCTCAACATCATTTTAAAAGACCTATCCATAGACACCCCATACGCATAGGTTTGAGTAAAAAAAAATTTTTGGTTTTAGTTTCATGTATGGGAGCCCCCCCTTAAATATTATTTTTTCTTACTTTTTGTATCTGAATCGGAAAGCGGTAAACAAAATACACCTACCTACCAAGTTTCAGCTATGTGATGCTTGTAGTTTCAGAATAAAGTGGCTGTGACATACGGACGGGCAGACAGACAGACAGACAGACTTGACGAAACTATAAGGGTTCCGTTTTTTGCCATTCGGCTACGGAACCCTAAAAATTGCACATTTAAGGCTAGTAGAATAATAAGCCCTGGATTATCTCAATAAATCTCATTGTGAAACACACAAACAAACATGTTGACAGATATGTCATCATCGCGCATCGCTATAATATGCAAGTGGTTTAGATAATAACCAATTGTTACATAAACTGTTACGTAGAGTTACAGTTGCATATTGTCGAACCATAATAACATCTTCATGATAGCGAAGCAAAGTAAATGCATGCGTGCATTTACCGTTATAAAGGTTGCAACTGGTCGCGAAAATGTTACAAAAATGACACTAACACTTGAATTCTCGATGTTAAGTGGCATATTTAGTGTGTGTGCTGTTAAAAGAGTTAAGGTAAATGCATAAACTAAAACCTTAGAAAAAAATTACTTACGCAGATAAGTTACGTATACACTGTGTATTTTCGAAACTTGATAAAACAAAATGTGCGGATACTAGACCCAAAATTATCGACAAAAAAAAATACAGATAATAAATGAAACAAAAACCGTTTTTTTACACAAACTTCAAAAGTTTTTCATTTTTTTTTAGTTTTTAATATATTTAGGTCTAGTACCCGCACATTTCGTTTGATCAAGTGTCTAAAATATACATTGTATAAAGTTAGTGAGTTATTAAACAAGGACAAGAAACATCACGAAATATTAGAGTCAAAATTACGAGAACATGGAAGTTTTATGCGAAACCCAATAGTTCCGTTGTTATTGTTTTGTCAAAACTAGCAAAGCAAGTTTTCAGAAACATCAACAATCTTTAAAACGTTATGGTTAAATTGACTTTGTACAGCACAGCCTTAGAAAACGAGGTTTATCGGCAATTAAAAAACGTAACCTTTAAATATTTAGACACATTCGAATAAAGGAAGGAAACGCCTAATTAGTAACCTAGGGAGGTCGTTTTTAATGTTCAACTAAAAACACTTTGTCACTGTTTAAAATAACAATAGTACTTTTGAGGTACAGACATTTGAAACGTGTGCCGCGTTTAATTATTTTTCAACAGCAAAATGAGAAGAGCCGCTTCAGGCGTTAGGACAGTGAGACTTTCACCGTGTCAAGGTTGTAAGACACATCGTCAAGCTTGACCTGTTTAAAAATGGATAAGATCAATAACATAAACATAAAGATTTAGCATAGTTTGTTTATTGTCCGTGATGCATCCCTTTTTTCAAGGTTTTAATTGTGAACCTGCTTCTTAATTGCCTCCCGCTTTCCCGCGAAATACACTTTTTGATACATTTCGTTAGGGGTCCAAGATTTTTTAACTCCCTCCTAAGCCTTTGCGGGTTGTAATTTTCACTTAGGCCATGTTGTAGATCCTGGCCACACAGGAGTAGCAGCGAGCAGGAAGTTGATTTTAATGAAGACGGTAAAAATAACTCCTATTTTTATAAGTTCCATGAAGTACGAAACCACTATTATTTATTCGTACCCAACGACAAACATCAGCCAAATGACACATATTTTTAATTGGCATTTAGACGTTACGATAAACGGAGTGTGTAGATTTTGAATCTCTAGTTTTGTCCTTGTCATTCTTGGCTAAATGTCCTTAACCTGGATGTAAGTCCAATCAGTCCACAACCTGGCTGTTGTTACTTGGCTTTGGACCAGTCTATCTTGGACAATGAGAGTCGGTCTCCGTTTCCGCTATTAACGATTTTGATCAGTGGGCCAAGGAACCGGCTATGGCGAAACCATTTCTTTGCTATACATTTCAATTTTATGTACACTTTTGAACTAGATATTTCTGCAAGGTATTGCTCTAGAATTTAAAAGCTTTGAGGCTTTTAATTTAGCAGCTGTTTCGGAAACGGTAAATTGTTTTGATTAATTTGTTATTTTTACCTAATTGGAAGAAAATAACTTCACTGATCAAAAATTATGTAAGGTAGGTATCATATATCAGGGCAGCGCTTGATATTATCAATTACGGCGATTCTAAACAGGTATGAATATGTTTTGCACCCGTATATTTCGATTGTGCTTCGTCACAATTAACGTCATAGTTTATTACTCACTGATGGATGGATATTACGTAGATAAGAGTTGTTTTCGTAGCAAAATTAATTTCCATAGGGGAGGCAATATCACATCTGTTGCGCCCACGGCGTCTGTTCTAGTTTTTATAACCAACTCTGTCTAAATGTTTATCATGTCTAGACGACGCACTTATCCTTTTGTTTCAAGTTTCTGTTTGTCTGGAGGATTTTATGACGCCTATTTACTTTCAGGTAGTTACTTACAACATAGTAGCATTGTATTTCGTAGTGAAAGGCAATAATTTCTACCTGTTTCAGCACTCTTGAGCCATTTCAAAGATCCTAAGAAGTGGAAGTAATAACAGTCTAAAATGTCCATTTCCTGGAACAGTCTTAGTCATCACATCAACTAACAATCTTTAGTAATAAATTGATCATGATTAAATAGGACCGAGATTAAGTAGTAGCAAGGTAAAGGATATCCATATGTCGTTTCCTCTCCTTTACCTGCGTATCCCATATTATAAAAACTACATAATAGTAGTGTAATTTAATATATTTAGATATATTCTATATACTTTTGTTCTGTCAACATCTGTCTATGATAAAATCAGCTTCACATGATAGACCTTTCCAAATCTGTACAACTATGTAGTTTCAACTGAATACTGTTCACAAAATCGGGAACAATTTGAAATATGTAGACAGATTTGGAAAGGGGTTTCCGTCTTAACACTTGGCTTCATTTGGAGTTAAGAGCAAACGTATATTGAATAAAATTCTAGTACTTAAGGTCTCGGCGCTGAACTACGGACGGACATGGCAAAACTATAAGTGTTCCATGTTGGACTACGGAAGAACAGAACTATAAAAAGGTATGTTTGGTGGCAGCTGTGCTCAAGCAAAAAGGTAAAGGTGCAAAAAACTTACAGCCTTAGAATATCCGCTGCAAGCGCTGCCATCTGAAGAGTTGCTCAGCCTCCTCTCGCTGTTGGAAGTCGGCGGCGACCACGCCGAGCTGCTGTCTGACGGCATTTCGGACACAAGAACCGTCTCACATCATACCAGAACCAAACACTAACGTACAACCGTTATTCACAACACTAGCACTTCACTTCGCTCCGTCGCCGTCCATTATGAGTCCCCTTTTACCTGTGGAAAGAGATACAGCGTTATAATTAAGGCTCAGGTAGATCCCAGATTTGATTGGAACGAAAATCTTTTTGAATTAAGAACGCGATCTTTCACTGATAAACCGTTGAGCAATCCACATTTGTGCAATGAAATAAAACGGACGCAATCCCAGAGACACATGTCTCAATCTCAGCGAGTAGTTTTTCTATATGAAAACAACGAATAAATTGACAATTACCCTAATATCAGAATTCCACTAAAAAACAAAAGGCAACAATAATACGGGATGGGTAAAGTTGACAATCGTTCGGTTATTAATCGCGAATAGCCGTTATTGACAACGTCCCGTGCGTCCGGTGCGCGTGGCGTCGCGGGCGAGACTGACTCCGGTCGGATGATCGAGCGTGCGCTGCGCCCGCGCAGCCAGATAACAATTTCTTAATCGATAACGTGTTATTATTAGGCACAATAAACTATTTTCTTTCGCAACATATGGTTAGCTTTATAACATTTTTTGTTAACTGCACGTCAGTTGAATTTACCGTTTCCATTTTGGACTTAGGACTTATTTGGTGCAGGTTTTAGATCAGAACTTTTCGATTTCACATGGAACTTGTTTTTAAATTTATGCGTCTACCCGAATTTAAATTAGTTTGACACTGAAGCTGCAACTGTATTTAAATTCATCGAACTGACGTTCTCGACAAGTCTGCAAATATCATGCTCGGAAGAATCTCTCGCAATCGCAATTTTTGAGTGATCTTTTTGGTTCTGGGAGATTTGTAGTAAATTCAGCTGTTGATGCTGTTACCTGCGAACTTCATGCAGTCCTTTGTGCTCATTGACAAAGCAGGTACAACAGGTTTGAATGGGCAATGAGCTGCCAGAAAAAAGGGTGGCCGGCAAACTGTGACCAAGGGCACTGTTTTTATTACATCTGGCGTCATTACATTATACAGAGTAATACTGACAATTGTATAGTTTTCATGCTATCTGGTCTATAACATTGGAGAAATGGATAATAACACGATGTGGCTACTGTTTAGTGATTTATTTCTCCTGAACAAAAGATCAAACAAGGGTTACCTCCTACGCACCTAGGCTTCTGTTATGAATTCAATGGTAATCTTTCTGATTGAGAATCACTGGCAATCTCAAGACCAACCTGGAGGTCATAGCTTTAAACGATTGCCAAACATAAAGTAAATATAAGAAAGGACAAGAACGCAAGTGCAGATGTAATGATAAGAAAGCAATTTCCTGGCCACTATCCTAACATTTGAAACCTGAACTAATATGGTAAAATAATACTAAGTATTAATACTCGTTGAATGGACATAAAAACGATATGACACTTAATAACAGTCACAATACCAGACCTCCAGTTCGCCGAATCGCGCCCCACACGAGATTATCTCAAATCGGAGACCCAGATTAAAATACTATAGCTTCGTGATCCAGTACCCATTGAATTGACACCAGGCATGTGACAGCGCGCGAGGAGAAATGACACCATTGTACTGAGTCATGTGACCATGGTGTCGAAAATACCACTCAATAATACCAGTCAAAATTTCATAGGGCTTTTCTGTGTCCCCTTCCAAGACCCGTTAATACTGTACGTCCATGTCTTATAGGCGAAACAGTGAGTCCATGGTGGCAAAATTACTAACAAAAATATTCTAAACGAAAATGTACAAATAGATGAAGCATTCTTATGATTGAAGTAAGTAAAAGAAAGAAAAACTTTCATTGGTGAAAATATGAATCACAACATTGAAATAAGTCTGTAGAAATTTCGAATTGGAAAAAAGGACTTGTCGTTGTCACATATTTTGTAGTGTTTATTAAAAATTACTTTTTTACAAGATGACTTTGAACATTGGAAGTTGACCTTCAAGTCAAAACGTACTGTTTTTTCTTATTTTCATTTACGTGTTTTTCATGAATATTTGCGAGCTATTTAAGTTATCCTAAATAATTAAAAACGGGTATTACACCCTTTCATTAATTCTTACTTTAAGCTCTAAGAGTAAAGTACGGTAAAAGGTTTAATAAATTAGTTCCAGTCTCAAGATTTATTTTGAGAAAGGATAGAAAAAATTTCATCAAAAATCATCAATTTATTTCTCAAAAATCTTAGTCTATACTTAGTCTCAATATTATTCTGAACAGCATGGTCAACCTAATAATGGGACACTTTCTACGTTCATGTTACACCACAGCCGTGTCCAGATAACAGCTGAAATGTAGCCCAATTATCACCTCTATCGTTATAGTTTTAGGGTCTAAGTTCAAATGCTAATGGCAGACAGGTCACTCAGGACTAAAACAAAGGGCTTATGGCTAAGAGAAATCGTCCAGGCGTCCTTATTTGAAGATTTATGTAATAGGAAACTATTAGTAACTGTGGTGTCAGAGGAAACCTGGGCTAGATTTATCATTTGGACCTAGCTTTGACCCTGTTTGATGTTAGAGGAAAATCCACCTTATGTGGTTAATGCTAAGACTCGTTTTAATTTTGTAGAAGGATGAAAGTGGAAAGTCCAAGTTTGGAAAGTGTCCAAAATTAGGTTTATCTTTTGGGTTAGCATTATTGTTTAGCTCTGAAGCCATTGATTGTTAATTAAAGAGTCGTTGGAAGATGTTGACTAACTTCCATAGGTACTGAGCAGTGAACAGAAAATCAAGCAACAAATATTAAATCTGTATAAAATATATATTACTAAACGTTTTAAAAACACGTTTAACTAAAGCCATAGCTGTCTTATTTATTGATTTAATAAGTATCTCTCAATTTTAAATGTGTTTCGTTTAATCCCCATCAAAGCTTGTCCTTCAAGATTATTTTATCACAAACACAAAGCGTGGAGAATAAATTTTCCAGCAATTAATATTGAGTGACATTTAAAAGAATCTCAGTCGTCGCAAAAGGAAGAAGCAAGGACAACAAGTGACATACGAGAGAATGCACGCGAATGCATATGGTTATGTTAAAACTTGCCCCACTGGTATATTTTTGGAGTTTCGAGGCGAAATATAAAACCTTCCGTCTTCGATACCCGTTTTACTAGAAGCCCAAGAAATCCAGATGAAAGGTACTAGAATTTGGCACCTCATCACGTAATTCGATGGTAAATCGAGTTAAATTAACTCGATTTACCATCGTCACGCTAAGAAGAAGATCTCATAACCCGGAATTATACATGTAGATCTACATCCCAAGGGAAAGCTTTTCGTTATCAAACTTATCAATCATAATGAGCACAACAACAACAATAATAATCAAGAGTAAGTATTCACAAGCATTACCAATGGTTGAATATTTAAGATGTGTGTGATGTGCGTGTTTGGAAGAAAAAATCCCTCAACCAATGGTCATGAATGACATGAGTTTATTCAATCACGAAACTGGGCCTTAAAGTACCTATATTTTAAATGTTTGTTCCCATTACAGGTCACACACTGTGTATTGTGAATAATTTCATGGTTTCATGCATTTTTCACTTGTTATTAGTATCAAAGTATGAAGTCATGTTTTTCACCACGTGATTTTAATCTTCAAATTTCAATGAAATACTGCTAACCAATTTGTCGAATGTCGGTGTTGAATGTAAACTTATATTTTTCAGGCAATAACTAAGTAATATTTAAAGAATATTAAGAAACAAATAAGTCAATGCCCTCAAGATTACACATCTGCAGTTTCTAGACTCACTAGGCCGTGTTGATAAGGACTTAGTGCTTATCTAGATTCAGTGTTTATCATAAAACAATTTAGGTAGGCTATGAAAACATTGCAAAACCTAGTCATTCGATATTTAAATTATCTGTCTGTTACTTTGTATGTAATCACAATTCAGTTTGTATACTACCTTTCTTATCAAGAGAACGAACGGCTGTTAGTAGTCAGGTATGGACATGGTCCATCTTAAGCCACATTATGTGTGGCTATCTAAAAAAGTAAATGTCTAGAAACATCCCACTGCTGGGCATAGCCCTTACCTCAAGTATGAAGTAGTTTGAGCCATACTCTACCACGCGGGCTCAGTGCGGATTGGCGGAGCGGTATTTGTTATATTAAAAAAAGGACGTTAGAAAACTATATCTCTTAATAGAGACTTAGCTCGTAGATCGAATAATTAAGTGGTCCATGACTACATGTTCTTTAAGTAATTTACTGCTTCTTGTATGACAAGAGACAATCGAGCACGGATACAGAAGCTAATAAAATAAAGTAAACCAGAAAAGTATAGTGTTTCCTGAAACTAGATCTATAGTGAAACGAGGAAGCACGGGTATTAACCTCAATTAATTTACCTCGTCTATGTAATACAACTCATTAGTAATTAATAGCAAAGAAATAGAACTTTCTATGACACTGCGATATTTTATTAGGAAGTTCTTCAGTTGCTATGTTGTGTTATGTCAAAATACAACAGAACTTCAGTGGAGCTGCCAGAATCGGAAAGTGCACTCGATTTGTGACCTTATTTCAATACCATTATGGTTATGACTACGGACTTTTATTTTTATAACCCATAAGTGTACACATTCACAAACACAATAGGACTAAAGCTAGGGTCTTTATATATACAGAAAAAGCAAATACAAACAAATCTCAGATTGCTTTTTTTTTAAAGTGAGACCTAATGACATCAGCCACCATCACTAAGTTAAGCAGGCGACCTTTTTAAGTTCTCAGGATAGCGTTGGATGAAGCATGTTCAGCAAGTAGTTATCGTGACAATCAAGATGATAAGACACCAACCAAACTTTTTCTAAACCAACCAATGAGTACGATACTATAACGATAACCAGCAAAACCTTTTAATGGAAAGTTTTTGTGAACCTTCTTAATAAACTAACAATAACCTCGGCATTTTGTTGCAAAAACTTTTATCTTCGCATTCAATTTTATGATCTACACATAGAATAACTTAAACACTGTTAAGCATAGTCCACATTGATAGCCAAAAGTCTTGTGTAATATTGTGATTAATTTTCTTTTAATATCCGTTTTTTATTTTCATAGAATTAGTTTTTTCTACGTTAACATCATAATAAACAGACGCAAGACTGATGTTTTGTTACTGCTGTTTGATCACTGATGATGATGATGATTGATTACTGCTGAACACAGGTCTCGTCCATTGATTTCTCAAGTGACTGGTTGTTGCGGCCTAAATGAAGCTTGATCCTGTCACCTATTATAAAAGACCTCTATACGACTTACTGGTAGACTCAGGAGTACTACCCTGCGTCTTGTCGAAGCGACTCCTGATCACGAAGTTTTCTCCCCTAGTGCAGTCCTGTGTAGCTCGTACCTTAATTTAAAAAGCTCGGTCCTCATACCGATACAATCTTCATACTGTGGTAATAGGCAGCTCTACATTACAGTACCGTTGTCAGATTAGTTAGCGAACTGTCTCTGTGGACGAGGCTTAGTCCAGTAACGGTCAGCAAAAAAGTCGCCGATGCGGTCGCCCTCGGCATTCGAGGCGCGTGCGCCTCCCGTTACGCCGTAACATAAATCGTTGTGGTAGGCTCGCTTTTGATAATATATAACGATATTAGCCGAGACAAATGTCTGAAAGTGCCTTCCGAAGTACGGAAGTGCTGGTGATATATGTTAGTTATATGACCGGAATGGTCACCCATCCAAACTCTCTGGTCATCATCATTATCAACCGAAGGTCCACTGCTGAACATAGGCCTGCCCATGGCTTTCTACAACGACCGGTTGTGAGCGGTCTGCATCCAGTGCGATCCTGCAATTACAAGGTCCTCTGTCCATCTTGCCGGTGGACGTCCCACGCTGCGCCTTTGGTCGAAGGGTCTCTCGACCTAGGTCGAAGGTCAAACTTTCTGTTAATCACTACCAAAGCGCTGCGATACAAGCACCTCAGGCAGTGACTCCGGAAAAGTTTGACGGCAGTTTACTTAAAATGGCGATTAAGACACTTATAACTCTACTAGCTTTTGCCCGCGACTTCGTCCGCGTGGAATAGTGACTTCCGGCAGATTTTTGGTTCTTACCACATAGTTCCCGTTCTTGCGGGATTTTCGGAATGGTCGAGTTCCCGCAGAACCGTTTTCACGGCGCACGCAACAGAAGGCTTCTAAGATGAAATAATTTCTCCCGTTTTTTACACATTTACCACTATATCTTTGCTCCTATTGGTCGTAGCGTGATGTTATATAGCCTATAGCCTTCCTCGATAACTGGACTATCCAAAAGATGAAATATGAAACCAAAAATTGCGCACGGGCGGGATTCGAACCAGCATCTTTCTGGCAATCCGGGCCAACTGCTCTTCCAATTGAGCTACCGTGCCGTAAAAACCATGGACTATCCAACACAAAAAGAATTATTCAATTCGAACCAGTAGTTTCGGAGATTAGCGCGTTCAAACAAACAAACAAACTCTTCAGCTTTATAATATTAGTATAGATGTAAGCCATCAGAAGTGTAAAAGTGTTAGAGAGCAATCTCGAAACATTGATGAGGTAACGCAGCCTACGCTTTAAAGAAAGCACTTGCAAAATTCAACAGGCGTGCCAATGTGTTGGTGGCCAAGTGGTATAGGCATGCGCCCGGATAGCGTAAGACACAGGGTTCGATCCCTTGCTTGTCTGACAGCTGTTTTTTACAAATGCGATTTGTATAGTTAAGTTTGTATAGTGACAAAACACTATAAAAACAAAAATAAATTAAGACTCTAAGCGCTTTGTTAAAAAATAAAACTAAACCTATAGATTAAGTGGCTATAGCCACAAATGAAAGAACGACCCTACCTGAATCTACCTCCACTGTAGTACTAAGATACAGCTATTTTGATACATACGGTTGTCTCGCTCGCACAACGCTAATGCCACGAGACAATGATCTCCGGATTAAAGATGAGTCAGACCCGAATGTGAGCTCTTATAAGGGAATCAACTCATGTTGTTTTTTTATCGAAGGATTTTTGACGAGGAAAATTAAGATTCGAAATTGGTTTCGAAGAAATTGCTTTGAAAAGAAATTATCAAACTTTGTCGCATAACATGATGCAAAATCTCTAGAACTCTTAATGCACTAGAGAGATGATTATGATGACAGGTGCAATGTCAATGAGAAGCTGCAATGGAAGGACGACGTACGTTATTGTCAATCTAAAAACCAGAAAATAGTTTCTTCTATTAGTAGCCAAAGGTGGTCAAAGGTAGGTGGTATTTGGTTCTGAAGTTTAAGCGAATGCTACTCATTTGATTAAAACACGCTTTACGGATTGATTTCGTTAACATTTATTTTTATATAAATGCCTGACGACTATTACCCATTGCCATTGCACACGTACGAGCCTTACGTAGATTCAACTATTGGCTGGATAGCTACTGTATATGTTCCCGTAAACCAAGGAGAACTTTGTATGCTCATTCTTCTGGAAATCCATCACAAAATTTAGATTGAGCACTAGAAATTATAATTTGACGTTATAAATGTCCACCAGCTCCCTCAAATCGATGTTAAGAGATATGTAAATGACAGAATGACAGCGTTATCGGACCGTACGCTTTCTGGTCACGTATAGCACAACGGTCCAGTCGTTAGACTCGTAAGCCAATAATTCAATTTAGTGGAACGATGGCTGAGATATGCAAGTTGGTGCGTTTAAGAGAATGCGAGGCAGCCACAAGAATGGCGGCGTTGAAGCAACATTAAGCGGTTTGATAAATTATGTACTGGATGAAGTAATAAGCTTGATCATTGTTTATCTTTTATACTAACGGAAGACAATGACACTACAATACGCAAAAGAGCAGTGTCTGTCAAAGAACTCCTAAACGACAGCCAGGCGCAGTTACAATTTCTTTTGGCACATCGTTCCTGCCAGTACTTTTATGTCATACCAACGCATCTTAAACAGCAAAGAAGGCTAATAACTTAATTGTAAAGCGAGTTTAGAAACAAAAGCTATCAAGACCAATCAATGCTAAATGACAATTTATGTGATCATAAAATTCAGAATTTCCGCTAAATTATTGGACACCGGCTAACAATCTGAACGTAAGTAGACATTGTTATTGGCATGTTGATAAGTATATTACCCACGGTGACTGAATGATGACGAAAACGCACTTTACCGTTTTATATGCAATGATCGAATTGTCTGTTTGAATGTGGAATTGGATTTATGGGTTGATATTTACATCAACTGCACGTATGGTTATAACAATCGCATAAATGGGGTATACGGAACACTACCAGCATTCTAAGCAGGCAAAAAAGAGAAATAAGACAAGTCTATTATATGGTCCTTTTATACATTTATTTACCTTGACGACAGGATTGTGTGAATAGTGGCATATTAGTGGCCTTTGTAAGTATGTTTTTGTTTAAGACTTAAAACACAGCCAGGCTATTCGGCAATTAAATAAAAACAAGATTCGTTTAGCCATACAGTCTAATTTGGAGGTAGTTTTGCCAGTCTGCGGCAAAACTACCCCTAGAATTAGCATTTTAAGTTATTTAACACTGATGATGTATTTTGATGATAATCAGCACCCCCAGAAACGAAGAAAATTGCACGAATAACACTTTCCTCAAACATGAAGTGCATAATCATCATTATCAGCTAAAGGACACAAGCGACCGGTTGTGAGCGGTCTGCATCCAGTGTGATCTTTACAAGGTCGTCCGTCTGTCCATCTTGTCGATACGCTGCCCCTTTGGTCGAAGGGTCTCCAATCTAGAACTTTTCTGCCCCAAAGGCCATCAGTTATTCGCGCTATGTGCCCTGCCACTTAAGCTTACTGATTCGTAGGACTATGTCCGTTGCCTTAGTTCTTGAAAATATGAAGTTGTTTGTTACTAGTCATTGAATGCTCAAAGCAAACTGTATCAATTCAATTGAAAAGGAAAAGTTAATGAGTAACAGATATCACTGGCCCCATCAAAATGCCAGATTCATTCCCCATTCATTCATTCATTGCACACAATTGAATAATCAGAACTATTCATACAATAGGCAGAAACAATAGAAACACAGGCTGAAAAACGTGAATGATGTTAACCTTTTAAGGCAATTTAAAGATATTTGTGCGCATACGCACAGAATTCAACGAAAGTGCGCTAGAATTAATGATTAAACGAACTTACCTTAGTGACGTTCTATCATAATTATACGAGAGCTTCATCCGAAGAAATTAGTAGAATAATTGTAGTTTCACGTAATCACTCGCTAATCTTACACTATAGTTTAAAGAAAATATTAAAAAAAAAAAACAAAATATATTTTTGTAGATTTTATAATTTCATGCACTGGTATCCCCGAACCACCTATTTGACGTTTACTTTTTCAATCATCATTTAGTTTAAAGTGGTATTAAAAAAAAAAATAGAAAAAGAAAAAAAAACTTTTAAGACTAAACACATGACAACATAATGAAAGTATGTTGTTGTTGTGTTTGGTATACTCTTACCAAAAAAATAATATTTCGGATGTTAGGGTCCTTAAGATGAGGTGGGGGGGTACTAATTTCTTCGGATGAAGCTCTCGTATAATTATGATAGAACGTCACTAAGGTAAGTTCGTTTAATCATTAATTATACATCGTGCTTCATTCCTCGAAATTAGTAGAATAATTGTAGATCTTGAGAGATGGAGAAATATTATTTTAGAAATAAAATTGAGATTTGAGATCAATGAAATTGTTTTAATGGGCATAAAATTATGCTTAACATAATTTAACATAAATGTTGAAGATCAATTCTCACATGAAAATAAATAATCTCTTCTAAAAATCTTATTAGAATAGGCTTAATTAATTAAAGCAATTCAGTTATTATTGTCTAGGACAGACAAGGCAAAATCATTCGAATGATGTATAAGGTCTCTTTTATAGAACCTTCCAAAAACATTAGATGTCCCGCTCCAACCAGCAGTGTTTCTAATTAGGTCAATATTCACACCAAGCCTACTGGCTGTAGATGTGCTTGCATGTCTGGTGGAGTGGGCAGAAAATATAGAAGTGTCAATTCCGCTTTCATTTAAAGTAACCTTTATCCATTTACTTAAGGTTTGACTACATACAGGTTTGTAGGGTCTCCTTATACTAATAAATAGCTGGCTAATATTTCCTCTCAATGTTTTAGTTATTTCTATATAATTTAACAAGGCCTTTGCAGGGCAAATTTCAGGTTTTGTGACATAGAATGGAATGTTAAGACATGGCTGGTGAGCTCCTAACCTGGATGTTTTAATTGTATCTGGAATCTTTATACTAATCATATCAGCGCAGCGTACTATATTCTGGACTTTGATTAATGAAAAAGTCTGCACTCTGTGTGCTGTAACAAGAGCTAGAAGGGTCAAAGTTTTCTTGGCTAATTGATCTAATGTTAAGTCCTCATTTGGGTATAGATTTGTCAGATAGTCTAATACAATTGATGTATCCCATGTGATATTGTACTTGGGTAATGGTGGTCTAAGTCTGTAAAAACCTTTAAATAGTCTATTGATTCGGTCATCAGAACTCACCCTTGAACCTATTATTAAGGATAGGGCGGAACGATAAGTATTGAGAGTTCCATATTGTGCACCTGAGCCAAAAATATTTGTAAAAAAATAAATTATATTCGGAATTGACGCTTCGTAACAATCAATGTTGTTAATATGACAAAAATCAAACCAGCGCTTAAATGCTACGGTATATTGCGCGATAGAACTATTAGATAGAGATGCACATATAACATCTAAGGCACTTGATGGTACACTTCGCCTGGAGAAAGCTTCCCTGATAATTTTGCGGCCATAAGTTTGAGCTGTGGCAGCGCCCTCGCACTGTTGGGAAAAGAAATCAACGTTTTTTCAGCTGGTTCAAGCATGATAGGATCTGATAAGAGAAGTTTGTTAAATAAAGGAAACCAAGCCTGAGTCGGCCAGTAAGGAACAACTAGTGTTCCATGAGCCTCATCAGTAATAATTTTCCTTAGAACTTTTGCAATAATCGATACCGGAGGAAAAGCGTAAAAGTTAATATTTTTCCAATTAACTGTAAAAGCGTTGATGGCATAAGCTCCTGGGTCTCGACCCCATGACACGTATTTCGGACATTTTGTGTTTAGCCTTGTTGCAAATAGGTCAACATCGGGAATGCCAAAATTTTGAACTATAAGTTTAAATGCAGAGTCAGTCAATTCCCATTCCGTGTCAGGATGCAACCGCCTGGATTCCGCGTCTGCTATATCGTTATCCTTAGAACTTATATAAGAGGCATATATGAATATGTTTCTCTGCTCACAAAAAGTCCAAATATCTTTTGTTAGGTCATTAAGATGTGGAAAACGTATTCCACCCATACGATTGATATACGATATAGCAGTCGTGTTGTCAATGCGTAATAGTATCTGACAGTTAAATAGATTAGATGCAAATATTTTTAAGCCAAAGAATGCAGCTAATAATTCAAGAAAATTTATGTGTTTCTGTGATTCATCGGCACTCCACTGGCCGTTCGCAGTCTTCCCTTCGCATACTACCCCCCACCCAGTTTTGCTGGCGTCTGAAAATATTTCAAAGGAGTAACTATCTTCCCGTGTTGGATTAATAGCATATTTTATTGAGTTAATCCACCATTTTAAATCATCCTGTAAATTTTCAGGTATGTTCATATAGTTGTCATAATTTTCATTAGATTGTAAGAGGGCAAGATATTTACACCTTTCGAGTTGTTTTGTGTAAAGCCAGCCATATTTAACACCTGGGCAGGCAGCTGTAAGGAGGCCGACGACGCGAGCGAAGTGACGAATTGAACAGCGCTGAAGGCGACTCAATTTATTTATTTCTGCTAATATATTATCTCTTTTTGCATCTGGTAGGCAAACATGAAATCTCTGTGAGTCAATTATGAATCCCAAATAAGTGCATACCTTAGATGGAGTCAGGCAACTTTTCTCCTCATTAATTAAAAAACCGAGAGATTCAAGAATGGCTCTGGTTTGATTTATGTTCGTCATACATCCCCAGTATGTAGATGATATACAGCATATGTCATCTAAATATATGGTGGACAAGAAACCTAATGATCTAAGCACAGACATCACTGGTTTAAGTAACTTAGTAAAAACGTAAGGGGCCGTGCTTAAACCAAAAGGTAAGACATTAAATTCAAAAGTTTTATCATTCCATCTAAATCTTAAATACTTTCTATAGCCTTCATTTATTGAAATAAAAAAATATGCATTATTCAGGTCCAGAGAAGCCATAAAACAATCCTTTGACACAAGTTTTAAAGTTGTTCTTAGATCCTCTAATTTGAAGTGATCACTATGTATAAATTTATTTAAGGGTTTTAAATTTAATATAAAACGAGACTTGCCATTTTTCTTTTTTATGAGAAAGTAGCTAGACAAAAATTGATCACTAGATGGTTGACATTCAGCGATAGCTCCAGAATTTAAAAGGTCGTCTATAGCTTCTTTGTAATTAATAAATTCTAACTGTGACAGCTTCGGCTGTTGAGGTAAATGTTTTTGAATCGGTGGCTTAAAGAAAGGAATACTGTATCCTTGGACCCATGATAGTATTGTTGGATCGCTAGTTATTCGACACCATTGCTTATAGAAATGAGTAAGTCTACCAGAGACACATACCGAGTCTAGCGACGTTGGTAAGGGCGTTGCTTGGACCGCTGCTGCTGCTGCTGCGGCGCTGGCGGCGGCGGTGGGGGCGGCGGTGGTGGCGGCGGAGGCGGAGGTGGCGGCGGGTACAGGTGCCACTGTGTCGACGCGGGCAATGGTGCCCTGGCTGGGCCCCGGATGGGTGCAGGCTCCTGTCTCCTCTTGCCTGGTTGCCTGCCGGGGGCCAGTTGAGGTCTTTGGTTTAAACGATGCTGTGCCCGCGGCATCCCAGCTTTCGTTTTTGCCTTTATTTCAGATCCAGATTTGTTAATGGCTTTGGCTGCCTTTAAAGTGTCTGCTAGGTTCTCTCCAAATAAGTATTTATCAATACTAGTTTCATATATCTGGTTCTTTATATCCTTCTTGATAGATGCACAAATGAGACTTCTTCTCTTCATCGACTCATAGTGTTGGAGGTCGCATAAAAGCTGTGCTCCATCAAGCAATGGTTTTATCACAGCTGTATCCTTGAATTCGGATTGGAAAATCTTGGTCAGAGCTTCGCCTATGCAGGCAATAACGGATGTTAATTGTGCTTGTTTGCCCTGTGAGCTCTTATCTTTACCTATCATGGTATCTGATAATGCTGCTTTTATCTCTGGATTCAACAGTGGTGAGCCTAACCTCGGGCAGTTCCCCGGAATCAGATGTTTTTCTATCAGCTCCTTCCGGGCCTCTTTAGTAAGGCCCGACGTTGCTACATGCCCCCATCTAATTGCAACATCCTTCTGGATATTATTGCCAGTTCGTTCTGTTTCTGAGGGGGAGTCACCCAACAGCTCCAAGATGTCATTATCCAATGTGCATTCCTCGGGACCAGACTGGGCTGGTATTGAGGGCGTTGGGAGTATGCCCACATCTGCTTCGAGTGTGGGTAGGCCGGGATCGTCGTTTAAAACAACAGAGTCCATTGACCGTGGTTCGTGGCCATCTGTAAAGTGCATAAAATATGATTATTTTATTATCTTGCACTTCTCTCAATAATATCCAAGGTAAGTATGTAGGAGTAACATACTATGTTTGGACTAATTACGAAGAAACAAAATTATTCACAAAACGAAATAATTTCGTTAAGTATTTGCTTATTACGTAAATTATGATTTGCTAATTACAAGCAGATAGCAGAAGTCTATCAACATACTATTGAAAGACAACATTACGTACAAAATTATTTACACGGCACTTTTCATATAGTCACAATGATGTGACATATTTCGTGCACTAGTATTTGTACATATGAATGTAAAAACAAGGTAAATACAAACATAAATGAACCAGACCAAAAATTACAAGAAAGAACACGTTGCCAATTTTGAGGTTATGACATAACCTACAACAATTGATATCAATTATGTCTGGATTACAAGGCATTGTACCTACTTTGATAATAAGACAGATTTACCTTCATCTAATGATATAACAGGCGACATGATGCGTTCATTTCTCGAGTCGCTGCTATCCGTCGAACTCCGGCGAGAACGCTTCTTGCGTTTGCGTAATTTTTTTTCAATCTTCCGCATTTTTCGTCGAATATATTCATCACTGTCTTCGTCATTACTCCTCTTAGGCATATCTGGTATTTACCGATGGTAGCACGATACGGACACTATATTACGAGCTGAGAATATAATTTAGTGTAGAATAGCGGAGCACTAAAACGCGAATGATGATTGAAAAAGTAAACGTCAAATAGGTGGTTCGGGGATACCAGTGCATGAAATTATAAAATCTACAAAAATATATTTTTTTTTTTTTTTTTAATATTTTCTTTAAACTATAGTGTAAGATTAGCGAGTGATTACGTGAAACTACAATTATTCTACTAATTTCGAGGAATGAAGCACGATGTATAATTAGAGTTGAGCTTGTATCGAATAGTTTTTGTCGATATGATTTGTAACACGGGTATGCCCGAAACCCTAAAAACATATAGTTGGTACCTAATGCAAAAGAATTATTGGCTATGCCCGTCTTTTCACTCCTTACTACAAATAAAAAGTTAAGGATAACGAAGGAAATGCAAAAATGCTTATTGCGCGTAGATCAGAATATTTCATTATTTAAGCCACTACATAAACAATAACGTATTGTTCTAAGGCATAAGTTATGTTTCGTTTAGTTTATCTTAAGTCTGATGAATATCTGTTTGGTGGTATAATTTGGTGACGGATGATCTTGATCTTAAGACGCAACTATTGAAATCATAGTCATAGCAAACTTTAGCGAGTCAATGATCAATACTATCGACATGTTCACTTCTCGTCACTACCAGGCATCGAACCTGCGAGTTGCGCAAAGCTTCCTAATTATCCACGTACTGGGAAATAACAGAAATCTGCGCGTACGCACGCTGAGAGCGAAAACGGGGAAATGTTGATAAAAATATTATTTCCCATAGTGTAGCGTTCTTTGCGTAACGCGTAGTTAGAAGAATGTAAGTACAAACTACAAGTGTCAATTTCGTATTTTCAATTAAATAAATAAATATGCACTAGACAACACACATATTGTAGCGATTCCGAAATCCGAAGTGAGCACTTTGTATTACGAATACGATTATGACAGGGGCGTCTCTCTAAATACTCGAATAAGTACATACACATCGATGACTTCTTATAGTCCAGTAAATTTATCGGGCGCCTTGCGTCCGATAGATCTGATTTTTTTGCACAATCGCTCGTGCTCACCCCTTGCCCCTTTGGATTTGAACCCGGGACCGCTGTCATCATAGTCAGGAGAGCTAACCACTAAACCAAACGTGTCGTATTCAATTCAAGTATACTAAAATTACTACGGATTACTTATACTGTCATATCTATCTAGCTAAAATATTTCAAGTGCTTTTAAGAGTTTCAAGAGGGAAACGATCCTTGACAACCTTTGGAAACAAAAAAGTTCGAGTATGTACCTTTTACTCTCAAAGATAAAAGCTCTGGGTTGAAAAGCAACTTTGCTTGATAACTTTAATAAAAGGTTAAGGTATTCAAAATTAATTAAATGAAGGGCCAGAAATCGAAAGTGAAGGAAAACTTCACTTATTAAGACGAATTCTTTGTTGAGTGGGATTTGAATATCAAATGACATATCGGCGGTTTTTTTTTAAATTATAATGAGCATCCAATCTCTTTTATATTACAGTTGATTTATGCTTGGTTAAAAGTAAAATTCATCAATCAATCAAATTAAGTTTCGGGCACATAAACAAACTAGGTGAAACTGTATAAAAGATAACCAATTTCAACTAAGATGAAAAGGTGTATGTTTGTTTTCATACTTACATCCATGCTAAAACTTAAGTATGAATGAGCTTATCTAAAAGAAGTTTTTTCGAAATGCTCTTGATTCTAGCTCACCAGATTGGGCTTAGACAGAGTCGACGATAGAGCGAGCTCACCCAGAAGAAGCCTATTTACTCTGACTTTTAAAGTCTTCAGGTTATATTTCATTGAGAACACAGATGCGGACAAACCTTAACTTTTACCTTACACAATATAATACAAATTCTTAGTCCTAGTCCTAGTCCTAAATAGAAGACAAAATAATGCGTTATGGAGAGTTTTTTTTTTGCAGAGGGTTTATTTTTTCTTAGCTAAAGGTTTAGTACAACTACAAAGTTGCTTCAACTTTCCTACTCCTGCCATTGCTGTCAAAGCCTCAAAAAAACGTCAGTACATCAACATGGCAACAAGAAGCTGTAGATCCAAACGTAGCGGTCTACATTCCGAGGCAGGTTGTGAAACGTCTGCCAGTATGCACCATAAATGTAGATGGCACATGTCTCCTTGCCTAGCCTGTTTAGGGGTGTCAAAAGAGTTTGATGCTTTGGTATGAAATCAATAAATTGCTCTTAACAATATAATTAAGTAGCGTAATCCATAAAAGTTTATATTATAGGGCAAAATTTTTTAGTAGTCACTATTTTAACAAAGGGGATGGTCTTATGTCTCTTTTGTATTTTACAAGCTCTAATTTAACTTGTAATGTATATAATGTTTATATATATATAATGTATGATAATGATGATGACGATGAATAGACCACGCACATAGGCCGACGACAATTTGTCAACATTATCACCGACAACTTCAGCTCAATCATTCGGATAAATCATTAACCAAATGAGTGCCTTATGTTTTTTATTAATTGCCGCATCTTTCCTACTAACAAATAACTTCGTTTACATTGGCTTATCCATTACTACTTTTTAAAGATGTTCTGTCGCAACCCTACCCTACGTAGTAAGTAGTGGTACGACAGCATATGCGGTGACGAAATAAGACCCCGCCAGATGGCCGCTACGATCGGGATCGCTTGGGGTTACAGACCAGTGGTTAATCAAAGATCGGGTTATTGAGGCCACCACCCTGGTAGAAAATGTTGTGATTTATGCACTGGTTCCTATGTGCACAATATTTTTTTTATATGGGTTGATATCAAAATAATCCTTGCTGAATTTAATAGTAACCATATTTATGACGCAACGTACAGAAATATGTATGAATTGTTAAGAATGATATAGTTTGAAGAAATTTTTATCCAACTAAGCTTACCGAAGCTTAAAAGTAATTACTGCGATTAAGGTGACTGACACCGCCATCTATTTGTTTGTATACAGCAAAAAACGGAGTAAATACAAGCAGAAAATACTTATTAGAAAGTAGTTGTGTACGTACAGTCAACAAAAAAGACAATACTTAGACGAATATTATAGTTCCATTTGTAAAATAATGTATTCATAGTTTTTACCACGTGCTCCAACCAAGAAGTAGCTACGCAAATTTCGTACCTGAAACAAAAAACAAAGAAAATAAGTAACAATAGACAAACGAATTTAACTTACTTGAAGCGCGGCATCACAAACACACGTAAATAAGTGTTACATAATATTTCTTATCGACCATCTCAAGATCGTGGCGTACAAGTTACGATAGAATCTAATCCAGAAAGGTCTGAGTAACCCATCATTTGGCCAAAAAAGTTGGTGAAAAACAGACCATATGCCTTTGACCTTCTGAATTCCAATGCAAAGAATACAAAAAGCAATCATGACGCTTGGAAGTTAAGTTGAAAATTGACATCATGCTGCGTAGCGATTTACGTCATTTTGGAGGCTAGCGGTAAAGAGAGGTAGAGTCCGCTTAAAAAATATGTGCCATTTATAAAGGGTTAGTAGTCTTTGCGGTTAACACGAGAAGACATAAAAGCTATTTTTTCTTAATCATTTTCGTCACCATGTCATAGTAATTTCCTCCGGTAATTTCATTTTTTTAGGGAGATAATGTCACAGGATAAGGATTACAGATGTTCATTCTTTTGTAGGATGCTCGCTCATGCGTTTTTCCAAATTGTTCCGCAAAGTCGAACAAGAGATAATGTAGTTTATTTTCTTACACAACACCTACTGATAGCGCTCTCTGAACATTTAAAACAAAACACAAACGCCCGATCCAATCCAACTTACGTGTTCATCCCGACAAAACCGACCGAAAATACTTGACTCCACAAAAAAACCGGGATACCTTACTTAGGAGTGGTAGTGAAGTGACGACCTTGGCGGTAACTGTAGGCCGCGCCCGGCTGTTGCCCCTGGCATGGGGCCGGTTTGCTTTTTTGTATGTTTTGATCGATGGGGGCCTTTGATTCGAGTTGAAGTTAGGAACTGGATTTTGGCAATGGGGTTTACGATGGTAGATTGTACTGTACATTAGCTTAATTCAAAATTTAAAAAAATAAATCATAATTCTATTTTAACAATTGAAAATATAAAAATCCCTAATAATGTTGGCAATGAAATAAATAAACTATAAAAATAAGCAGGCTTTTTTTTAACTTAAGAAGATTTTTTTTTCTTGTTTGTCATGTAATGTTTTACGTACACATGGTAAGGATTTACTTTCTATATATTTTGTTTATCCTTGGGGTAAAATATACAAAAAATCATATTAAATGAAAGTTAATGACAGTGACAATAATTAAAAATACATACTTAGTATTTGCATATAAATATTTATTTATGTAATATTTATTTTTAAATAAGTTGGATTGCAAGTAGAATATTTTAATTAAATTTTAATTGCAGTGCACCCAATTTTGTTTACGTAAAACGAAACGTTTTTGACATAAATCGTCTACACCGCTTAACCCGTTCGCCGTCATCAACTTTCGTCAGGCGGTGCCATAATTCATTTTGTGACATTTGACACACTTTACAAAGGTTCTGATGGTCCGGCGCATCTATGCAATTATTACTTTTACTTTCCACCGCTATGGGGGAATTTATTAACATAAACAGAAAGTTTTGGGCGTGCAGTGAAATTTTATTTTTTTAAGATAAGTATCTATGGGCATATTGTGAGTTTGGTCAGGTTTAAAACTTTAACTACATAAAATAATACAAGATAATGTTAATGTGAGTGTGTGTTTTTTAAATAGTGTAATTGTAATGTGTAATTTTAGTTTAAGTATTATTTTGTTTTTCACATTAATACATTCTACGTTTAAATAAGTATGTAGAGGTAAGTAGGTACTAAATATTTTCGTTTGAAACAATCGTGAATAATCTAAATGCGTAGTTTGCTTAGCAATTTCCACACAATTTCAAAGGCATTGAAAATATTTTTATTCATGGTCATACTTACAATAGTTAAGGTAATTCGATACGCCGTGCCTAAACGCGGCGTACGAAAAACAAACTGTTCAATTTGCTCACACTCATATTCGTATATGTATTTATAACAAAAAATATGAACTATACAATCCTACATAACGTAAGTAAATATTATTAAATAATCTTCATAGGATTTATTTTTAGCGCTTGTTCTGGCATACCTTCTGAACTTCTGAATTTTGGCTAAACTAAGCAGGTTAAACTTTTTTAATTCTGGTTAGTCCATAAAAAGATTCAGCGGGTCTAAAAAGGCCGCTTTGAGCAATTCTTCTCAGATTCGTTTTATGAAATGGATTAAATATAGGAAAATGGTCACTTGCCCGGCAATTCATAGTATGATTCGTATAGGATTTATATTTTGACAGTTTATTATATTTTCTGTTTTTTTCATTCATAATACGAATCTGAGAAGAATTGCTCAAAGCGGCCTTTTTAGACCCGCAGGTCGTCATATGAAAAGATTCCTTGGGCTTTTTATTCATATTTTTGTTTTTATCTCCAAATCAACACACATTCGCCTTTCGGCATCAATTTGTTCATGATTTATCCACTTACAGATATCCGAAACTATGATCCAAAGCTACCGTTCACTAAATTATAGTACCGAATGATTAATGCAATTAAAACTATTAGGGCATGAATAGATAATTGATACTTGTATGCTCCAGATTTATAATTTTGATCGCAGATAAGTTTTGGTGTTGGTTATGTTATGACTTATGTGAACGTTTCAATGGCTTAGACTAAGTTGAGAAACCGGCGGTTACTGACAAATTGAACTGACAGATAAGGCCGTATTTGAATTGACTTACTACTAAACCAACACCTGGCCTTTTAATTGAGAGAGAAGTTAACTATGTAGCGCAATGTATACTTCAAAGACTTTGTTAAACAATTGTCAATTTATATACCAAACGTAGAAGAGAGAGAAGAAAGCCTATCATAACATAGCTTGCTCAAAGCAGTAAACATAATGGTGATCTTCTTCCCATGTTAAAGCAATTATAATCTTATGAATTATGATCAATCTCTTGCAATCAAACATCATAGAAGAATCTGTGAAGGGGTATCAAAACCAACACACAGAATGAAACACTGTAGTAGCTTGCTCATATTTTCCCCATACAAACATGTCATCCACATAAACGCCCTTTTCATGTACCCATTCGCGTAGCCCTCATAAGATCAAGTTGGCAGATAGCTGATATTTGTAGCAATGAGTCTATGTTCTATCAATTTGATCTGACTTTTATAGTGGTGGAGTAATTCTGCCGTTATGACTTGTAGTAAATTGTAATCGGAACACAAAACCAAAAGGTCACCTCAATCTGTATCTTTAGGCTTTGTTAAGTTATGTACGGTATTGTAATCGAATTCCAAGCGAACATTATTAATAATCAACGGAGATCAATTTCCGTCATCGTCGACTAAAACATGAAGCATTTCCCTTGCTGAAAAGAGTTCGGATATAGTATTATAACCACACAATCATCATGGGTATTACTAAAGCAGCATACATTCAGTTATTCAATCTTTCTCCCGACAATGTTAATCCTGACTATTGCCAAATAATTACAAAAGTAAATAATTATTTATGTTTCTAAAACGATTAAGCAACACTCCGTCGTAATTGTACTGTTTTCCCAAATGTCGCATGATTTATTAAGTTAAAATATTACATACGTGGACAACGACGTGCTGGTTACATTGTTATAAATACTTATTTGTGGACTAGATATTTAATGTTTAGTCATTAATGTAAATTAGATTTAACTAAGCTGGGTTAAACCCGGAACTTTAGTTAGTTCCAGAGGTGTTAAAAGTTCAAAGTGACATAAACGGAATCGAACTGTGGACGTTGGTAACGCAACGCCATTAGCAAACCAAGCCTAGCATTATGGCGGTGGCGATCCAATAAACAACATAGACAATACGCTTTAACGAAGTGAACAGCCCAGAGAAATCGGCCAGCCAGCTCTGCACTAAGGGGCTTCCAAAAACGTGTCGCACCAAGAAACTCAAAGAAAGCCAAATCTGTCACATGTCACACCGGCCTAGCTATCACGCCGCAGCGGCATTATTCATAGAACCTATCTGACAATTCTTGACGTAGGCCGCCGGCTTAGCCGCCGGCCGGTGTGGATGCACTAACTAATACATTGTCGTATCTAATAAAAATAAATTATAACATTTTCTAAAGTAAATAGGAACATTCAATCATCAGTACATGAATAATTACTGCAAACTGATGGTGATTTCTCCCATTAAAGCAGAAATACTAAGATATTTTAACACTCGGGTATTTTCATACATTATAATCAAACGCATTCATTATTATGACCATTGACACTAAATAATCGTTGTATTGTTTAAGTTTCTATGTGTCAAAGAAACTTTAAGCTTAGATCAGGATTATCAGAAAGGAATACCAACAATCCGTGCTAATTTCATCCTACGTAAGTTCTGAGTAAACTGTCTGTTGTTCTTGATCTGTACCAATTCGGTGTCCAGACAATGTCCTAAACATGTCACATTAGGCCCTTAACAATTGTGTTGAAACTTCAAGAATGCGAGTGAAATTAAAGGATATCAAATATACATTACACTGATTGGCGCAATATATCAGAGTTGGTTAGTTCTGGTTATAAAGGCCTGGTAGTAGCTACTGGAATTTAATGTAATGTAATGTGCGTAATGATTGTTTTAAAGGCGAACAGATGAAGGAATAGAGTTTCAAAAGGTTAGATAGAGGTAGTACTAATATCACAAATAATACCGTACTTGTGTCCATATGTCATCAAAATAGCGTTGAAATGTGGTTGCGTAAAGGCGCAGCGTAGGATGTCCACCGACAAGATGGACAGACGACCTTGTAAAGATCGCAGGATCACACTGGATACAGACCGCTCACAAGTGGTAACTGTGGAAAATCTTGACG
Source organism: Pyrausta aurata (assembly GCA_963584085.1). Classification (NCBI taxonomy): domain Eukaryota; kingdom Metazoa; phylum Arthropoda; class Insecta; order Lepidoptera; family Crambidae; genus Pyrausta; species Pyrausta aurata. Next base: position 2,463,994 of record OY757272.1, on the reverse strand, counting down.
GAGGCGTATGTTCAGCAGTGGACGACCTTTGGCTGATAATGATGATGAAGCTTGTTAGATTGATGTGGAACAAAACGGCGAAGTTGAAACAAACATGCAAAAGGGCATGTACTTAACCACTTTTAAAGATAGCCGTAATAGTATACATGAAGAGTAAAATACCGAATGTAATGGACTATAGAAAGTAGAGGCCCTTGAAATATGAAGCAATCACAAAAAACTTTCGCCAGAATTTGTAACACGTTCGCACAAAAGAATCGTCACGACTAAAGTGACATCATGCCATTTTCTAGTGTAGTAAAAAGTATATACAGGGTGTGGCCTGTAATAGGAGCAAACATTTTAAATATAGGCCCTTTAAGTACCCAGTAATCAATTCTATGGTAATAATTTATTTTTAACAAAATAAATCGAACTTGCAATGTATTGCAAACAGTTATGTCTAATATTAGAACGTGACATTACAAAATTGTTAAGCGATTTTGATATAGGTACATTGATTAAGTATTATAACTTTCCACACTAACACTATTACCTGGTCAAGGTAACAACGTGTACCTAGAATGTTTCCTAACACTTACAGTGTTATATTTGAATTTCTAAAAGAAAAATATAAGCCAGAAAGATGCTTGTTCGAGTCCCGCCCGTGCGCAATTTTTTGTTTCTTATTTCATCTTTTAGGAACGTATACCTATCTCAGTCCTTGAATATAATGTTTGCTTCTATTACAGGCCACATACTGTATACTCCAGTTCATGACTTAGATATACATCAGTAAGGAAGGGCTAGCTGTGAAACATGAGCTTGGGGCATTTTGCCATTCGAGTTGGTTGCGTCATTCGGCGTGATACACAAACGGAGCCTGAATACTAATGACCGGTTAAAAATCACAAACTCCTCCTTTGTTGAATATTTCATGGTACATTTCGCAAACTTGAAGAATGGGGGAATGTTATGCAAAAGAATTATGGGTTCAGTTGATGGTTATTAATCGATGGTGTAATAAATATTTTGGAGAATTGGGTGGATTTGGTAAGGAAACGATGTAATAAAATAAAGCTGAAGAGTTATTGGTTTGAACGCGCTAATCTCTGGAACTACTGGACAAATTAAAAAAACCTTTTTTTGGATAACCTATCCAAAAAAAGGTTTTTTTAATTTGTCATTTACTAGGGCAGGCTTAATAAGGCTATAAAACATCACGCTGTGACGGGAAGCGGACGCAGTCGCGAGGGTCCGCTAGTGAATAATATGTAGGACAAAACGTAATGAAGAGATGACTAAAACAATGGAAATGATACCAAAATTGGTCAAAATTCATAAATCAGCTTCTTATTTTATTATTGAGTAGGAGGAGTATAATATCTTTTAACGGTTTAATAAAAACATAAAATTCGGAGGTTCATAAAACCCCAAATATAGCATTCAAAGATGACCTCATATTGTAAAAGTTGGTCAAGTGTTAAAAACAATAGTGGTATCATTTCGGTGTCGGAAGTCTCGACATAGTTTCCCTGTCGAACTACCTGGTGGCGTTCGAAAAACGCTGACACAAAATTGGGGTTTTCATGTATTTATTGATTGAGAAGAATTTTATGAAATAAGCTTAAAAAATCTTTTTACGATTGGTTAAAGACAGCTGCGTAAGTTAAAAGGATATTTTATGCAATTTAACTTATTGGGGCGAAATGTCAAAAATGTTCCATTTCTTGTGCTTCAGACTTCGGCCCCAGATCACTGTTCGGATGGCTGGCTTTGGTATAATCGATTTTGAGACCCGCTATTCGAAATTGTATACGAAGAACGAAAAGCATAACGAAATGGCAATCTAAACATGGTCGAGTGACATGGAGGAAATCTTTATTAGTTTTATTACAAATCGGCGTGAGAGCTGCGTTGTTGGAAATAGTACTAACAACAGCACGTCAAGGTAGGCACTGCGGTATCTTATGCAGTTGTAATAAGGGATACTTTTTAACAAGAATGTATAGCCTGATGTGATAAAAAGCCTGACTGAAATCGTTCTTTAAATTGCCATCTTAACATAGTATGAGTCCGTCTCAATATGGTTTTAGGGCACAATAAAGTACAAAAGTAATTTGTATTGCAATGAAATAATACTACATTTGAGCGTCATTCGATATGTTTTCAGTGGACTTTCTTATGTGAAAATTAATTATTACTATTGAAAATAAATCAAGTTGACCAAGGGTGCCATAAAGAGGTTATTATTGAAACATTTTGTGACCTGAAATGCGCGAAATTTGTATTAGTAGAATACTTATCAACATGTTATCAAAGGGCGCCCGCGGATGGCTATGATGATTTGAAGAGCAATGCATGTTTGCAATGTTGCAAACGTCAAATTACTAAAGAGAAAGCACAATGTAAGGATTGAAGACGCATAATTATACAGTGTTTCTCTGAAATTTTTAACTTGTTAAACGTAATCAGCTCTACCAACGGGCTTCTAAATCATAATGCGAGCTCAGAGATCATAGTTTAACCTAATAACTATAAGATTATAGTAAGAGGCACGTGTGGTGCATTGTATCATGCTTTGTCATGACGGTAACGGTAGTAGTTTTTGTTGGATTCAAATGATTTAGCTTGTATGTACAGTCGAACATAAAATCGTTATTTTGAACCAAGAAATTTATTAGAAATTGCTTTTAAGACGCCGCCTTCAAAGCTAGAATCCTTCGAAATGAGGAAAGTATCATGACATGAACTAAAATATTTGATCGAGTGCGCTTGCTTCATCATCATCATCATTATCAGTCAAAGGACGTCCACTGATGAACATAGGCCTCCCCCACGGTTTTATACATCGATCACAAGTGGTCTGCATCCAGTGTGCGATCTTTACAAGGTCGTCTGTCCATCTTGTCAGTGGACGTCCTACGTTGCGTCGTTGGTAAAGAGGTCTCCAATTTGGAGCTTTTCTGCCTCAACGGCCATCAGTTCTTCGCTCTATGTGCCCTGCCCATTGCCAGCTTACTGATTTGAGCTTGCCTTGCGTTTTATAAAACACAGTCACCAAATAGCTCGAGATGTAATGTGCCGAAATGAATTAATTATAAGATTAAACTATCCTTGATTTAAATTAGTAACAGGAATTTTCCCTTTTCTCCTTGACTGTATCTATGACCGTTGGCTGTCAGGCGTACCAAATTAAGCCAAATATCTATAGCTATTTACAAATTGTAATCTATTGCATTTACAATCTTATTGTATTAGAATTATTAGAAATAGGGAGTCTGTAAATGATATATCGGCAGCTGTGTCTTACAAAAGGTTAAGAAATATGTTATTTTAATTCTAATAGATCTTACATGTCAGAACTGACTGGTTTTAGTAATTGGAAATGTGCTACTGAGACTCAATAAGCATTTTGGGAGGCTATTAATAAATAAAATAGCTATAGATCAGAGAAACTATCCATCACCAGTCAATTATTGTGCAAGAATCGCAATTTTCATTGGTTTGAGTATTGAATTGAATCCAATTTTGTGAGACCTTTATCCCATACACCAACTTTTGTCTGTTATAATTTGAAACTTACTGGTTATTTAACAAGGCCAAGAATAATATGGAGTTAATTTAAGATTCATTTTGCTTTTATGTCAAGCAAAATTGTAGAGTGAGTATAATTTTTGCGTGGAAGCCGAACTGTATAAATACAATTTGGTTAAGAAATTGAAGTGAAGATTTGACTGGCAGAATTTTTTAGCACTAATTCCATTGGATCTTTTTTTTTTTTTTAAATAAATAAATATAAATAAATAAATATGCGCCAGACAACACACCAATTGTCTTGGTTTCGAACTAAGGAATTTGCTTCCTTGTACTACGAATACCAGACATTTGAAATCTTTAAGTGCATTTAAGTTTTATAATCAAAACAAATTAAGATTCAATCTGGTTGAGAATTAACATTTTGATTCTGTGCCTAGATTCTTAAATAATAATCCGAATGAAGTCCGAATCAATCTTTGATAGACACCAAAGGTAATGTTCATGTGTTAAATACTGTTAAATCGCCATCAAGATTAATCTATAGAATGGAAATTTTTCTTCATTAACAATAATAATAATGTCATCAGCATAAATCCACGATTATTTATTATCAATCTCATCTCATAACCATCGTCGAAACAAAATGCTATCTTTTTTAAAACTATTTGTAACTGGAATCAGACCTTTCCGTTAGCATTGGTTTCTTGGCGTTAATTACGCTAGATTGGCCATAGTGAATGTTAATTTTCGTTGCGAACGGCCAGAGGTCGTTGCCCGGCCGCCATGGTAACCATAGACTATGCCATAGAGTGGCCAGTTAACAGAGCGTGACCATAAAGTAACAAAAGCCTTGTGTTTGATGGCTGCGACGCATCAGTTGTTTCAGTACTTTATGATTCTGTTTTTGATATTTCACACGCTAGCTGTAACATAGCGTACATCTATACTAATATTATAAAGCTGAAGAGAGTTTGTTTGTTTGTTTGTTTGTTTGTTTGTTTGTTTGTTTGAACGCGCTAATCTCCGAAACTACTGGTTCGAATTGAATAATTCTTTTTGTGTTGGATAGTCCAGTTATCGAGGAAGGCTATAGGCTATATAACATCACGCTACGACCAATAGGAGCAAAGATATAGTGGTAAATGTGTAAAAAACGGGAGAAAGAAGTCACTATTCCACGCGGACGAAGTCGCGGGCAAAAGCTAGTATACCATATTCATAACGTAAAATAATTGTAATAAAATTCTAACTCATCCGAAATACGATTTTCTCTGAAATATTAGTGAAAATGAAAAAATATAGATATTTTATTATAAATTGAAGAAATACGATCAACATAAGGTTAGTTTAAGTTATCGTTGGGTTATGTTTGTGCTAGGTGCTTTTTTTTCATTGTAATGTAAAAAGTAATCGGCTTATAATGAACTGCCTAGGCATCCAATTAACTGTCTGATTTAAAGATGACTGCGACATAATAGCATTTGAAATTAAAAAGTTTAGTAGTGACGACTAGTATATGTGGCCTAACACTGCACATATTTCTATCAGAGAAACGTCATGGAATTGTTTATAAACATAATAATATTATGCAAAACATGCATTTTGTAGCATTCCTCACCTTGACACATACACTTTGAAACATGCAACCATGTCGCAATTTCTCCGATAACTTGTCACATAAACAGATGGATTACCTAACTATAAGCGGATCGTGATAGCGATTGCATCCACCTATGTATTGGCAAATTAAGCTCTTGGCTTTCCTGGAAGTATAATTATGGATGCACTGTCAAATGCATCTGGGAAGCCCATCATATCGATTCATGAAAAGACAAGACAGCAATCTATCTACTACGAGTTAGTATCGTTCAATCGAGAAAAAAAATATACTAAACGAACACAGCGATAATTTTTGCACTTATGACTCACTCTAAGAATACAAATATGACACTATGAGTGTTAAAAAAAACCATTCTAAACAGTTGTCCTCCATTATTATGAGTGGCCAGTGCTTCCAAATGCTAGCAACAACATAACACGGATCTTTCAAAATACAAGAATGTCGTCGATAACGATAGCAATACAAAACAATAAGTTAGGTAATATACCTTCTAAGCTGCGTCGCTTTTATTGATTCGCTATCGATTGACAAGGTTGGATCTTGACATTTCACCTTAGATAACTGTGATAATGTCAAAGCCATTTCTCGTAAACCAATGCTCTGATAAGAACAAACAGTTAAGCTTGTTAGATATCGACATTTGTTGGAGAAAGCTGTATAAGATGGTTTGTTTTCTTTGTGTACTTTATTAAGGTAATCCTTTGCGCTAGAAACCAATTAGCTTTATTATTTGCCTAAAAATAATTAAATTAAAGGTCTATTCTTCGAAATAGCTATTATTTCTTACCTATTCAAAAACCGGCCAAGTGTGAGTCGGACTCGGGTTCCGTGCCAACTTTAACTGAATTAGGGATTCTTACTTCCAATTAGCCAAAATACCACAATATTTATTATAAAAATTTATAAAAATGTCCTATATCTCAAAAACTACTAGTTCGATTTCGCTTAAACTAATTTTCGTTGAAAGTTTTTGTTAAGATCTACATCATATATTTTTTTCAAAATTTTCACTTTCTTAGTTCAAAAGTTAGATGGGGGGGGACGCTCATTTTACCACTTTGGATGCGTCTATATCTCAAACGTTAGACTTTTAGAAAAAATGGTTTTAGGAACCTCAATATCATTTTAAAAGACCTATCCATAGACACTACACACGCATAGGTTTGACCAAAAAATTTTTTTTTTATTTTAGTTTCATGTATGGGAGCCCTCTTAAATATTATTATTTTTTATGTTTTCTATGAAAATCGAAAAGCGGTTAACAGAATACATCTACCTACCAAGTTTCAACTGTGTAATGCTAATAGTTTTAGAATAAAGTGGCTGTGACATACGGATGGACAGACAGACAGACTGACAGACAGACTTGACGAAACTATAAGGGTTCCGTTTTTGCCATTCGGCTACGGAACCCTAAAAACGATACCATTTCCTTGTGGCAAGGAGGCTATGATGCTGGCTGCGCTGCTGCGTTGGATAGCTAATCATTTGAGCTAGGACCCAGCCAGCTTTATTATTTGCCGTAACATAATTTGATTGAAAAGCTATTCTTTTAAATAGCTATTTAGGTCCCCGACCCTAAATGCACATCAATTAACATTCACGGTGAACTTAATTAGCATAGCCCATTTAACAAATGTCACTTGACAATTTCTTACAACAAATATGTGAAAACTATTAACTAAATACGTGGGCAGTCTGTCAGTTTCCGCACTAAAGATGATAAACCTACTACTCGGACTAAAATATGCTAATTTGTCCAAATAATCAAAATGCTGAACTCATAACTGCCACGCTACAATCGATGGCACTGTTTCTTCTTTATAACTGGAAGTAAGGGCGCATTTACACAAATGAAACGGAACTGTATTTGTAAGCTAGCAAGCTCAAATGATGATACTTCTTATTCACGTGTAAGCATTTTGAACTGTAATTTATCCAAAAAACAAGGCAGAACGCAACAATGATACGAGTAAATGATGAAATGCAGATGACTCTTCTCTTTACACACACTGTATATGACAATCTTATCCCTAAAGTTATGTCGTGAAAAATGAAACTTTCAACTTTGTGAGATATATCAAGAGGTATAAAAGAGGCTGAAATAACATTATTTTTGTTAAGAAAATCTACAATTAATTTTAAGAGTACATATATACACCCATAACCTTTGCAAGATCACAAAAGATCAATCAATATTTGAGCAAATTAAAAGAGTAAGTTTTTTTTTCAGTACTCAGATATTTCACCATGTATTTGATAAGACATCTTATCAACTCAATCACGGACATGTTATCTGTGTGTGTACACCTTAACACACGTGTGGGTGAAATTTATTTGCTTATCGCGGCTTATTTGTGGCTCGAAGATGAACACCCACTATATGGTTTGTGATGAAATATCGCCGTCGGCTTGTCTATTAGATATTTTATTGATTGGCTAGGTAGATGAATACTTTACTGTAGTTTAAATAGTGCTTTAAGAAATCATTTCAAACATTAAAATAGCCAGTAACCCTGGAAAAGACAGAAAAATCTCCGATAGCTTTTTACTAGGTATCATAATAAGGCATGGCGACTAGGTATCATTATAATGGTATGGCATGGCGATTTAGGAGTTATTATGCGTACGTAACTAGCGGTCCCAGCGAACTTCGTTTCGCCCCCAGCCCCGTCCTGCCCTGGCCCCGTTTTATGAAAATTTTCTGTGCTATAAACCTCACAGAGCCCGTGACCTTTCCAACAAATGCAAAACCGTGGAAATCGGTTCGTGCTTTCTGGAGTTATAGCATCAGGGAGGAAATCCGACTTATTTTTATATAGTAGATAAAGATTTTGATAAATGTCACAGGAAATCCTTCAGAACACTTTTTGTATAATTATTAAATGGAGTTAAGAACAAAAATCGTCTTCCGTCGTCTACCACAGTATTTCTACCGCTTTGTATAGTGACTAGACTGTAGTCATCTCATGCTTTTGTTCACCATGTAAATGTAGTTCCCGCGTACAGGCACGAGCTAACATTAACTCAATAAATTAATGTTAAGTGCTGTTGTTGCAACTGCTTCGATTTAATTAACTACTTCCTTGATTTGTGAATTGAATAGATAACTCCATTAACATTATTATTTGTTGAGCTCTACTTTAGAAATAAAAAAATAACACTATATTTAACTAACTAATCGTATATGAATCAGTTGCTCCGACTATAGTGACCATTCTTGAGTGTTTTACTTAATTATTAATTAATTTATGGTTTTGCATAAATTACAACAGCGAAGTTTAAAATAAGAGAAAGGAAACCTACTACTAACATTACAATAGAAAACGCCACATATTATATGCATACTTAATAACTACCAAATAATTCATATTTTTTTTTATTACATAGATTGATTTGCTCCAATTATGCTCCATATACAGCGTGCGGCCTGTAATAGGAGCAAACATTTTAATCAATGATTCTACAGAGTATACGTAGTTACCTTGACCGGGTCATAGTGCTCTAAAATGTTTTAACTCAGAAATATAGTTATCCAAAGTTATAACCTCTAATCCATGTATATCAAAATCGCTATTTCGTTTACTTTCTATGACTGGACACATTTTTTGCAATACAAACACAACAACAAATTTGTTCAATTTATTTTGTTAAGCAAGGGTTTATTTTGCTCCTATGACCGGCCACGTCCTGTATAAGGGCCAGTTTTTTGATCCGTAGTAATGGTAAAGTTACGTTACCAGAGCAGTTTAATATTAACTATTGTGTGTTTTGAAGAAAGAATACCTTTTAACCAATGGTCATTAAAACAGCCATTCTGACATTTGGTTAATGCAGTTTTTCTTCAAAACACACGATAGTAAATATTCAACCGCTGGTAACGTAACTTTACCATTACTATCGATGAAAAGACTGGGCCTAAGTATACTTAATTGTCTATAAATAAAAAATATCCTAATGATAGCTTGTTTAAAAGTAAAGTATTTATCAGTATAGTCATACTGATACCACTTAGATAATCTCACGTCTACTGGTTTTTTTAATTACTACTACGTTACCAGTGAGGTGCTAACATATGTTTAATAGTTTCATTAATTGTCATTAATGAGACAGTTCGTAAGGGCTTGAAGTAAGCTAACTGTTGTTCCATGTTTATTTAATTAGTATACTTACAACGGTTCATTAAGTTTATGTTGGGGTATTTTCTTTATTTTCTTTATTAAAGAAACAACAGCTTTCTAATACTTCTTAAGGAGTAAATCTTAAAATAATTACACACTAGCCTTATGCGTTTCCACTGCTGGATTTTACAAGATAAGTCAAATAGACAATCGAACGAGAGAAAAAAAAATAACAATCATGCTATAGAAAACTAACACATGCACGTTCGGACAACAGCACATCAGGTTATCACTGTGGTATCTTATGTATAGTTGTAATATGAGCTAGCTTAAAACAAAAATGTATAGCCCGACGCGCTGGCGCCCGCACAGCATCCAAAGAAACATAGCACTTATAAACAATAAATTATTATCATAAACACACTACACATTCGCTTTTAAGAGAAGACGAAATCGTGTCAACTTCTCATGAAATATATCTATATGTATGAAGCTTGAGTTGTACTTGCTTGTTGCTCTGACAATAAAACCATTTCTGCGGTAGTTAGTCCTACAAATGGGTACATCGAAAGTGCTCTTATGTCGAGTTCGTAATTTGATACATTTAAAAGCCAGTCTGCTTAATAAGTATGGGCTATCAACCACATAGTTAACGATTTTATACAAAAATATCTGATCCCTATGTTCTCGGCGGGTTAATAGTGATTGAATAATATTAGTGTTACAATTTTTAAATCTATAGGATAAACGTCTAACAAATTTATTTTGAATGTTCTCCAAAAGGTCTATATACGTAGCGTACTGAGGATTCCACACAACTGATGCGTATTCTAACTGAGATCGAACATAAGCGTTATACAACAGAATTAGGGTTTTCTCATTCACAAAGTCTACGCTTTGACGAAAAATAAAACCAAGTAGTCTATAGGCTTTCGTAGTTATTTTCTTGATATGGGATTCAAAGAACAAGCCAGAATCCAATTGCACACCAAGATCTCTAACTTCTTGGACCCTTTTCAAGCGCTTATCATAAAGTGAATAATTAAAGTCAATAGGATCCATTTTTCTTGAAAAAGTTATGGTGAAGCATTTATCAACATTAAGGAATAGTTTATTAGCAGTGCAGTATTCGCAAAGGCGTAAAAGATCACTTTGCATCCTTTCACAATCGTCTAATGATCTTATGACTGAATAAATTTTTGTGTCATCAGCATACATTAAAATTTTTGAATTGTTAAAGCACTTGATGACGTCATTTATGAAAATGTTAAAAAGCATGTTAAAAAGCAAGTATTACATGGACTAATGTTGCAGGTTCAAGCATGTTAAGAAAATAGTGATTAGGATATAGGCATAGTTGATAGTTTATATACCACTTACTAGAAATATATTGCAAATAGCCGTTAAGGATGTAGTAAATTATATTTGTTATTACACTCACTTACAAAATATTTTGATAAAATATGAGTCAGAACTCACAAGAATAAGCACATTTTACCAGATGGTCCGTTCTTGATAGTCCACTTTTCTTCAGTAATCGAATATTGTCAACAATCTTGACATTCCATTTCTGCGAAAGTATTCCTTTTTAAACAAGATAAACACAACACATACATCATACATCGCTAATTCATCGTTCAACACAGATTTTTTTTATTTATTTAAATAGCAAATTAATTTTATTTGCTGATATTATTTAAAAAGTTACAAAAAGACTGATAAAATTGTTGGACTAGCAAATATGAATAGATTTTACAACAAATTTTTATTTTAAGAATTCGACCCTGACTGTCAATGATGATACGGGAATGGGTATTCAGTATATGTATAATTATTACTCATTTTCTCAATAGTTCTCCATTCTTTTAGCACGTACGTACGCATAAAGACAGCAATAAGATGATGTTAATGTTTCCGTATAGCACTTAAATATCAATTTGTTACATTATAGCATTAGGCGTTGCATACATTACGATGTGTCGTTGATACATACTATGTTTATGGCAGAGGTTAGTAATAATGACCCACACAAATCGAAGTTTCCTTTTAACTAAAAACCGGCCAAGTACGAGTTGTATCCGCGAATCGAAGGTTCCGTATAAATTTGTTAGGGCTGTGCTTACGTGCTGTGCTGAAAGACATTGATTCCTGCTTATCATGATTACAGAGTACATTAAGTACCAAAAATGTTTTTTTTTAAATATGATAGAGTTGTTCTTGTCTTTAGACTAGACCAGACGTGACACAGCAACGACGATGGAGCAAGCTCACCCAGAAGAAGATAGTTCAATCTTACTTTGAAGACGTTAGGGTTTTGATAATTGCTTTATGAAAGGGTTAGGGTTTTGCATTATGAAAGTTGATGAGAAGCATAAAAACCTAATATTATAAGGACTACACGTTCTTAGTTAGACTCAAGCTTTAGAGAGGTGAGGTACGGTTTCTAGTCCAATTAATTAGGTATAGCCTAGAGTCAACAGCAAACCCATTTTGAATAAAAAACATTGATTCATTATTTTGAAGTAAGGAACCCTAATAACTATTATGCCGATAGCGATTCAGTGCTAACATTATTTCGTCACGTTGACGCAACAATCGTGTCTTTATTCGAACACCCTCATTACTGCAAGTGACATAATGTGTGATTGGGTATGGTACAAGTTCATAAATGGTTGAATAAATGATAGTAAAGACACGGTTCCCTTATTTTTCAAGAGACTTTGTGTGAAAATCAAAAATCTTATTTCTTCAGTTGTCATGTGCATCGCCACAGGTACGATGATTAAATAAAAGTGGTGTGTTGCCTGGCACATATTTATTTATTTTTATTTAGACTCACTGGGGGCCAGCCAGGGCACTTATACGCGTCTCAATATACACCCTACCACAGGTTCGGGACAATTGTGGCTGTGCAACAAACTCTGTCAGATGGTTTTAGGCACCATGAAAATGAAAATGAAAAAATCTTTATTACGTATCTTGTGGGGTTTAAATTTACATAGGTTGAGGTCTCCTTTTAAGTATACCATAGCCGCTACAAATGGATTTCCAAGCTTTCCTTGGTACAGTCTGTTTAAACTTCAAACAAATTAGCGTGCGTAGTGCGGTGAAATTATTATTTTGTACGGAGTGTAGCAGTAGTTAGCTGTATTACAACAATTCTTATGACTTGCACCACACACCGTTGCATCGGCAGTGCGCAAATAGTGTTACCAGTCCTTTGTATAACCCATGTTCGGTGCACTAAATAGTACGTTGAGTACGGTGAAAAATTGCAGCCATGTTGAACCGGATTAGCGGTGTTGACTAACCATTGTTGTCGTAATATGTTCGTTTTTCAATAATGGGTAATCGGATAGTTGGTTTGTATGTTGGTGTGAATATTTTGCTTCGATTACAATCACTATCTTTAAGATATTTTATTACAATACGTATCTTCTAAAGCCTGTTCATTTAACTACGTATAGTCAGACTGTGATCCACCCTCGGCCGCTTAGTCTCAAGTCACACCCCGGACACTCGGAAGAAACTTTTCATTTTGGCCATACATTGACAGACAGAGGTAAGTCAGACAAGGGAGTCCCCTCCCTAGGTGAGTGTCCGTTCTGTATGTAGAACTATTATATATTCTGTGCTCAAGTCACAACATCAGACACGATTGCGGCAAATACAAATAAGAAGTATTGAGCAAACATCACTATAACAAAAACACACGAATTTAACAGTTTTTTAGCTACATCATAATAGAGGCAAAGAAAGAAGAAATCAGATTAGGAATATACATTACGTAATCTCCAATTTAATTAATACATGGCGTACATTATAACCTTAATCTTGACTATTTATATAAGCCAGCATAACGTCCCGTATTTACATTAGATGGTAATATAGATAACGCTATGTAGCTTTAAGCCCGCAGACACCATTGCAATATTTCGTGTGGGAGGTCCTTGCCGACATTTTTATGGTCTCTATGTTATTTACTAAAGATATTTGTATAAAAACATTCAGCTTTGATATTTCAATTTAGGAGTAGAATATCACCAAGTTGCGCAATAGTGTTACATTTATTTTGATACTTTAAATGTTGTTATTTAATGTATGTTATTCTTTAAGATATCTATTGTATGGGATTTTGTTAACTGATATAAATGATTAAATGAAAATAAATAAATATTATTACCTGGGTGAATCAACTTTTCTCTGTCCCAACGTGAAAAGTTGAGAGAAATAAAAAAGTTAAGGGGATCATGATTTTAACAAAAGATCCGTGTTCCTTAATTATTAATCAATCATATTCCAAGAAAGGGCACGAATTTCGGTGTGTGATTTACGAGTAAATTATCTCAGTCCAGCTAAGGACCTAAAAATCGGTCCCCTGGGTGACCGTTATTTTGACCAATAAAAAAACAAAAAATCGGTACATAAATAACTGTCTTAGCAAGATCTATTTAATAACATTTTAAATCAGTTACCACCTTATTGCATTAACTATTAAGACTTTTTTTATATACCTGAAAACTATGTCTCTTGACTCACTAATCCAAAAACCAATCTTAAAAGTTCTTATAATTCTTTAGAAAACAGTCACATAATAAAAATACTTCATGGGCTAACTTATCTCATAAATCTTAAAAGTTCTACATAATATTTTTCGTGGTACAATACTTGTCAGTGAAATAAAACACAGAAATCTGCGCAAAAACAGGGGGACAATATGGTTTGTCAGGAGACAATATGTAACCCAAGAGACAATAATATGCAAATAAACAACAACTTTATGAAAAAGTTTTACAAGCATAACTAATGTGTATGCCTTTCTTTGTAAGAAAAGACAGAAATCACAACCGTATCATCTTATTTTAAGGCTAAGCAGTACGTTTCGTCATTTCTCTACTTCAATTTGGGCTAACCTCAGTAAAGGATAAGCCTGAATAATATTATTGAATCAAGAGATCATTCTCGCTCAAGTTATTCATATAATGCAACTGGCAACTATCTAAGAGGCTCTTAATTATTTCGGAAACGCAGGTAGGGCTTAAAGTTTCTGGGGTTTTGTGTCTTGTTATTGCCCTAAAACAGCTCGTCCTCCCGAATCTGGGCTGAAATGTAACACCGCTATCCCTTAAAAGGGATTTAAAGGAAATTTCTCTGTGCCTTATCACCTGAGTATCTGTCTCAGTGACTGAATACCTTCTGCTTCTTTGAAGTTGAGATTGGATGACCTTCCGGCTGAAATCCAATTTCAACTTCAGACAGTTAATCAAATCCATATCCAAAACATTAGCTAAAAACTTGAAATTATCTCCAACGTCAGGCAATACTTCATCCCAAAGCACTTCCTCAACTCTTTAAGATCAGGTTTGATATTGCATGGACTACATTATTATTTTGAGGACTTGGGATCTCCCAAATACCAACTGACTGTGTGGATTCGGAACCGAGCCACAAGAGTTGGGAGATGCTGAACTTAGTCAGCATAAGCTGCTTAAGCAGTTTAATGAATTTCGAAGCCAATCCGGCCCCTTTTCAGTATCTCAACACAAGACGTGAACGCGGTTTCCACCCTAATGTCATAGTCATAACAGTTTTAAGCACCAGATGTTATCGATCTACATTTCTGATGCGTGACAGCTATGGAAACCATCTCTTGAAGTGAGTGACAATTGCTTTGTCGAGTCTAGCTGGGACAAATGATCCAACTAAGTGGGTATAACTTCGAGAACGAAAGTTCTAGATTGAAGATCTTTTATCAAAAGAGTCCACCGGTGAGATTGGAAGACGACTTGTAACTTAACTGCTTGCATGCAACTGGTCTCTATAGAAAACTATGGGAAGGTTTATTATTAGCAATGGACATCCTACGGCTGTTAACGATGGTACTGATTACTACAAAGGACCCGGACTTTTTAGGCAAATAGAATAGATTGAAGTCAGACATGGTTTTTCTTCGCCTGAATTATGTATCTCGATCTTTTTGTAAGTTTTCTCTTACAGCGCCTTTGTGTTTTAGCACGGGTGAATGATATCATTTCTCTAAGTAACGGATTACATTTATATTGAGTATAATCAAAAATTTGCTAAACATATTTAAATTACTAAGTATTATTGTAACAGGTATGGGTATAATATTTCAGACTTTATTATTTGGTCTAAATTACGAGAAATAATAGTAAAACACTGTAAATCCATCAGCTTTTAGGGAAGTTATATGTTGAACTTTACTTATAATGAGACGGCAAGATGGGATAGGAAATACCACTATAATAAGGCTTTATACTGTTAAAACCATATTAAATTACAAGTTATTACAGCAAAAACTAATTATTGTATGATTAAATAAACTTTATTGATACAATAACTGCGTTTTGTCTCTGGTGTTACCTTCATTGTCTCTTGAGTCACCTAAATAGTGAGGAAGGGGACCAGTAACTCCAAAGACATTTAGCCTATAAAAAAATATAAACACGCCATTAACCCCCTATTCACCTTCATTCATATTCTCACGTGATATTAGACCATATTGCTTATTGCATTTTAGTTCATAGTATGAAAAATAAAAGAAGTACTTACTTGGTAAAATGCGTGGTTGCCAGCGGAACAGTAAACGTACACTTTGCGTCACCTCTGACGGCGGATGAACTTGCCGAGTAAATTATCAGTCGCGAGAATAACGGACACGGTCACGTGAGACCTAGACCGTTTTCTGATAGGTGCAAACTTTAGTTGTGCTATTTTAAAACATAATACTAAATATAAGATAAGTAAGTCAGTGGACCACAAAATAACTGCACTCCGAGGGACACAATTTCAAAAGTCAAAATACCTAAAAAATCGTTAAATTTTTCGGACGTCTCTTTAAACACGTGAAACTATTGGCTTTGTTGATTGAGATGCGATATAAGATTTATCTGCTGTCATACAGTTTTTTCACACCAGACCTAAAAATTAGAGAGAAACTTGCCGTGGGGACAGCAGATTTTTGTATGGGAGCCCAAAATTGTCGCCTGGGTCACCTAGCCAAAAACGAAAAATTTAATTAAAATGTTTATCAAAAAAATATTTTCATATTTCTTAATGATCTAAGTATACGTTTATTTCATTAAATATATTGAATTAAGTCCTTTTTTCCTGAAAATTGCTTTTGAACACTTGGGACACGAAAAGACAAAGAAAAGTTGATTGACCCACCTACATATTTCGGCATATTCATCAACTCGTCCCACATGCCTACGGCCCACTAAGGACGAAACGGGAAAATCAAAATTAATTAAAATTGTATTCGTCAACTCGTCCCACTATAAATACAGGTACAATCAGAAACAAAATTGACAGTGTAGAAATAATAAAATAACTGTATGTTTGATATCAAAATGTTTATTTCTAATTGAACACTTAAGACAATGTCCATCTATCCTGTCCATTTCCACAAGTTTCCAACGAAACAGAAATCCGATTCAAATTTCAGTCCAATATTCACAGCCAAAGTCACAAATTTTAGAGATTCATTGGAGTCCAAAGTCAAAGGATATGTAATTTTTTAAAGATGTTTCACAATCACTGAAAAAAGGGAGCACATCACCTTGCCAGCCAGGAAGTAGGATGCAAACTAAAACTGCAACATTATTCCCTTTCCAAGTAGCGCACGTGCAAAGATAAGTAGTTTTCATATTTGGTTCTGAAGTTTACTCGAATACTACTCATTAAAACACACTTTGATGGTAGTTTAATTTTTAATTACTATGTACTGACAAATAACATCTTAGTCTGCCTGTGATCACGGATGGTGTAAAGCATTCGAAACGTCAGGCATTAATTTAAAATAAATGTTCGCGAAATAAATCTGTAAAGTGTGTTTTAATAAGTAGTTTTATTGCTTTATTGATGACTAGCTTTTGCCCGCGACTTCGTCCGCGTGGAATAGTGACTTCTTTCTCCCGTTTTTTACACATTTACCACTATATCTTTGCTCCTATTGGTCGTAGCGTGATGTGATATAGCCTATAGCCTTCCTCGATAACTGGACTATCCAACACAAAAAGAATTATTCAATTCGAATCAGTAGGATCGGAGATTAGCGCGTTCAAACAAACAAACAAACTCTTCAGCTTTATAATATTAGTATAGATAAAACATCACTGGTCAAAACAAAGGATTTTGCTCTAACCTTTTTTCTATTCATAAGCTACCTGCATCATTTACATCAAAAGCAAGCGATACAACCACTGTTAACTAATCTTGAAACCAAAAACCATATCACTCAATAACACTTGAATTATCTTTCGCTTGTAAAACAAAATAATTCACAATTGTCCTTAAATTTATTTTATAAATTTATGACTTTTTAGTATAGGAAACATGTTTTTCTACATTAATATGAACGAAACAGAAGCAATTACGATAAATTTTAAAAAGTAAGAGAATCAATAAATAAATGTTATATTTCTTAAAAATACACTTTTCTCTGCAACTGTACCAGACGTTAATAAGGTTTAAAGTATCCCAAAAAATGAAAATGGGACGAGTTGACGAATAAAATTTTAATTAATTTTGATTTTCCCGTTTCGTCCTAAGTGGGCCGTAGGCATGTGGGACGAGTTGATGAATACCCCCATATTCTTACATCACAATCTTTACTTCTCGTTTGGGAAAGAAAGAATGTTAACTAATAGTTGATATGATCTATCTATTATGAATATTACATTAACTTATAACTCGAGAACGGGCAGACCGATTTTCATCATTTTTCTTTTTTTTTTTAGTTTGTTTTGGTCTCGAGAATAGAATAATAATCATAAAACGGGGCTGGGACCGGACGGGGCTGGGGCGAAACGAAGTTTGTTGGGATCGCTAGTAGTAACATAATCTACGCAATCCATCATTTACCAATCCACAACAAAAACAATTGCCAAATGTCGCTGCAATCAGTCAAGTGACCTTGACTGATTACCTTTATTAAATTAAAGCCCATACCATTTCACATAGCCACAATTAAGCACACGAACTTACGCTATAACATGTAATAGGGCAATTGTCTTCAATTCACTACACTATACGATTCGTCCATTGTCTGACTGTCGCAACCGAGTCTAATAACTGACCTAGATCGAGAATGGAACCGGTGGAATTTGAGTTGTAAAATTTTAATACTAAAAACGTGTGCCGAATTCATGGCCACAGATTTCCGATTTTGCTATTATCTTCCTATAAAACTGTTGTTTACCGACTTTTAACGTATTTTTTTTCTACATTGAAAGGTGACACGCCGCTGTCAGAATAGCAAAGTATCAATTGTACTCTCGTAGTACATATGATCCACAACTCAGTGACAGATCAATTAGCGGAACTGAGGCCCAGTAAACCTTTATAACTTTTTATCAAGAATCAGTCAGATATCATCATCTAATTAATGTCTTGCTAAAATCTAATGAAGGAAACTTCAATTAACCTGCTTTATGTTGCATGAAGGATACATAAGTGTACATTGAAAAGTATGAATCTACAAACAGTTTCACATAAGTGGTAGGATGACTTGTGTATTCAATTGTTTCAAGTAGACCAAGTCATCATTAACTTGCCTGAAAAACCCTGATTTGGTCTCTACCAGAAAACCAAATCAGGGATTTTCATGCAAATTAATCATCCAATTGAAGCTATCACGAGTCTCTCTGATTTTACACCTCCGTTTTACGAAGTTACTAAGACTACCAAACGAAACTAATCTTTTAAATTTCTAACAAAAACCTAAAGTGTTGTAGTGTGTGCTTGGTAATTAGAAATAATCTGTATTCGTATATGTCCGAACAAAGTTAGCTTGTAGATACTAAAATTGTGCAAGTGCACTGGTATTTCCTTTCTTACAACCTGACCTGTGACATTTAAAACAATAATGAAACCAGGTTTTGTCGTTATAATGTTGGGCTACCGTTTTTGTACTCGTTACTTGATATTTGAGTATGATTAGCAGAAAAAGTTACCCATTAGCACACGCCTACTCAGATGTGTAATTGAATTAGTAACCACGACTGGTTGAAACGACTTTCAAGAACGACTTATGTATAAAAAATATAAAGTAGTTGCCTCATTTAGTTGGTTTTAGCTGAACATCGATTTTGCGCGTTCAAAATGAAAGCCATTTGCGTTATCTGAATTCTGTCATTGTAGCCTTAGTTTAGTTAGGTCTTTGTTTCGATAAGATTTTAATGATAGTGATTTCTGTATTATTTAGCTTGTGTATGTATACGTGTTGCAAGTTCCTACCTGTGTAAACAAACTTTCTTGTTTTGCCACAAACCGGTACCCATTTGTGTGTTTACGAAAAACTGTCAATACCAACATACACTTGCAACCAATCATTGAAATCCTTAATTGTGTTGACTTGTACATAATAAATAACGCGTTGCAAAACTGTGGACATTTCTAATTTATTAGCCATAGTATAATCATGTTTGATTGGAGACAGACAAAGTTATTCGCAATACATAATGAAGTGAGGAATTATGCAAGGCGCGTTCTGAAGTGACGCAAAACTTCGAATCTGCAACTCAAACGACGACGCAGGGCAGAGGTTATCATCAAAGTAATTTAAAGCCGCCACCGGCATTAGTGATGGGAAAAACCGACGATATCGGTTTTTGAAAGAATCCCGTATGGTGACAAAATTTTAGCATCATTGCTCAAGCTAAAGAAATGGAAACTAGAAAAGACTGAAATCCTTTCAGATGATTAGGAATGTTAGACAAATACTACTTGTATATTATTCAGTTTTATAAATTTCACTTGTAAAAAACAACTGTGAACCTGTGACAGACGAGGAATTGAACCCCGTGTCTTACGCTATCCGGGCGTATGCCCAGTTATTCAGTTTTATTATGTTCTTATAATAAACAATTTAATCATCTTCTAACCGACCTAGTTAAGTAGTTAGTCAATATCAGACATCCTTAATTAAAATTATAAAAATATTTACAAAAAAATGTGCTGAAAATGATCATGACCTAATCTAAAGTTTTATGAGCACAAAGATCATTCATCAGCATATTAATTTGCGCTTTATGATCTTTTTTAATTTAATGTTACGATAAGCGAATATGAAGCAGTCAAGTCCAAAATAAATTAAAATATCAGGTCATAGGTTATCGTCAAAGCAATTTAAATTGAAACCGCCACCGGCGCTAGTGACGTCACCTATCTATAATAGTCTTTGGTTAGTCGATATTTTGGTCAGAATTGTGGTGTAAAATGGCGCAAGTTGACGAATGGGCTGCTCAAAAAGCAGGGCAGAGTTTATCAAGAAAATAATTTAGTGTTGCCACCGGCTAAAGTGTAAATAAGGAAGCAGATCTTATCGATCTTATCAATTTGGTATGAAGTGAAAAGCTCTAGGTTACCTAGATTACTTAAGTCTTGACTTAAATATTTTATTAAAAGTATCTACGAATACATAGGTATTTTTGCCGAGTTAAAAAAGGTCCAAAGCTGAAAGTATAATGTTTTATTTTATGTACGCAACTTTCCTACGCAAAAATCTTCTTTGAATCTCGGAATTTGAACTCCACATACAAATATGCATCAAAATTAAAACTTGTATTGGAAACATAATTAGCCACAAACAACTACCTACCAAAATGGTATAGAACCATCGATTAAATCTTTAATTGCATATTTTATCGATATTTTCATGCAAGTATGCACGTCACTAGCAATCCTTTTACGTAATATTGATTCTGTTAACATATTGGCAACCAAATCACAAAGGGACCTTTCGAACTGATTGTATATTTATGCCATAATTATAATAAAGTTGTCATCGTGCTTGAAAATGTCCTAACCATGCTGTTTATGCCCGATTGAAACACCAGTATTAGCTTATTGAATTTTATTTATGGGTATTAATGAAATGAACAGGCGGTTGGAAGCAAGCTTGTGGGTTGAGATATTTAACACTAGTAGTCCTTCAGCTTCACCTGCATAAGTATCGTTTCTCACAATCAAATCAAATGTATTAAGCTATATTACGGTAAAGTTTCATCAAAATCCATTCAGTAGTTTAAGCTTTAACAAACATCCACAAATTCTCACAAACTTTCGCATTTAGAGGTATAATATTACAGGATTCGTTACTAACTGAACCTCTGGTGGTGGTGTTCGTTATTTTAGAATTCAGCATTCCAAAGTAACGCTTATTTGTTCTCAATCGTAAATTTTACCTGAATATTGGTATTTTAACCCATATCTGTGAGATAATCACTTGATAGTTTCTGATATATCTTGACACAATCGTTATCGTTTATACATTGCATTGCACAATGCACAATCCGTCAATACGATCATAGTTTTGCGGGTCCGAAGCAATTTTAGTATATGCTTTGGATCCGCAAAAAGATAATATTCTCAAGTTAATTGTTTTTCAATTTATATTTTTGATTAGTTATAGCAAAAGTCCAATGGTCACTGAGAATAATAGTAAATAACATGAAGAAGTTCGAATGTGGTTTCAGAGAGCGAAACAATGAAAGATCATAAAGATTCAAAGGTTCCGCGGCAAATTGTTTTGCATAGCGCTGTATGCAATCGCGTGCGCATGTTTCCTGGTTGCCGTATATTTGTTTGTACATTACTGATTTAGTTTGTTTTTTACGATTCGACACGATTTCAAATACAATGCCTTCTTTGGTAGTTGTAACTTCCCTGTCACTTATGCCATGAGAAGGTTGGCTTAAACCAAAAACGCATCTTACAGAGAACTGTGTTGAACTGAACTGTTCTTTCATTTATTTCTACATTATTATTTTTTTAATATGCGCTAGACAACACAACAAATTGTCTTGAATAACATTTGCGGGATTCGAACCCGCCACCGCTGGCATATTTGTCACCAAACGAGCCGAATTCAGAGTAATGTATTGAGCTAGCGAGATTGATAACGCTGATTAAATAATTTCAATCGTATGAGCACTTCAAATTAATGAGTGTAATGCTTTCATTAAAATTGTGTTCACCATCGGTTATTCATTAGGGCTTTCACAAAATTTAAGACAAACGAACATTTTAATTTCAAACCATGAGCTAGCTCTCCAATGCAAATAACATTTCAATATTGATTGAAAATACAATGTGTTCCATTGTAGGGTTAATTAAGACTACAGTTAATAATTACATTCAATTAAATATAAATTTACATTTTGTACGATATCGACATCATCATCATCAAATTAAAGAGCTCGCTCTTTTCGGTGGAGTTATACAAAAATCTCCAAATTACGGAAAATTATGTGTTGGTTTCTCTCTTGCCACCCACACCGCAGTTTAAGAACCAGGGGTTTCCCGCTTCTTAAAGCCCAGTCAAAAGTCTTTCCTGAAATACTATATCTTCAACCATCTGCCAGAACTGATGTTGCTACTACCCAATCGTACGATATCGTTAGGTGTAAAACGACTTCGCTTTCAGTTGCGCATTTCCTTTATTGGCCTGTAACTCTATAAGCGATGGTTTTGATCGTTACACATGGAAAGCCCTTTCCGCCTTCAGGTGAAATTAAATTGCGTATTGTGACGCAACGCGACTTACTCAGAACTATTCGCTTGCTTCACAAACCTTATAAGCGTAAAAACTTAATCGATATACATTCAATCTAGTTTTTATCACCAAAAATTATTACACTTTCATAATAGCAAATGTTTTACCATAGAACGGGTAACGCAGTGTAAAAACGAAACAAAACCCCGGCCTTCAACCTGCCTGTCGATTCATGATGTACAACTCGACTCTGATCCATATATGCGGCATATATGGGCGTTCGCTTGAGTAGAAAAATTGGTATTCACAAACTCACATCGAATCTAGCGCTGTTCGCACCAAACGGCGTGAGTTGAAACTAATCCTGGGCGAATTATTTGACACGTTCCTATGGATTTTGACGTGTTTGGCAGCTGTCAAATCACAGCCTCCCAAAGCTGCAGACTCGATTCAGTCAATGTCACAGTAAAGTAAGGTCAAGTAGTATTTAGAAAAAAAAATTGGTGAAAGTAACCACTTTTAGCACTCTTTTATCGGATCCTTGAAGGTAATAAAAATGACAGACCGTTGAAATTAGAGTTTTTTTCTTGGAAAATATCGCAAAATTTATATGACTTATTAAGATTACGTTTCAAACGTGAAATTCGGTATTTAGGCCTTTAGATAAATAAGAAAAGCCTATCAACTTGCTACCGGAACTAATTCCAACAGCAACGGACACAAATAGTTATGTCTTTATAGCCAATATCAACGCGACATCGACTAGGTATTTTAATAAGATGAAATAAGAAATCCAAATTTGCGCACGAGCTGGATTTGAACCAGCAACTTTTGGCTAACAAACCAGGCTAACAATTAATATGAAATTTTAGATTTCTTATTTCATCTTGTTAGAATAAAAATAACATCATAGAGATATTTTATTTTGATTTATTTTTATTTCATACACGATAGCGCTCAAAAACATAAAACATTGCACTGTGTCTACTGACTATAAACTGCACTGTGAATACATACATCACCGTATTCACAACATCACTGTGAGATCCGTCCGTGAAAGAGTTCTGTCAAAATTTTCAAGACGTCAATACCTATTTGCAGAAATCTTTGATTGCAGAAATAAATAGATTTTTGCATTATAACGAATAATATTTCGTGCAAATCTGGCCATCACTAACCTAAAAATAATGCCATATAAGAATCCGATTGAGCTTGTGGTAGGTACTCTGCGTCGTCGAGACTCCTGCAGCCGCCACAGTAATACGAGCCGGATCTCGGAGAATAAATTTTGCGAAATACAAGTTTTCTCCAAAAATACTGCCTGAGCGAGCATCAAGTTTACACGGAGCAGTAATTAACAACTTTTTTTAACGGATAATCCTCGTGGTGTGGATTCCTAAAGAGAATGAAGATATGTTAATCCAACTTTTATAGTAAGGGCCTACTCTAACCAAAGGTACCGAATAGAAGGGCTAGAGCCTATACAATACTTTGGATAAGAAGTAAGCACGTGATACGTGTAATCAATCACTTTGTAAAATTCATAGGTATATGAAATAACCTATATGTATCGTTTGCTGTTGTTTCAGATTCTATGTAGGTACAATACATTGGAATTAGAGGGAGTATAATACAAAATACAGCCCAGTGCTAAATATCGTTTCGTTTGTCTTCAATATACAGATGCCACGTCCTTACTTCCAAGATGAAAACTTTATTATTTGTGCCAACGTGAAGAGCGAAACAGCTAGAGGAAGAACCCCACTAAAATTATTAGACTAACTGTCGGACTAAATAGAGCACTTCCTATAGGTTTGATGAAGTGATCTATATTGCTACTAACCCCAAGAAATAGAGACCAAACAAACCGCTAAGGGCAGTTGATGCATGTTGACCATGAGCTTCGTCATGCAGGATAAAATAAGTGTGAAATATTTATTGTTATAAATAACATAATAAATAATAGCCATTTATCCAAATATTTTTTTAATTTATACAGGTACTTAGATGTAGGAACTGCAATAACTACAGCACGTGCCAAATGCTGTTTTTCTTTTCCACAAGTTTTCCACTGTTCATCTGGTTTATGCACGTTCCTTTTGTTCCATTTGTTTTCACTTTGAGATCATTAGTATTCGAGCTACTGAAGGACTTATACAATGCAATTTATTCATGCTAATTTAAATGAATATGGAGTACCAAATGATGAGCAAATAAAATATCACTCTGATTTGAGCGAGTGCAGCGCGTAGTAAGTAGTACACGCAAGGACGCGTAGCCCGCCCCCGCACCACGCGCTTAGCCCTCTCAAATTTCCGAAACAGTACTAAAGACATGATTTTAAACATTCTTTATTAAAGACATGATTGAAATATTTTTAGCTTGACCTGGAAGTCGTGCTGGATTTAAAAGACACTGATCATGTAATTTTTTGATGACAGATTTTAAGTTTTCTTTGGTACAGATCAAAACCTCATTTTCCATACCTTTTTTATTTACTCTATGGTTAAATACACCTGTCATTTGCTCTCACACACCTTCTCGACTCACCTCGCCCTCGCCTTGTGATGTCACGGTTATGCATGCAAAAACTAACTTTACGGTTTTACGTTTAAAACACTTTTTACTGTAATGCATTTTTCCGATTCAGAACATCGACTGAGTCGAGTTGAAATACATACGTGACATTGTCAAATAAATTTTTACGTCAAAAGCTATTTTCAAGCATATTTAATTTTGGGCTGTAAATTCATCTTAATATTTCTTCAACTCTAGCCAGCACAAACCAAAAAATAATATCCTTGAAGTTGCCAATCGAGTAAATCATGCTCCGTCGTCAAGACGCTAAGGGAGTACTTGCTGATTTTCTAGAGCATATTGTGCTAGATACTATGTCCGTTGAACTCTTCGAAATGATTTCATACATTTTGTGGGTTTTTAAGGTGAAATACTTATTGAGAGAGTGACACCTTGATATGTGATAAATATAAATATGCGCCAGACAACACACCAATTGTCTGGTTTCGTGGTAAGGAATATTATCTTCCTTGTGTTACGAAGTACCAGACAACGATTATGACGGGGGCGTCTCCCATAAATACTTAAATACATATAACATCCATGAAGTGATCTGTATTGCAACCGACGACTGCCAGAAATAAGGGAACCTAACAAACCGGGCAGGTTAAGCATGGTGGAAGATCATGATTTTCATGATAAAGGATCAGCCACATAAAAAGAGGTTTAGCGTGAATGCTTAGGCATATCATATCTATTATAAATAATATATTTATTCTAATGTAACAATGATTTTATTTGTTCTGTTTTAAGTTTAAATAACTTTATATATATTTTTATGTTCGGTGGTCATAATAAATAAACATGTTTTTTTTTATTGACAGTGTCAAAATTTGATTTCATTGAGTGTTGCAATTTCAAAAATCACGGTTCAGTTTTCACAAGCCAAATTACCTATGGTTATTACCTATGGTCTATCCACATTCCACACCGCCCGGCGGCATGTGCTGGCGGTCGTGCCGGCGGCCACACCGCTTATGCTTTATACATATTATTTTTGACGAAGCATAATATTAAAGTATCTGACAGTTCATGACGTATACCGCATGGATGTGTGGATGCACCATTACAATTTATGTGGGCAAATGGGACGTTTTAGTTGTGATTTATAACTTTTTTTTGTAAATTACGTGATTATTGGTCTCTCTCTACCCTGTCTCATTTCCAATGTTTATAAACTATGCTAGATTTTTTGGAGTTTATAATAACTTATTTTTTGGTTCAGGTTTAGGTTTTTCAGATGAGCAATTAAAACCTTATTTTACTTTTTATTTCAAGTTTTTGCTCTATGGTTTGACAAAACTTCGTATACTAAGTTGAAGTATGTATGTTTGTTTGTTGTAAATAATAAAGACCAATTTTATCTTTACGCAAAAAGTATACAGCTGATGATGACTTTCTACATATTTAGAAACAATAACAAAAAAAATAATACACCTGCGAGTGCTGCTACATTGATGGCAGTACAAGCGTCCTTGAAAGTCACCAGTGGGTAAAACCGCGTGACATTGCTAGTTGTAATTTAATTTAGCGACGATGTTGTGAATACCACGCATCACTGGGATCTGTTCATCGCGGTTGTCAGTCTGTCCGTGATCTATTTGTGACCAATCAGCTACGAGCTTTTCACGGCGATCTTGCCGTGAGTTTACACGTTGAATTGACCTGCTGGTAACAATGCCATATCAAATTCACTTCACAGAGGCTGATTCGCTCAGGGACCGTAACGATTGACAATGGTTGCGCACCTCTGACCGCTTGTACTTTCGCCGCGTTGACAACGAATTGGCCAATCGCGACGCGTGCTGACGTCACGAAAGCAGCTATTGTAAACATTTTTTGCTCGCTAAACTGTAACTGATATCATTTAAATATTTTGAATATAGGTAAATGTGATGGTGCAAGGCAATTTAAAGTGTCAATATTGGTATTTCTTAAACTCTCTTAATTAATGACCTGTTAGTAATTGACGCCACGACAGCACAGAATAAAATATAATAACCAGTGTAGTTTTTGTTATTTCTTTTTTTATGGTATAGCCGCCGCTGTACTGCGTCCCAGTATCGAGGCTCCCGCTGAAAATCAGCGTCGTGATAAACATTACACATGGTTATCACGACTAGTGCTGAGCGGGAGCCTTTTTGATACACAATCATGTTTTTTTTATATTATAATTTTTAATAAGTATGTATTGTTGTGTGTCAAATAAATGTTTCTTTCTTTCTTTCTTTCTTTCTAATTAAGGATGCTTAAATCATAAAGTTTGTGTTCGTGGTCAAACATGACTATCAAAATTCCGATTCATTAGTATGTAGTCGAGGTCAGGTTTGTTTTAATTTTGAATAAACAATCTGGCTACTTCCTTCGATGTTATTTTATGTCTATTTTTATCAGTGAAAGGATGTCGAGTTAAATGATTTTAGACGCTTATCGTTGAAACTAGATCGTGACTCGAAGTAGAGTGGAGTGTAAATATTTGGAATTCGCTGCAAGCTATAATAACCGTGATATTTGATTCTTGATTAGACACAATAAATTGTGTTTGTATTGCTTTTAATGTGATTGTAATAACAATAAATTCGATGAAAAATTGCATTGTTTAGTTATTAAAGCATTCTTACAGTACAGTTTTTTACAATACCCAATGAAACTTTGTGGTACTAACATAGTTTACGTACATAATCCTGGATGGCCATAGAGTATACGTTCACCGTTTTAACAAACAAAGGTTTAAGCTTATAAATACAAAATTTTAGTGAAGACTGATTTATTATATAGGACCCAAAAAACAATGCAAAAAAATCATGTAAGTATATTTTTGTTTTTGTCTATACAAAAACATACCTAACAAAACAATTGCTGAGGAACTTTTCAGATGATTCTACCAAGCTAAAAGTATTCTACTCATATCTTATCAACGTTTATCAGCACATGTCCCTTGTATATGCGCTTATCAGACACATAACTCAACATAACACTTACATACCTGATTATAAATAGCGCTATCTGTGTTGTTCTAACTTATCCATAGATAGAACAAATAGTTTGACGTAGCTGCAACAAGATGAAAAAGATCATGAGTTGTATGTTGTAGCCGTAAGGAAATTGAGCTGGTGGTGGGATAGCTCTCATGAAAATAAAATACTAAAGCCTGCTTTAGTAGATGGTTAGGGCTGAGCTGTAGGCTACTAGCGGGGTCACAGGACAAGTGGCCGATAGTGAACTACGGTGTGGAAAGCCAGAATGAATCCACAACACTATCTTCCCTTAAATGTAGTTTTTTTTTAAATACTCCACAGACAAGAGCTCCTAAATTTTGTGATGATGATCTAGGTAGTAAGTATACAGGCAAAGTGTTTATTATAACAATTCTCCAGCAGCCAGCATCCTCACCTCCTTGCCTCAACGAAACTCTTTTGTTCTTGAATAGGTAATAATTGTGCCATTATAAGTTTTTATTTATTTTTATGCATGTCTCAGTTTTGATTTTCTTCGATCTTGTTAATATATTTTTACGCTATTCCTAATATTACTTTATTAAATACATACACTTAAATACATCAAATCCCGAGCGAAACTCTCGTCATCACACAATAAATATTCATAATAATACAAGTTTCCAAACGCATAATTATACATGTTTATTAAACAGTACGAGCATCACTTCTAATTAGTAAACAAATAATGAAAGCCAAGTCATGTTTGTCAGCAAGACAATAGCTGAAGTGAATGGTACCTAAACAATTACCAGAGTTATAGCATCTGAAGTGAAAACTCGGGACAATGCCGTGGTAACGAACTGAATAACGATTAATTCATAGTTAAAATTGATGGACAGATAACTGAGGACGACCACCAACACTGACTGCAAAACTTTGCTCTAGCCTCATAGAGCGAAAAACTCATTTTGAGAACGACAAGTTTAATGAACTTACTCTATGTTTACTTAAAGGCCTTGACATATTTTTTTACTTATTTAAAAAAAATCATTGCACGGATTTAGACTATAATAGGTGGACTTAATGCTTAATGCATTATCTGCCAGTCAAACCTTAGGATCATGCTTAAAAGAATACCACAGCGCAATTTACAACAAATCACAATAGCACGAGATAAAACTCTTTATCTTTTATGGTCAGTCAGTTATCCCACAGTTAGGAAAGGTCGGTTAACTATTACCAGTACAATTACAACACACAAACGACCGGTATCAGTTTAACGACGCACTTTTAATTTGTACGGACAATATTACTCAATTCAAGTTCAAAGAACAGGTACAGTCGCGGTCATTAATATGTCAACTACATGTGACTGAGTTAGTTGAAGTTTAAATACTTTAAAATGTACAACAATATTGCCAGATTGAAAATTCTGAACACAATTTTGATTAGGGAGATCGTCGCTACTATATAGCTAGTTTATTCTGCGATTTTATGACTGCATAGATAATTTTGAAAAATAAATGCTTTCTTGACTTTTCAAAGTACATTTTTTTTACTTTCCTGTACAATTTCACTCGAGAGACTGTCAAGGTCGGGTGTATCAATAACATTTTGCCACTAAGTATTAGACATGACGGGTCTAAAGGCGTTTTTTTTTTTTGCGTTTAGACCCGTCGTGTCTTTGCTTGTTGCAATGCAACGAGAAAGTTTAAAATCCTATAACATTTTGTTACTGACTGTACATAGTGTCGTAAGGAATATGAAATGTTATAGACATAATTTGATTATAATAGCTGTATTGTTTTATGATGGTGCATTTCATTGGCTTGATTACTTTATTAAATACTAAAGATACGAGATTATTCTTAGCCAATTTTGATATCTAAAACAATTATGAGAAGATAGTACAATAAAATGTTCAGGAACCTTGAAACCAAAAGGTTGGGTAATGTTATGTGTTAAAGGTAACCTCAGTTAGTTTTAAAGGAACAGCCGATAATAGAACAGTTTTCCCTCACCTTCAAACTTCCACAATCTAACTTAATTTTTCACCGACTTCAAAAACGAGGAGGTTATTAATTCGAGCTTTGTATAATATGTTACTTCATATCTCAGTTTTTTGTAGATCGAATCGATTTTTTTTTATTTTCTTAGAGCTATTACCTTCTACTTGAACCCATTATTGCCCAATGATGGGATTTTAGTATAATCGAGGAAAACCCTAATTGTTTAAAGGCACGTATAGTGCTTTGTTGTACGCCAGAGCTTGGTGTTAGGCATTTTGCAGCTATTGAAGAATAGAGTCGTCAAAAGGTGCAACTACATACTCCAACCTCTTCTTATAAATCACAAAAAAATAACAAATAATATTAAAACTTTTTTGTTAAAAGTAATTATCACTGAAACGCGTTTGGGATATTTTGACGGATTATGATAGGCCAACATGTTTCCTTCTATACAATGCGTTGTTTTGATGCTGATAATAATGCAATTAATTCATCACACAACACATACGTGACACCAAAGCTTAAAGGCTACTTGATAGATGATCATTTGTAATTACTCAATGACCCAACAATGGGTTCCATAATCACCGATTAAACCTCATGATTGGTCATTCATCATCCATAGTGCTATAATATTGCTATTGCAAAGCTCATTGAAGTCAGCGTCTCATGAGTAGCATCGTATGTTTCAAGAATGGAAGTTATTATAGTACATGACTGACACGGTTAACTTTACAAAAGAGGATAAATGGTATAGGTTCATAATTATCATCATTATCAGCCAAAGAACGTTCACTGTTGAACATAAGCCTTGCCAGGGTTTTTCACTAAATCCTTGACAAAGAACCTTCGACTAAACGCGCAGGGTAGGACGTCCACCCACAAGATGGACAGCTCATCTTATAAATATCGCAGGATGTAGATGCAGACCGCTCACAAGTCACAATCAATCGCTGTGGTACATGAATAGTTTTTGTGGAAATGCTTGGGTGACGCCTGGTTGGTGCACCCTTTACGGGTGGATAAATGTTCTTTAGCTTTTAAGGTAGTTGGGCGCGAAATATCGCGATTGTACAAACAAAGTAATGTTCATTACTCTGCTCTTAAGCCATGGCTATCAAACCAACACTCTATTATTCAGAATTGATTGTTATTAGGATTGCCCTTTACAAAACGCCCACCGTAGCATCAAACGGATTGAGGTTTTGAGCTAGATCAAATAGAGCAGTCGGTTCATTTCAAACATTGTCTCTTTCAACTCAATAAAGGCTTTATAAGCTGAGTACCTCGCGAGTCTAACGTTTTAAACCTGCATGTTTCTACTTTTTGGTTATTAAGTAGACTTCGTTAGCTGTTTTCCCAAGCATTTTGGTAAATTCTGGTTTAGTGACGCTACTGGAAAGACGAAATGTCATGCCATGAATGACTGTCAATCGAATTCTACTAGTTACCAAACTCCGGTTCAAAATTATTGATAAGTGATATTGGTAAATAAACGTGATAATATTTTTTTCGTAAATGTGATAACGATCCTCCTAGTAATTTCCGATGTATCTTTTATTGACTCTGGGTTTCAAGGCATCGCCAGCTTTAAGGTTCCGGGTTCGATTCCTGGTCGATTCCTGATTTCAATAACATAAGTACATTAGGTACTTACTATATGATCAGAGAAATGCATGTGGTTGGTGTATTATATTTATTTATGTATTTAACTGGCTGATATCAATTTTGCTGTGGTCGAGTATTACTCCAGCCAAATTCGGCTTAACTTTGACGGGCAAATCGTTAAGCCTACGCACGTGTCATCATGCGCGGATACACCGTTGTGGGCACTGTGGGCATGCCCACTACCCTAATCGCAATTTACAAAGTGCATAGTAAAAACTTTTTGTCATTTTACCAAATTGTAGGGCGCTCGCTTCGCTCGCGCTGTAATCTTGGTCATATTTTTCTTTTGATAAGAGTCGAAAACTGAATTGAAGCGCGCTCGCTTCGCTCGCGCTTTAAATATTGTTATTGTTTGGTTCCATAAGCGTCGAAAACCGGATTGTAGCGCGGCGTGGTCGTTTTCAATTTTTTATTATGATCTTGGTTGGATCATCATTGAAAAACCATAGTGTGCCCACAACCTTTTTGGAGGGCTGGATCCGCGCCTGCGTGTCATACAAACCGCAATACGACTCAAAGAAAGCTAGATCTTTACCGTTTTGTAATATCCAATGGTTAATACAACTACACAAACACTTATGTTTTATTCCGATGTTTTTGGTATCGAAATTACTCAAAAATATGCTTTAATTTAGAAACTTTTGAGAAAAGAGTGCAAAGGCTGCTACTAGACAGAAAAGGTCCATCTTAGTAGTTGGCACCTACCATCAGGTGCCTAATCTACAATAAATAAATAGCTTAGATTCAGATAAGGTGGTAAATCTCGTGTATAGGCACTCTCGTGCCTCAGAAATCACGCTGGCCCTGCGTTTCTTTCCATCTCACTGGCCGTCAAGAGTGCACTATCCTTTACCTCCTGAATCCACCTAGAAGTATTGAAATATTAAATTATAGGTGTAACTATATGATTGTTTTATCAATAGCCTCATTAAATTTAGATCATAATTTTAGTTCAAGGAACTACCGGTCATCATTTTTGGTAACACCAACGTCAAACTTAATTGGATTTTGGGGTTTTACGTAATGGCATTATCTTCTTCGGCCTTGGTTGATTGGCTTCGTATATACAGTTAGCCATAAAAATAGATGATCAATAAAGAAGAATTCGTCAAATCACGCATACCAAGACCTGCATTTATTAAAAGGTTTTATGATTATAATATTGATAATATTCGTTTACACTAAGTGGAAATTGAACTGCCTGGAAATTGGACGGATTAAGCAAGAACGCAAAATGCCCCTTGAGCACTTTAAACATTATCACGTGCTGATGGGTAATCTCAGTTGAGATTGATCGACGTAGCCAAACAGAGCTAGGAGGACATTATGTTGTAGGTGTGCTATCTTCTTTAAAAGCTTTTTTCCGCTTGACTAATCTCACTTTATTTCAATCAGTACTCCCTTTATTTACATCGTCCTACTTAGCCCTAAACATTTAGATCGAATAGGTCGGGTCAATATTCTTCCTAGTCTACTATCTATTGTTAGCCCACGCGAATCGGCCAATCCGGACTGAATAAGGCCCATCACAGACTAGACGTTTTTATAGTTTTTTGAAGTTCAAAGAATAAAACAAGTATGGCTAGTTACCTATACCTATAGTAATGGTCTTGTACTATGACTATTTTTTCAGGCTTCATGTAGCCCTTTGGAGCAATGATAGCACATTACTCTTGCAATAATAACTCTGACTAAAAAAAATATTCTTACACAGAAGTTATCATTTACCTTTTGTACTTTGCTAGATTGACCACCTTTCAGTTACCATATACGAGTATGACGTAATGACTATCATTACGTCATACTCGTATACATAATACATAATCGTATAACAGCCTGTTTCACAATGTCCCAATAAGTTCTGGTTAGCGTTATCAGTCCGACATTTTTCGATGGTGAAATTGGCCCTGATTATAATGAAATATTCCGTCTCTACTGTTGCGGTTTCTTTAACTTCCCAAATTTACTTTAAGAATCCTCCTTTTTCAATACAACAGTAAGAATTAAAGGTCGACACACAAGTTACAAAAACCATTCATTCGCCAAACAAAACAAACAAAATCCCGCTGCTTTTAAACGCCCAATACTTACTCCCCTTACATCGTAAACTCTTTAACAAACGGTGAACTCATTAAACACGAAGTTTATCGTCCAACGAACCAGTAGCGATGGATGCAGGGCCATTGCGAATACTGAACCGATTCAGAGCACCGATTTAAATATAACATCGATTTGTTAGCAAATGGAGACTAATTAGAATACCGGCCGTTGAGTTTGATTGGCAAAAAAATTAGCTCAGGCTGTGCTGTAGAGCAATTACTAACGGAACTGAGGCCTTAACTCGTCAAGTATGTGTAAACGAGACACAATAAAAATTCCATTGTTATGCGACTCTCGCCATTCGTTTGATACCTGACTGATTAAAGGAATAATAGGATTTTTTTATCTCAGCAAGAAACGCATAATCAAATTAAAGCATAAATGCATAACATTTTTATTTGATAGTTGAATATTGTAAACAATCTTGACATTCCTTTTTGACGAAATGATTCATTTAAAATTAAATAAACACAAACCTTACAAACTTTAAAACTGGATATTTCATCGCTGGATCTTTTTAAATAAAACTATAAATTAATTTAAAAGATTGCCTATAAAGATTGCTCACAAGCTTTGACAGGTAAAGAGAAACTGTGTTTAAACCTTTTTTAGCCATGGCTATAGCGTTTCTGAAGACCTGTGTCTAAAGATGACTACCGAATTTTTAGATTGTTTTTCCACACATTTCAAGTGCAAATTGTGGTGGTGTTTAGAAGTTGACCTGTTGTTTTCAAAAACCTTTAAAGATAGTTGATATTTAAAATCGTAGAAGCACATCACTAATCAGAACAGAACATGTTCGGTCCAGATTTAGCAGTGAAAATAAACTTTCAAGGGCAATGCACCGGGAGGTAGGGTTCAGGAATCCGACACTTTGAGTGTGGCTAAATTTAATGAGCTCTGTGCGTAATAACGAGGCGGAACGAATTTGTAGAAGATGGGTTATTTGTGTTCTATACGCGAAGGTATAAATAAGACCAGGTTTAAGGAAGACATAACATGAAGTGTTGTTCGTACGCTAATTTAATATTGAAATATAAAATCATACGGAACCATGACAAGTTAGGGCAGTTTCCTACGCCAGTCTTTCGGGATAACTACGATTCTGGTTGGTGAAACATTGGTTTGTTCAAACGCAACTGATTCCTGTCAACAGTATACCTCGGTAGCAAGTACGTGATAAAGCGGCGTGCTGTATATTCCTATCTTTTACAGCGTTGCCATGGTAACTATGTTTGTGCATATAATCATTTTAGAAGTGAAACTGTTCCAGTTTTATGACAAAACTGGAATCGGTTTTATGCTGGTCACTGCAAACGAAATGTCCGTATGAATATTAGTAAACGACATTATTACAAAGCGGAATCCTGCCTAAAAAAGTACCTGCAAAATTCGGAATGTCCTGTGAGAAACGGCCCTTACAGTGCAGTACTAGTTGTACATTTTTTCAAAGTGCGTACACGTAAGGATTTTTAATCCATTATTTATTAGCTCTTATTGAGATTGCTCACGTTTTGGCTGTATGATATACTCTTGTAAAAACTGATTGAACAAACAAGCGAGATTTAAACTTATTAACAACCTTATCTATACAAATAGTTATATCTGATTTTCTACGGGTTCCATGACTGTCTTTAAATCCAAATAAAACAAAAATAGCGACCCACATACTCCCACAATAACCTACCACAATAATGGATGTTTCATTCACTTATTAAAAAGTGGACCAAATCAACAAGTTCACCAAACTTTTGTGGAAACATTAGCACTAACCCACGCGCTAACTTGAACACAAGGAAACCGTATAATTTCGTTAGTACAACCATACTAATGTAGCTAACTGTACCGCTTGATAGCGCAGAAATACTGCAACTTTTCACGTGGTAAACTTCATAAGCACCGATAAGCTACGATTGTCACCAACGGATGCGTTTAATTTTCTAAAGGTGGCTCCACATTGCGCGATGGTCAACGTCTTGACGTAACCCGCCGGGTGATGTGGAGCCACCTTAATAATGTGCTTGCTGACACCTAAGACGATACTTGCAAGCGTAATGGCGGACGCTTATCTGCTATCAGCTTAATTGCCTTTGGCACCAGCAAAAATAATTTAATAAAGACGCCTATCTGCTTTCAGTTTGATATTTGTCACCAGCAAAAATAATTCAAAAAATTAAAACACTTTCAAAAAACTCAGTAGTAAGCTACGAATAAAACAACGCATTTGTCTTCTATTTAAGAGGAACAAAATCATGTGCAGTTTATGCAAGATGAGCGTAGACTTTGAGTGTATCTATGCGTGGCATGTAAGCGCTTAAAGCAACAGGCAGATCAGCGCTTTTTTAGGCGAATATGTTCTAAATTCTACGAGGAGCAAAGACTGTTTTATGTAAACAGTTTAGCAGCAGCCTTCAAGCGCTTAAAAGCAAGTTTTCTACATAAATGCGGCCTTAGATACCATCGGACTCGATTAAGCATGTACGAGTAAGCTACCGAGCTTAGAAATTTAGATTAAGATAAAAGTTGCTAAATTATATGCACATTCCGTGGAGTTACTTTAAGTTGAGATATATTATTTTCTTGGATAGGAAAGGTCGTTTAGATAAAGTTAACGCAAACATTTAAATAAGGCAAGAATGTCAAGTAAATTTATAAAATAAAATATGTAGTAGGGTTTTTTGATTTGCGAATACCTATTTATTAAATGGGTTTCTCAATTTGAATTAAAAATTACAAAGTAAGACATGATCGGTCTTCCGAGTCATTATGTTAAAACTCTTTAATGATCACTTAAATATATTCAGAGGTAAAAAAAATACCACTTTTTTCCACTTCAACCATTGTACGGATAACAAGCCACAATAACCAGGCAAGATCGATGGCACCCTGTCTATCTTCCACTGACTTTGAAATATCGGGATCAAGTCAGAGAGCAAAACGAAAGTTCCAAGAATGCGAAATGATCGTTGCAAAATACCTCCTGACAAGGTCACGCGGCTTAACCTTTTCGCAAAACACCGTATTGATGTTGAGGTATTTGTATACGTCAGTTATTGTTTTCATATTTACTGAACTAGAGAGTAGTTGAGCGTTCCGAGTCTTGTCACATCATTCTTCTAGTAATAGATGCTGTGCTATGAATAATAACGAATGAACTTAGTTCACCTTAGTTATTGGATTTTGTACTTGAATAGCAAGTAATGAATACGATGAAGAATTATTTTCATGAGTTTTTATGGGTTTTATTTTAGAGAAAAAGGTTAAAAGCACTTGAAATCTGGTAGCTTTTAAGAAATATAAGACTCCAAAAATATATTTGTAGTGTTAATACTAAACAGTGTTTTATTAAGGGAAAATAATAAAACTGGAGCTGATAATAATATGATATTAGTATACACAGTTGCCTTTGTATTTATGAAGTTTCCCTACATTTATTAAACATTCAAAACCATAGATTTCACCAAATAATTAAAACGCGGACCTCATATTCATCAATCCAACGTTTCTCGACCAAACTAGCGCAAAACGGAATCTATGTAGGGCAGTGAAGTTAAAATAGAAAGGAATAATTAAGCTTCAGCAGTAATATACTATGCAGCGGCTAACGAAGGGAGCGATAGGCGGCGCTTTCAATCAGACGGATACCCTACTTTGTAAGAGTCCATATTACTGTCTTTATCACACATGTCAAGATGACAGTAGAATCGAGCAAGACGGATAGAGCCGAAAATTACGACAATGTAGTATCACAAACACGACTACTCTAGTGCCACTAGTGTTTTAAGTCCGCTTTTTTATAACTTTTAAATATTTCCTCCGATGGTATGGGCATGTGAAAAGAAGAGAGAAACATGACGTTCAAATCGCCTTAAACCTGCCTGAACAAAAGAAAGGCAAAGGCCGCCTACCTCTGACCTGGTGGTCTAAGATTAAGAGCCCTCGAGGAAGCCCAAATGGCAGAGCAGACAACCCGAGATAGAATATCCTGGCGCAGATGTGTGAGGAGACCCAACCCCAGATGATGGGAATAGAAAAGGAAGAAGAAGGTTTCTTTGGTCACAACAAATAGAATTTATTAATAAATTACTTTCAATTAGTAACATATGGGACAGCTATAGCGGAAACGTCATATAAATATGACAGAGGCATGCCAGTATGTTGTCTCCTCCTTAGGTTTACAGTAATATATCGTATTGTAAATTGCAAACAACTAGTTTAAATGTTAATCACTGTCGTTCATTAGCATTTAAATGAAGGTTCAGATGGATGTCAAAGAACTAAATAGATTCCCAGCTGGTTGAGGATTCCTTCACAACGAAATTGCAAAATAAACTTCGACATGTTAGTTTATAAGGCTGAGATTCTTAGCTAATATTATGCAACTAGCTTTTGCCAGCGACTTCGTCCGCGTGGAATAGTGACTTCTTTCTCCCGTTTTTTACACATTTACCACTATATCTTTGCTCCTATTGGTTGTAGCGTGATGTAATATAGCCTATAGCCTTCCTCGATAACTGGACTATCCAACACAAAAAGAATTATTCAATTCGAACCAGTAGTTTCGGAGATTAGCGCGTTCAAACAAACAAACAAACAAACAAACAAACAAACTCTTCAGCTTTATAATATTAGTATAGATATATTTGGGTTATTATGTGTAAATTTTCTCGCAAAATCTCGATATTCTTATTTCCTAATGATCAAATATTTTAACTTAAAACAAAAAAGCATCAACGTTATACCAAATCATTGCTATTTTAATAGGTAATAAAAATATTTCAGTGTTAAACTTTGAACCTTTTTGTTAGTGAAGCGACACGTAGATAGGTATTAGCATAGGTATAACAGTTTATACAGGTAATGCCTTGTTTGAATCTAATCTTGAAATCTCTTTGAAAATGATCAATTGTAGACATTTTAGTTATCTTATTTTGGTTAATATCTGCTGTTCTTAAACTGCGGTGTGAAAGGAAAGAGAAAAACCACCACACTATCTTCGCCAATTTGCTTATTTGAAAAAAACTCCATCGCCTAGTTCTTAAATTTGGTGATGGTGATTTACTATATAATATCTAATTGTGCCTCGTAGTTCTCATAATATATGGAATTTTGTTCACCAACTATGCATTTTTTTGTAATGATGATGGATGCAAAAAATAAGATGATACGATTTATTTATTTTAACTTTATTTCACTGTAAGATATCCAGTTGGCAGACTTCATGCCTTAAGGTTTTTTTTTTTTTCATTTTATATCATTATTTTTATTGTCAAATGCCATAGTGCCTTTAAGAGATTGTTAAAACACGCCGAATTAGCTCTTCTAACTTTGGTCGATGGACAAAATATTATATGTATATCCAGTTTTATGCTCCAGTTAAAATCTCTTGAGTAAAGGTTGTCTCAAGCAAATATCAAAAAAGATTTAG
Organism: Pyrausta aurata; assembly: GCA_963584085.1. Taxonomy (NCBI): domain Eukaryota; kingdom Metazoa; phylum Arthropoda; class Insecta; order Lepidoptera; family Crambidae; genus Pyrausta; species Pyrausta aurata. The sequence continues at coordinate 2,424,493 of OY757272.1, read as the reverse complement.
ATGATCATAATAGCTTCCTCAACAAACCAATAACTACCACTAACGAACAGACGCACTTCGCCCTTTGCAAGCAATAAAATGAACGATGATAATTCATAAGTTATTTTCTTATGACTTGATTTATAGCACCTTTCAAATTCCTAAGAAGCCAAAAATATCTCTTGTCTAGTGTTCAAGTGTGATATCATCTTTAGAACTTTAACAAGAACGAAAAAATCTTAGAGATTTGATACAAAAATCTTCACTCCATTCTGACTTAAGTTTGCTTGGTACTTAGTACGATTTACGAGTTATATTTTTATAGAAATGGCGAACTTATCAATACAAATATGTATATACATACCTAATCATAATCATCTTCATGTAAACAACAAAACCGGTAACACTTAACACCTTCATATTTTAATATTTAAAAAAAACTTCAAAATTGCAGAAAACTTACAGAAATATCCATGTATTAGCAAGATGCTACTAAGCAGATATGCACCACCCTAGGCCTCATCCTGACATATCGGGTGCGATCGAGGTCAAATACAGGGTGTTTTTGCAAGGGGGTGCCAATTTTTTTGGAGGTGAATGAGACCATCAATATGGACCACTTTTATTATGGGACCATCGTTCAAACTTTGACCATGACCCCACAGTAAAAGTTGTTCATATTGATGGTCTCATTCTCCTCCAATAAATTTGGCACCCTCTTGCAAAAACAACCTGTACTTATATGCTAGTCAAGAATACTACAAAAAAAACCTTCTATGCTTTTGATTTCTGAACTTCACCAGTTTAATAGCTTGTTGCAACCTCAAAATAAACTAGGGCTAGTTTGAATATTAACAAATTATACCACTTATTTCAACATCTAATGGTATAATCTGCGGAACGAAGTGACGTTTTAAGTTTCGCAAACGGCAATCAAGGCATAACTGTAATTTTCGTAAATCTATGACAATTGTTTTGACCAAATTGTAACGAGGAATCTTAAGTATGTTGATCTTTATTCCTATGAATTTATCTTTGTATTTGAAAGGGCAAAGGATACAATAAAAAGTGCCTAAATATAGAAACGATGTAACATACTCGTATAACACGATGAATAATACTACTTTAAAAATCATAAAAGAAGAGGAAATATTTTATATTGATTTATTATTTTAGTTACACTTTAAGGGATACTTCTGATTTTCACTGTTGAGTGCAGTTGGTCTACGTAATGCCAAATAACCGTATTTTGATTCCTTAAATCAAAATAGAAACGATGACTTAAAATTCATTCAGGCATTCTTCTTACATCAAGCAAAAACAGTGAGCATTGAACTCATAATAGTTCCAACAGTTATTATAATTGGAGAAGTGATTGCCAAGGTTCTTCTTTGCAGGCTACTTATTAACGTTATTGCTAAATTAACAGGAATTTACGACCAGTAGACCACACAGAGTATATTTGATGTTTACGAGAGTATAAGATTACCAATTGACCTCATATTGGAAATAAACTCGAACGCAATGAGAGACAGTACTCAATCAATTAATATCTACGTAGATCGAAGAACCATTTTGAAGTTAATAGTTTTTTATAATATAAATAGATAGCCACATATTTGGTTACGTTAGTTTACCTACTACGTTAGATTTTATCGTATACTTTCTGGAATCAATGTTTTACGTCTTTATTATCAGGTCTAATCTTGGCTATTTCAACATAACTAAGTGAATTCGAACAACCCATGAAAAATTGGCTGTATTGTAATATTGAATCTTCTACAACTTATACATATAAAGGCGCTTTGTAATTATAAACCTATACTAGAAATTAAAATATTAACAAAATTAAAAACTGCTTCACTAGTAAGCCAGGGAAATAATAAATAAATATTCATAATTCTACCTACAGCCTATATTCTAATATTTATGTATTCCTTAGTTTACAGGAGCTCTATTTTTGAATCACTAGCATAAATATTACGAGTGATTATCGTTATATTGACGCAGCAAATCAAAGTCAAAGAAAATCACGGTAAATACAGTAACTAGACTGAGTTCAAGATCTTTGTAATAACTATCCTGTAGATTTAAACAAATTTTCATTCGAAAATCGAACAAACCCTCATGTATTGATAGGATGCCGGCGGTCGTTTAAACAAAAGAATGTTGATAATCACGTCCGTAAGGGGTAATCACACGCCATATTGATGCGACTGATTCAAAAATAGGGCCCCAGTACCACGAACATTACCCAACCCACATATCTTCGTTAACACCTCCGAGAGCATATTACGCAGGAATTCTAGCGCGAATGTTATGTCCATAACTCTGGCTCTCAACGGTTCTCCTCATTCAGCACACTCGTTACTCTGAGCTAAACAAAAGTGGACTTATGCTGCAATTAGTGCTTAACGGTCAGCGCTGATGATAAAAATTCCAACCATTTTAACACTTGAGACGAATCTAACCTTTAAATGGCGATGTGGGGTAGAATAAGGTTTACCGTTATTTTATTTGCTGTGTCTTTGAATTGTCACTAGATAGAGACAGCATGATAAGGAAACAGTGCTAAGGTAATCCAGACATGCGAAAGTGGATCTTTAACAACTACACACATGTGATTTTTAAGATCAAGTTAGAAGTTAGAACCGACAGTAAAGAGAGAACAAGAAGTTTAGTTGTAGAATATACTGAAGGAAGATTTAAAAAATAAGTTAAGGGCACATTAGAAAAGAAGCAAAAACAAAAATGTGCTGTATTGGATTGAATAGAAGTTATACAACAAAAACTATAGAACTCAAAACTCAAAGTAAATGCCTTTTTTGTACTAGTACTTGGTAATGCAAGTACTAGGGAGTAAATCGAAACGAAATATTCCAAAAAGTTGTACCGCAAATGCGTAGCGTAGGGTTAAATTAAATTATTTGTCATAGTGGCTTAGTAAGTTAGTATAACGACAAGCAAAGCACACTGTGCGGTCTGTATGCGATATTTTATTGTTTGTATGTAAGTATGTATACGCAAGGTCATAGCGTACGCCTCTCACGGATTCTTTCGTTTTGTTTGTGGTGTAAGTTAGAAATAAAAAGCATATAAAAACGATTTGAATGATGATTCTTGATGTGAGTTCCTACTACCAATTTAATTTCAAATCCCAGAATACAGATTTTGTTCCGCAAAACTGTTAATAACTTTTTTGTTCGGCAAAGCAGAGCAAGGGGCAATGCATATTGCTATGGTTACATTTACTATGGTTTTATTTTATAACCCTCAGTAATTTACATACGCAGTACCTACCTATTTGTTACGCAAAGAAAAAAAGTATTTTAATAATGTTATATGTGACAAGATAAAAATATTTTTTAACAAACCAATAGCGAGAATTGTTCTAGCAGAATAAAATATATTATTATTGAAAAAAAAAAAACACGTATGAAAATCCGCTTAATTCTCGCACCTTGCACCTAAAATCACATTGAGCATAAAGCATGCAGTGACATTAAAATTAATGAAATGAAACCACTATGTATTTAAAAAGCACAACAATGAGAAATCACAAGACACCAAAACAAAACCGCTACATGATCAAAATAAATTAATGAATATTAACATTTTAAATACTTATAAAAAAGATGCTCTTTTCAGTGGAAATGAGGACAGGGAGTCAATAATTGTTAATACAACAAAAGCCATCTAACCATCAACAATAAAAACTTATGAATTCATCAAGTTTGTGTAAAAATTTACCCACTGACTTCTTAAGAAATAACCGACATTCTTCGTAAAAAAAAACCAAAAATGTTAGAAATATGGATTATAATAAGTGGCTATGTTATTTCATAACCAAGTGTCAAAAGATACAATACCGAATACAAAGGTTTAGCTAATAATACTCTGTATAAAGGAATGTCAAGGTTTCCAACATGACTCTACTATGAGATACTATCAAACAATTAATTTACTAGTTCTCAGAATATAACAATGCAGCTAGCTAGTTTGCCTTGTTTGAATGACATAAACGTCTAAGTATATTTTATTGTAGAAATTTATGAAGTATTGACGGGTAATTTTAATGTGGCAAAATTAAAACATTTAATATGGTGATGATGATTTTGCCATTTTGGTCTTTATATCTTACTTCTAAGTGAACGATTCGTCATATGGCGGTCTAAGTACGGCAAGATACAATAATTCGGCAATGAAGTGTCGTCATCATATAGTTGGAGCACTTAGCAAAAAAAATGTAAGTATAACCCGAAAAAAAAAACGTACACACCGAGAGGTGTTCACAAACAGCGCCATTTCTTATCCACTATGAGTACTAACATTTGGTTATAGGTCCAATACATTCTTGTTTGGTGCCGTCCTGCGTACCTACTATAAGATTAAATGATATTTTAATTTAAACTTATTGTTATAGTTACTTCAACAAAGAACTCGCTTTTTCTTAAGAATTAATTTTAGAGCTGATTGAGCACAGACTTGTATAACTGTCCGCCTGAGTCACATTTCCAAATATATCTACAATCACGTTCATGTTTCAAGCAAGTATCTCGTTTTCTCGTCACTCCATCAAGATTTAGTCTATATCTTAATTTGCATTTATCATTGTAATTGCAGTCTGCAGCCACTGCTTTTACTTTCTTAAACCGGTTAGTCATTTTGTCAAGATTCGAGTTTTTAGTGTTGCAGTCACAAACGTAAGAGCGATTGCATTTATGGTTGGTAAAAAAACCAGAACTAGATAGACTCATGGCTCAACTTATTTTTGTTTTTGTAGTGTTGTGTCACTATACAAACTTAATAAATTAATTGCACTTGTAAAAAGCTACTGTTTCAGACAAGGAATCAAACCCTGTCTAACGCTATCCGGGCGCATGATACATAACCACTAATTATCATGAGAAAAACAGCACAAAACTTTTTCACCCACTTTTTTATTCGATTCAGAGACGACATGCAAATGCTAGACCGACCCAATAGCTTAAGGTTACCGTAACAGTACCGCACAACAATTAAGGCTTTGACTGCCATTACCACTAATTAACATTGCGACAATTCCATAGTTCAGCAACGAACGGACAAGCGATTATGGTCATAGTTCGCACAGGCAAAATAGAAAAGCCAAAACATTGCATCTGTATGGTCTGAACAAAGAAAGACTGCCGAGGGTTTTCGGTGTCCGTTTATTTGATTATTTATATTTTATTGCACAGCCAAAATTTTTACAAAAGGTAGGACTTGCCAATGGCGTTCTCTACCAGTCATACCTTTGGACTAAGTAGAGATGATCGATTCCAAAGCACGAATGATCACATTTACAAACACACCATGTTTAGGTACTAGTCAAATTATCAAAACAAAAGTACTCATTTATCTGTCCGTCAGTCTTTCTGTCCAATACTCTCTCATCACCATGGATACTGGACGCCACGACAGCAACAATTTTGTGAAACATGTCAAATATTTAAAACCAGACATTTTTTTTTTGTTTTTTACCAGATTTATCTTGTACTTCTCTTTGTATCGTCTAAAAATATTGACAGTTGTGTGTTACTCAACAAGTTGATATCATATACTTAACAATTATATCAATAATCAAGTAAAAAGCATTATAGCCTCCTTGCCACAAGGAAATGGTTTCGTTTTTGAATAGGGTAGTCTTATTTTTTTATGTTGCATGTCTTAGTTTTAATTTTTTCTTGTTTGTTTTTAGTAAAAATCAATGTCTTATCAACCTCGTTTGTGAAGCACAAGCTTTGAATACAAAGATCTAGAATACTATAAAAATTTAAAGTGCATTTGTGTGGCTTATAATTTTGTGCTGTGGTAAAGTTCACTGGGCATCGAACAGTGGACTAGCTAATTATGGTTCATATGTGATACTGATACCGTTATTACAACGGTTGTCATACTTACCCATTGGGTTGATGTTAATTAAATTTTTCGCACTTTGCTTCAAACTTACTGCTTTGCAAGTAGCTAATTACGATAATGGTTTTAAAAAAATACTAATTTGACTTGACTTCAATGCAATGTTAGGTTTTATGAGGTGGAATATACTAATTTAGACCAATCTATTTTTACGCAGTTCTGTCAAAAAATCATGGCCTAGCCTAGACCAATAAGCCTTAACAAACATAATCGACACAATGTTTTAAGTGCCAATAATACATACCAATTTTGACGATGACGACGCGTTTGGTGTAGTGTTTAGCGCTCCTGACTATTACGCCGGCCGTAGCGGGTTCGAATCCCGCAAGGGGCAAATGTATGTGTGATGTCACGAACATTTGTATACTTAAGTCATGGATGTTTATATGTATTTAAGTATTTATGGGAGACGCCCCCGGCCTCCGTCATAATCGTTGTCTGGTATTCCTAACACAAGGAAGAACATTCCTTACTTCGAAACCACGACAATGGGTGTGTTGTCTGGCGCATATTTTTAATAATTATTATTAATTTTACCGAAAATATAAAACCATTGCCCATACAATGCTTCAAGCGCTTTGATTTAAAACCCAAACATTAGTTTTGTTTTCGAACAAAAGTATAACCAACAAACTAAAACATTACATATCAATCAAAGCAAAGGTTTGTTCTGGCGAAGGTACCGGCGCACGCGCACCGTTAGAGCCGGGTATTTGGGTCGGCGCGGCCGCTACAGTATGCCACGGGCTGGACAAGGCATGAGCGGGAAGAGGGCATAACGATATGAGGTTTTTGAACAACATATTAATTATAACATTAACCGAGATAACACTTGAGAGCATTGACAAGTAATAACTGTCAAACATCCTATCGATTCATAAAGTTATAACATTCATTTTCGTTTAAAGGTAGGACTGGTAGAGAGAACAATATTTAGTTTCACAACCAAACAAAAGGTAGAACTTTGGTTGTGAAACTAAAAAAAAAACTTTTTAACAACAAGCTTTAATTACTTGGTAATAAAATGAACTACTAAAGTTGTAAAAAAGCTTGTAAAATGCTACATTCGTCGATGATGATGCTTGGCAATCTTGGCATATCTGAGAAGCATAATAAATATAAAATTTGTTCAAAAGGTGGACTTAACGCCATTGGCTTTGTTGGAATCAAGAGCGACGCCGTTGAAGTTGTGAGATTTTGACGTTTACAACTTTTCGTACGTCTTTGTGCTCGGTGTTCTAATCTAGACTTGAGCCAAAGACCCAATTAGTAAAATCACATTTGTTTCTTTGTTTAGATTAGGTTCGACAGCTACCATAATTGTTTATTTACCCCTTTAAATCAAAACCGCTACCTCTCTTCCGTTGGCCACCACACATGCAATCTAGGATGTTATGTGTAATGTACGTGACATCTCGCCGACTGTGAGGGAATGTTTTCGGTTTTAATACCGCCTTATGCGTGACAACGCGCCGATTGTTCGCGCATGCGCTGTAAGGAATAAAAATGTATGCTTTGTTCTGTGATAGCGTGATAGTTTTGATAAGTGTCGATTTGGTGAGGGTTTGAAAAGATGCCACCGTACTAGCGTATTTCTTCTGCAAGTTAAGGATGATGGCTTGGCATTTTTGAATATTCTAACCAGTGACTATAAACAAGATAAGCACAAAATGTTCCTTATACGGTAAAACAAAAGTTATTTAAAGGCCGAGGCGAAATGACAATTCAATCACGCCATGAGACCTTTGGCCAGCATGACTTCAGAAACATAGAAGCCGGCATGCAATCACACTTCAAATCGATAATAGTACTTTCCATTTTACTATAGCATTGATGGTTCTCGTAAACTTACCGTTAAAGCAATCTTCCTTGCAGAAACGCCGATATCTGTGAAAGATAAAAAAATAAAGTTAGAACCAAACGTGATAACATTAAAAACATGACTTCAAGAAAGTGAAACGCGTATTTCCAAACACCACAAAAGAATGAACGGTGGTTCAATCGTTCGGCATGAACGGGAGCAGTAGGCCTACCGCGCAAGTGTCGTCGACTTGAATCGTCGAAAACGATGCCGATGCCGACGCTGTCAAATAATCCGTACCGCGCAAATAATCTATCGTCGATTTGCGGAGCGTCGAGAACGAGAATGAATGGAAAATAGCCGTCGACTTGCGGTCCGTTCTATGCAGCACATTCAATTTATTACAAAAATGTTGTTGAAGTATTATTACGATTTTGTTGGTTGAAAGGCACTCCAAGGAAAATGTAATCTGAGTTTACTTGATTTCATAAAAAAAATCACTTAATTCCGTGGTGTTTAGTGTTTTTATTCAATTTTCATTAAACGCGTGATACGGTAACGGAACGTAAAATTTATTATTCTATTATAATCTGTGTTTGTTGACATGACACTGACAGCCGGTAAAATAATTTTTTGACGTTTATATTTCGTTTTATATTCTGTGATTTCGTGATAAATATTTGAGGAAATGTAAACAATAAACATTGTTTTGCACTTTATTACTTACTTTTTGTTAGATAATATCTAACAAAGATTATCATAGTGAATTCATTCGTATATATTTTGTAGATGCCAGCGGCTAGAAAGGTAAGTTTGCTGCAGATGTAACTCCTCGTGAGCTTCATGGAGAGACAGGTGGAGGTCCTCCTTCCACTGAAGTTTTAACAGCAGTGGAAGAGAGGATTTTTCCATCATTGGGAGACAGGCAGTGTTGGGGATGAGGAAGTGCGGATCCCATTCGATGTATGTTTTTGTTTTTCTTGCTTACTTCATAAGCCTTGTATTCATGGTAAACTTTCATAAAGCAACAGATGAAGAACAATAACCAGTCTGAATTGTTAAGGCTCCTGACAGTTTGTGAACGGTCTGATACGAACACTTTGCTTTGCACATAATGCTTTTATTTATCTGCAACTAAGCTTCGTTTTTCTTTGTTAAACTTGCGCTCTGCATTGTGTTGACCGCCTTAAAAATAGTATCGGTTCCGACATGGACAAGGGCACTGTAGGTTTGTTTTCAGTACCGTTTTTATTTTTCCAGACCCCGCGGAAATTCCGCAGCCACGCTGGGCATGGGAGGCGAAGCAAAACCGCCTTGCCCTGGACCAGCGCTGGCTCGAGGCTGACGAGTGTAGGATTTCGCTCTTTGAGCGAGTGGTGGCGCTACTTGGGCGCTCAGTCGTGGCCCAGGAGAGAAGTGCATCCGCCCAATAGAATGCAGCAGCTACACTTCTTGAAATAAAAAACCTACTACTAACTATAATAATAACATTGTATTTTACTTACATTCTACAAAAGTTTACATACATTGGGTAGGTATTGAAATTAATAACAGTTATTTTTCAATCAATACCTTTACTCAAAAACCCCTAGCCGTAAATCAAAACTACCACGGTGTAGTAGCTTGATGTGATGTCGCCCGTACCTAACTAAAGCTATTGAAAATGTTTTCCTTAATATAAACAATTGTTTTATTAAAAATGTTTTTCTATCAAACCCAACTCCCAAAATTCCTTCTACAATCATCTTCCAAACACTCTTTAAAGGAGAGGTAACATAGATTAATCAGAATCATAATTTTAAAATGAAGTTTGATTAGCTAACACTTTTAAAATGTCGTTTATTATAAAATATCTACCCAATTAGATTACACCAATTACTGAAAAGAATGGGCAAGAAACTCAGCCGAGAATACTTACATTTCAAAGACCATATAAGTCAACATAAATAACGTATTTAAACTTAAGTATTTCAGGATAATAATTTACATTTTAAGGACCACATAAGTCCACTTAAATAACAATTAAACTTAAGTATTTTAACTTAATCCTCATTATATTTTAAGTACCATATGAGTCCACATAATAAGTGTATATCTCACTGCAAGAACATTAAGGGAATGGTAGCCTTTTCTGTTGTAGAATGCCTCTTCATGATCGCTTGGTCTTATTATAGCCACATGGTCCCATCTATACAGCCGATGACCCCAGGAAATCCAAACTTCTTATTAAATCTGAAAATAGCTTAGTATTAGGTATTTCAATATTTATTTATTGTAACTTCCTACCATTAATGCAATAGAATCAAAATTAAGTACCTCAGTGCTACAGAGACTCGTTCCGTCTGGGTTCGAGGAAATTTTATATATTTCCTAAAAATGGCAGGAGTGTTGAGAGCCTTTGTTACATCACGCAAGCAATCGGATGTTGATTGTTGGCTCAGGTGAAGAAAGTCATTTTCCCCCACACTACTTTGGTAACTACCGGTAGCATAAACATTCAATGCAGTCAGTATCTGTAAACATAAATATATGTATGAGGTCACAAAAGGCCCTATGTCTGGAAGAATCATTGAATGTGCCACATTTTGCAACCACCAATTGTCCACGTATACATACGTACCTTAATTTCGGGATTTATCCCACTGGTCCTTACATTTGTGGGCAAGAGTGGTACAATATCTTCACATAGCCTCACAAAATTTGCCATAAGCGAAACCGTCCGATGAAATCGTTGTCGAGAAGCAACATCGGCCGGGCCTGTGTGCGCTCCATCCTTCTGCGTCTGATGTTTATCTTCTTCAGCCGCTGTTCCTCCGCAGCCACCATGAGTGCCACCCAAGCCATGGTATCGCCGCCTGCCTTCTAAATCACAAAGAAAACAAAACAACAACAGCAAAAACAATTAAGTATTTAAATAAAAAGATAAAGTGTGCTTATACCGCTAGAAAGCAGAATAATTCAAAAAAGCAGGCTAAAATTGGAACAATTAAACGTTTTTACAAACAAAATAATCAAATCGACGACTCATGAGATGCCGTATTGAAATGACATTTCAAGTCGACGGTTCGCAAATCGACGTCGGTTTGGATTTCTTTGCGCGGTACCATTTACTGTCAAACATAGCGTTTCATTCGTTCTTTTGCCCTATCTTATCTGTGCTTTCACCGTCGACGTCGATTGTTAAACTGACATCTCGGCTTGGGAAGTTGCGCGGTACGAAATGTGCCGTCGGCTGTCAAATGAAGTCGATGCCGATGCCGACGACACTTGCGCGGTAGGCCTACAGGTCAAATGTCAAAAACATCATTCACTTAGACCGGTCATCAATTCAAATGAATGACATTGAATTATCGAAAGCGAGCAAGGTCGAGGACCACACGGGGAACGCCTGTCTCGTTTCAACATTATAAGACTGACAGAGATGAGTGTATAGGAATTTCGGATGGTTTTGACAGAAACGCCAAGGGAGGTTGTGATTGATGTGATGTTTTTGATCTAGACTTTGGTATTTTAATGTTTTGGGCGAATTTTCGGTTCCACTCATGTATTTTTTTTATGTCAGTAGTCTATGTTCTATGAAAACAACTTTATAAGTAAGTACTATAAAAGTTATACTGAAGTACGATGATTTTGATAATCTTGGAGCTTGAAGATCAAAATATTACGTGTATTTTCCTAATATTACAACCTATTTTTCCAAAATGGTTAAAAAGCCCACTAACGCACAAAATCTACAGCTAAATTTAGTTTCCAATACGTAGCAAAAGTTATATTAAATGTTTCAAACACTTGCAGCCTTAGGTACCTACTTACATTTATCCCTATGAAGGCATAGAAATGGTGTTAATTAGTCAGCACGTTAGGCATAATAGGATTTAACTAAGCACCCTTTAAAACCTTGAAATTCCACTTACTCTAACAAAATCATAGGAACTGCAAAAGGCACGCTTTGAGAATTACCGCCTCAATAGGACCTGAGAATTTGGCACAAATGCTTAGCAACTATGAGGTTTTACAATTGTAAAATAAACTCTATTTATTGATGCATAAGTTTGAAATTTTAAAAGATAACACAAGTAGAGTTGGTACAGTTAGAGCGTCTATTTTAGACTTCATTTCCTTCAATAAAAGGACCTTTTCTTCTCGATTCGAAATAAGGTAGCAGTGTAATTCAATGCTAATAATTATTGCTACCTTTGTTATTCTTCTGTATAAGTTCTTTTAACTAATAGTGTGGTGTCCTAAGGAGGAATGTTGTCTTTTAGAACCCAGAAACTAAAAAAAAGACACACTTGAAGCAATATTAATTTAAAAAGTCACTCCTGTAAACTGTATATGTAAAAATACACTCTAAACACAAGCAACCCAGGGTTGACACAGTCTTCTCCTCTACGTCTCCTCCTTGATGAATATTTAAATAGTATTAAACCATAGAAATGTAATTTTTCTGATCTGAGTATTAATCCCTACCTCGCTATGTGATTAAACCAAACAGTAACGGATTCAAAGATTAGTGAAATGGGTTTTGACAATGCGCTACTGTATGATTACTATCGAAGAGACAGTCACATAAACGGATACACTTTATTTTAGAAGCTTATTACTTATATGGGCGGCTTCATAACCTCTGACATCAAGGTTGGTCGCTTGACTTGCAAATCGTTCCACCAAACCGCAAAGCGTCCGAGAGTACGGCTAATACAGCAGCATAGCAGTGAGACATTTACAGGCATTTTTTTTAAATATATCTTTTGTGCGCATACATTTTTCTCAGTGTTAGCCAGAGAGTTACTACGTATAGTCACAAATACCTCTAGAGATAGGTATAGAGAAGCTATTCCAAGTAAAAAATGTGTCGCCAATACAACGACAAGATTATGACGTATTACTTGAAATTTGAATATTGAATACGAAACCATTTGTAAGAGATGACTAGTGGCGTCAATTCATGGTGCACGAGATTTGGGACGTATAAGTTCCCCCAGTGGGTCTATATGCAAAAATAAACGACTTTTATTTGTTCGTGGTGTCAGTTACATACGCTAGTACCTAATATTAGTTAAACTGCCTCGGTGGCGCAGCGGTTAGAGGGTCGCATTTTAAAGCGACGGCTATGCCAGAGGTCCCGGGTTCGATTCCCGGGTCGGGCCAAAAATATGTACCTGGATTTTTCTGTTTAGAAATTCTCAGGGAAGCTCGGAGTTTGGAAGTTGGCGGTGTTTCACCCCCGTGCCTCGGAAAGCACGTTAAGCCGTTGGTCCTGCGCCTGATCTCTCTCCGGTCGTGTCAGATTGCTGTCCCATCGGGCTTTGAGTGAATGGAATAGAGAGTGCACCTGTGTTTGCGCACACACTTGTGCACTATAATGTCCCGCGCAGTAGGTTGGTCGTTGTGACTGGCCACCGTAGTCGAAATCGGCTAAGGGGGACTATTTTTTTTTTTATAATTAATAATAGTTAAATGGTGTTAGCCCTTTGTAGACCTACTATATCAGACTCGACTAGAGTTGGGCAGGGTAAGTAATAAAAACGGTAAGTAATGAAAAATATGGTAATTTACGGTAAAGAATGGTAAATAACTCTTTTTTTACCAAATAGCGGTAAAATACTCAGCAACACGATCGATCGGTTTATTGTCACGATAATAAGTAAACTCTTGTCAAGTCAGTATAAAATGTGTGAAATGTTATTCATTCATGACGATTTGGTAAAGGATCCTAGTGAATTTATCCATTAAATTTTATTAATTGAAACCATTTGAGTATTTTCCCGGTCATCGGTAATTTTACCGAGTAAATTACGTGTCTTTGGTAATTTACACATTTCGTAAATTACCGGTCACAAACCCAACCCTAGACTCGACTCGTGTACTAGCCCGTAGGTTAGTGTCTGACTCATTTTCTCACCCTGGTCAAGCGCGTTTTTGCCGCATCGCCCACTGACTTACTTGTCGCTGCGTTTTTGCTGCGGCAGTCGTAATTGGCTGAATACTCGCAGTTACGCACAGCGTGTGAGCTTCACCAGAGAAGATATCCCGGATTTTGTTGAATGGGGGTTAAAGGTTTTAAGTAAGAGATAAAATAAGTGCGCGTTTTAGATAGTGCCATCCACGAAGGCTTTTCTAAATAAAAGGCGCGCGCCTTTTATTTTTGATTTAGAAAAGCGCGTGGTGCGAGGTGTGTTTCAAATATTAAAATATCAAATAATATACTTGTAATAATTATATTCATTATAATATCATTTAATATTGGTAAAGACTTGCACACATGAACAATAAACGATAAGGACGAGAGATGGCGCGCGCTTTCGTGGATGGCACTATCTACTTACTAAAATATTACTTATTTAGAGGATATCAACCAATTAGTTCCAGGCCATTTGGATGCAGATTATTTTTAAAAGTTAAGAACAATGCCTTACTATTAAGCCAAATGTGTTAATTATAGCTGTTTGTTTTCTAAATAAAGCTGAAATAAAAGTACACCCATTTAAAATTATAATTTGGGCGAATTCAAGAAAAGAGTGAATAGGCTATTACTAGTAAGGCATGATCCATCCTAGGCCACATCATCACTTACCATCAGGTGAGATTGGGGCCAAATTTCTGCCTAGACACTATAAAAAAAGTTAATCCACTTTAAATTAATCAAGAACGCACATCAAATTTAGGCAAATTACACAATTTCATATTCGCAAGACTTTTAGATCTACTCGTAGCGATTAGAGCGCGCAAATTGTGAATAAGATGTGTAAAAGTTATGTATCTTATTTCAATAAGTTTTGAAGATAAATACGGCTACTTATATCAAAGTTTCCTTTGACTTTCTTTCAATGCGTTAACTCTACGTCAGCGTCACTTAGCCCAAAATAAAAGTATTTCAAAATCGTGCAATCCAGTACAAGAGCAATCTGCCTACCGGTGTGGGGCCATAAAAAACGCGTCAATCGCACGCGCCGCACTGGGTCAGCGTGTGTCGAATCGCGCAACACGAGTGTCCCACCGCCCTGGTTGGGAGATGAGGTGCTTTGTGCAAGCGGGGAGCGGGGAGATCACTTATTTTTTTACATAAAATAAAAGTTAACATAAGAGTAAAATTGTTAAAGGTCGGGATTTTCTTTCTCATTTGAAACTACAGAAAAATGCTGCGAAGCATGGTGCAAAATAAAATGAAATGTTTCGATAAAAAAGCTCTGTTATTACTATCAGGTTTAAAACGTGTGTAAAATGAAGATTGGTAATTATTCTCAACACCCGTTACCTCATGCAACAAAGACTGTATTATCCGCTTAAAATAAGAATGCATCTGTCAAACATGTCATATTCCTACCGCTTCCCCGCTCACTTTCCCGCGTTTGTGTTTCGTGTAAATACCATTCATTTTTGCACACTTTTCTCACCGCGCAGTGACAGTGACAGTCCATTCAATACGATAACCAGGTAATATGTATTGCTTTGACATGAAATCGTCAACATCTTTATCAACTAAAGAACGTTACCGCTGACAAAAGGTCATAAAACATGAAATAATCACTGGTCATATTTCCGACTTCGACCGAATGAAAAGGAAATGTTTATTAACGCTTTTATTAACGCTGTCAGTGAGGCCACCGCCAATTACGATGAAATGAACTCGATTTCCATCATGTTTAACTGCGTATGACTGATGTGTTACTGTTAGACGAATTTGTGGAATTGTTATGTATGTGCGTTTGTCACGAATGGTCGTTCGGCGTTGGGTGTTCTTAATTTGATTCATCAGGCATTCGGCTAGTCTACCAGGGATTATGCCAACAAAGCGATAGGTATATGGGCCTCGTTCGAGATTTAAAAGATTGAGAAATAAAACAATAATTTCATAAGCTAAGGACCTGTTTAACTATAAAAAAATAAGCACAAATCGACGAATAATTCAAATACGGAACGTCATTTTGTGTGTAGTAATGGAAAGATAAAAAAAAGAAGAACATACATAATTTGTTTTGATAATAATTATAGTTTATAGTTGATGATGGATTTCAGAGTAAATTGTTAGTTTTTTAAGGTAAGTTTTGTGATGAAAATTTATCGTGGTAGGTATTGCCATCAGCAGTTTTAAAATCTGAAATCAATCAAAGGCCGTCACGTTTTCTTGCTAATTAATTTTTACGGCACCTAACTCGTGACTCGTTAAGATCAGTTGACCAACTGCAGAAAATGAGTTAATGTGTTTGACATTTTCAAATGTGGCACACTGGAAGATTTGCATTTCAGCTGCTCTAGATTTGGCGGAAAAGATTGGCATGTCATTTTGAGATCATCAGAAATTTTGAGTGGCTCAGAAATATTGAACTTATTTATTAAAATGACGAAGTCGGAACGGAATGGGGTCAAAATTCAAAAACCCCACATAATGGAGGTTTTTCTCGATGAAATTACTCGTAGAATCCACCCTTAAAGTTTGTCGGGTCCAAAAAACTACACATTGTAGAACTTTTATGCCCCAACGGCCACCAGTTCTTCGCGCCATGTGCCCTGCCCATGACATTGATGGTTCGTATTTTATTGTTTTTTCTTAGTCTGCAAACCCAGCTACATACACATCTCAAAATGTAACTTCATACCACAAGCTTCGAACAATACGACACCCGCTAAAACAATACCTGTCACAAGGTGAAGTTACGTAACCCATATAAGAGTTACAAAGAAGGTTTCAATTCACACGGTCGCTGGTGGTCGGCTCCTAAAAACGCGACGACAAAATATTTGGTTTGCGCTAAATGTTAAATCACGACAAAGCGCGGGGAGAACAGCCTTAACAGAGCCGTGAGAAAAAATGCGGTAGCGCCATAATCAACACAACGGCCTTTCAGTCACGTCACATTAGTAAAAACTTCGATGTTTTAGTAATTAATTATTTATATTTCATAAATGGTCATAGATCATAAATGATCATAATATCATAAATGATATCATAATATCATAAGATCATAAATGATCGATGTATTTTTAACACGAAAGAGGACCAAAATTTTTTTTTAATTCCAATTAATCCAATCAAATTCCAATCTAAATTTCTGAATCAAAATGAGAGAAATCTCGACTTAGCTTTATTAATATTATATAAATTCAACTTAAAAACAAATAACATGTAAGTACAACAGTCCATAACTTATACTTAATAATGGCAAACTCACTTGTTAGCTTACAATAGAGCTACATACATAGTA
Organism: Pyrausta aurata; assembly: GCA_963584085.1. Taxonomy (NCBI): domain Eukaryota; kingdom Metazoa; phylum Arthropoda; class Insecta; order Lepidoptera; family Crambidae; genus Pyrausta; species Pyrausta aurata. Next base: position 2,407,570 of record OY757272.1, on the reverse strand, counting down.
CATACCAACAAACCTCTGCTCTGTTATACGTGAATCTCAACTCAATGAATATTACTCCTATCAAAATTAGAGCGTATAGACAAAATGGCCACCTAGCGCGTAAATTAAATGAGCAAAGATCAATGACACTTTGATCTTGAGTTTAACCAGATTGTACTGGCGGTATTTTCTTCACTATGCTTTTTTGGCTCGTGGGAGGAAGACTTGTTGACTTATAAGAAAACCGGTACCGATCAGAACTGTCACAATGTCATAGTGGAATGGTTAGAGAGGCGCTAATTTATATTAATTAGTAAATACATAAAAAGTGCTGTCACTTTTTTGTCGTTGACCTTTGCGAGTAGTATCGCCACAGAAGATATAGTAGTAGTACGGAGTACTACGGTATTATTATTACCACGAATAACTTTCTTTTAAATGTTATCTTTATTTGTCGTGTTCTTGGGAAATAAACGCTTGAGTTTGAGTTTAGAAAACATTATAAATATATATGAGAACGAGTACTTCAACGTTGATAAATTCAAATAATGAACGATGTATGATACTTTTCAAAAAGTTTCTGACATCACTTGACGCGTATGAGGCGGTTGCCTCATACACGTCAAGTGATGTCAGATAGATCAGATGTCAGTAAAATTTAATAAAAATTTAAAAGAAAACAATATGTAACAACTAGCAAATATCACATATGTATATTACAGTTTTATTAGAAATGCTGTTAGATAATACAGGTCACCGGTATAAGGAAACAGGCACTATTGCAGTTAGTTAGATACCTTCAAGTGGTCTTAATAACTGTTAAAAGTGTTACTTTATTAAATAACTGTTATTAAATTGCTTCATTAAAAATGCTTTTATTTGCAGAAGTTGTAGCTAATCTCGATAAGCGCGTTAAAAGACTGTGATTTCAACGATTTATATGTTAATGAAAAGATAAGGTGAGTTCAGATTGCGAGAACTAATTCTAAAATCAAAAATAATACCCGGATTAAACCAATGACTAAGGTTATCCGATTAAATCAAAAAGTTCACTCCGCAGTTGAAATGTTGTTATTATGACGTATTTTTTTATTGGTTGGTTCATATTTTAGTACGGTTGAATTGGACCTATGTTTTTGTAACAAGGGGTAGAGTGTCAAATGTGAATCGACTGTTTCCAATAAGACATGATCCATCTAAGAGCGCCATCACTTACCAGCAGATAAGATCTTGGTCAAAGTACTGCTAGAAATTGGTAATAAGTATATTAAGTATATACAAACAAGTTGACTGAAATAAAATACTTAACTAGAGCTAACGAACAAACGCCTATGATAAAAAAACAATCAAAATATCCCTAATAACAATAATTTAACTTGCTTTATTTAAAAAGTTCCTATTGATTATTTTGAAAAACTTGATAAAAACGCACCTCTACAATGCATATCTGACCAATTCCGTCAAATCAAGAACGAAGGTAATCCTAGTATTACAGTAAAGACAGGTTCCGAATGATATTTGCAAACCCGTTTGTTGATTAATAGTCAACAGCATATGTTGACGTGTGACTTCTCTCATTATTAATGACTTAAAAAACAGGTTGTGATGGCAATAATCACGAATTCGCTAATTAAGTAAAATTGGGAGTCGGAAACGGATTGCGAAAGAGGTTACAGATTCTAAAATCTATCACTATATCGGTTTCAAACTTATAACTATACTAGGTACATATTGTTGTACCCGACACACGACAAGACCAGAATCTAAGTGATTTTGATGCGGTAAGTCACTCAATCATGATCAAATTTAGGTAGAAGTTAGGCTCATGTCGGTAGAGTTTTTTTCCGAAACTCCAAATTAGTGAAGATAGTGTGGTTTCCCTCTTGCCTTTCACACCGCAGTTCAAGAACAGAGGGAGATATAATTATTCTTCGAATATACCGAATGTTTCACTCTATTGGGTGACAATATTCCCCATATTTATAAGCTTTACCAGTTTGTTAAAGAGCTTTTTCAGTAAGCATTAATTAGTTGCATGCAACCGGTCGCTATAGAAAACCATAAGGTCAGTGAGAGCCACCCTTCGGCTGGAAATGAGCGTAAGTAAATACAATTTAAATGTTCTGAACAACTTTGAAACAGTTACTCTAGACTTATTACGTAAATTCATTTTTAATTACATACAAACTTCAGGCCAAGGTTACAAGAACACGTAATATACGGGTTTTATCTCTTATTTCACTTTTTAAATACGTAAACGCTTCAAAATAGAATTATTAGACCATCTAAAGTGATTCTAATTAATTAAAAGTGTCCGTTATTTACGTAACGCCTGGACTAAATCTTTCGTTCGACTGATATTTAATACATAATTGCTTATCTATTTCATATTCTTTCCGCTATTCAAAAAGAGACAGGATACAAAGTAGACGAACGTAAAACTATCAACCAAAAACTTTAAAATGTTTACACTTCGATGGCTGATAACGAATATTGATATTGAAACATTGATCAGCAAACTTGACCGATTATGTCGATCTATAGCGAAAGTTCGGCTAATCGGATTGACATTAATCGATTTGTCATCGAGTCCTTTAGATTAGAAACAAAATACAATTAAAAAGATCCGAGCCAGAGAGATCTCGGAGAAATCATAGCTGTACTTGTTATACATGTTTTGTAATGCTTCAATGAGCATGCACATTCAGGGTCTTATTACTGATCATAAGAAAGCAGTGATACTATCTCAGTATCTTAAGAAAATAAAAATGCGGACATCTTGAAAGGATGATTCTTGAACTGTAGTTATATCTACAGTTCAAGATACAATAAAATTCAGTACCCTGATTTATATAGAACTAGCGGTCCCAGCGAACTTCGTTTCGCCCCCAGCCCCGTCCCGTCCCGGCCCCGTTTTATGGGAATTTTCTTTGCTATAAACCTCACGGAGCCCGAGACCTTTCCAACGAATGCAAAACCGTGGAAATCGGTCCTTGCGTTCTGGAGTTATAGCGTCAGGGAGGAAAACCTTTTTCAATTCGTAATCTCTTTTGAATTTAAATAATTTAAAAACTATTTTATAGGTAGTTAAATGGTCTTGACCATAAAATAATTTATTTGGATAAGGGTTAATATAAACACATAAATAGCATGGTTTGAATTTGGTTAGCATTTTCATTAATGTTTAAAATGAAAATAGTTGTTGTAGTGACATAACTACAATAGTTGGACATATGCTACCGCGGAGTTTTTTGTAGACATTATGATGTTCTTCAACATTGTTGTACATTATTTTGTTCTATCGCTAATAGTTTCGGCAGCGCATTCGACGAAAGACATTTTAAGACTCATTTTTCTACACCTTCGGTTACATTGTTCAAATTTTACCAAGGATCCCTATTTTTTTTTCAAAATGAAATGTAGCCTATGTCAAATTGGAAGAATGTAGCATTCTATTGGTAAAAGTTTTTTTTAAATCGGCCCAGTACTTTTTGAGCCTATTCATTACAAACATACAAAAATAGGTACAAATCTTTCCTCTTTATAATATTAGTGTAGAAGTGTAGATTAATACTAAGATTATTCGGAGTAAATTCAAATTTTCTAGATTCTGCTGAACTATTTATGATGCTTGACAAATTAATAAGACCCTTACACCATTACAACCTTAGTGCTGATAAATATACCCTTTTTAAATCCTGAAAGCACTTTATCTTCTAGCCAGTCGAACAAAATGTATTATTATTGCGAAACTGTAATCTTAAAGTTTCAAATTTAAGCGTTTGTGAGGATAAACAGATTCATTTTACTATCACATTATTCGACTTACTTTACTTAGCCTTAGCAATCGCTAAAATAAATAAATGCGATTAGATAAAACTCGTGAACTCGGTTCAAAAAGTTCTAAAGCCAAGAGAAACTTGAGAGAAACTATAGACTTAGTATGACTAGAATAGCATAAATTGTTGCCATTTAACACGTTCCGGGACAGTGCCCGCCTACAGACGTGAAAACAATAAAACATCTATTGTGTCTGGAGTAGTGTCCCGGAACGTGTTAATAGGACAGAAATGGTTCGAGAAATATCGAACAATACAAAGTTAGCATGCTTGTATAATTAACCTCTTAACTGGCAAGGCATCTTTGCTGCTACCATATTAAACTGCTGTTAATATTTCAGTATTTAGCACGGACTAATAAGAAATATCCTTATACGTTATACAGGTAGAGAGCTTCATGGCGGATAGTCTAGCACTCTATCCAGTTTAATGTAGATAACCTAAATATTTAGAGCATTCAAGATTCCCTTATCTTCTAAATATGCCATTGTTTTCAGACTTATCTTGCATTTATTGAACCGTTTCTGATCGATGATATTATGTACTTAGACTATATAGTCGATGATATTATGTACGTAAACAATCGAATCGAGTGTAAACAGTCTCAGTCACAATCTGAAAGTACAATATTTTGTATAGATTTCTTAACGGTTACTTAAAGAATGGTAATACTTTTTTGCAACGGATCAATTTGCGTAGAAAATATATTTTTGCATGGTTTAAGACACAGTGTAAGCAGTTGTCAATGTCTTCTCACAAATCCGTTTATTTTACTCGTATTTGCGACCGACAACCTTAATCCGTGAAAGAAATTCACCTTGACATAAAGTCCGAATGATCCCACAAAGTAAAATGTCAAGCGTTAATCTAATGAGGAACAAATTAACTACGGTCTGAATCTTATTCTTAAGTAACATTTAAAATTGAACGTGCTAAGGCGCTTTCACATTAGCCTGGTTGTTTTGACACGATTCGTTTGCCGATGCTAATTTAAAGCTATGTTTGTAAATTAAATATATTCGATTGGTTAAGATCTGCGTGCATTGGTTTGCTTGATGCATCTGAAACTTCGTTGTTTATGAATATAATTAAAATGCATAATGAACATAAATCAGGGAGATGTACCACTATAAATAGCAATAAGGTGTTCTTTTTTCGGACCCACAAATGGCAGCTTAGCCGTATTTCACGCTATAATTGCTCATAAAGCTTACGCTGCGCATATACTTCGTTATTTAAAACCATGTTGTGTTCACTATTGTCGGACTTCAGATTAGATTTTTATGTAGAACCTTTTTAGTTATATATGCAAGTTAAAAGACTTTAATATGTCTATGCACTATTAAAATAAAAACAAATGAAACATTTCAACGCATAGCGTGACTTTATCAGGCATTTATTTACTTTACTTTATATTTGGCATTATTATAATTACGAGTTTTTTCTCACCCACAAATCGCTCTCGTTTGAATTAGTGTTTTTGTAGACATTAGAAGATAATATGCAGACTTTTTCTGGTCTAGATATAAGATCTTGTTTAGAATTGTTCATTAGTTTTTTCGACTTTTATTTAATGAACGGTGATTTAAATATGATTAAACTGATTCCGGTTTTTGTCGACGTCATTAAGATTGTATTAAGCTATAAGATGGTTTATTAAAGTAATTATGAGGTAGGAAATTATTAATTATCTTTATCAGGGGGATCTAAATGTCGTTTTATTGCAGCTATATTTCTTGCTGAGATATTCCAGACTTGTGAAAGCATGAAGGCTTTATTCCCTATTAACTTTAATTGACAATTATAAATCAAATGACCGACAGAATCCATCCACTAGCTAGGAAATAAAAACTCAAAGCGGAGTTAAAAGAAGGAATCTAATTACAAGGGATTATGAAGGTACAAATGTTGATAATTCAATATAAATAAACGATTCACAAGATATTAACTGTTGCTCCGAAAAGTTTTTTTTTCTTCTATTTATGATGCCAGTTCATATTATTATTTTGAAAGTCGTAAAAAGCATTTTGAATAAATATTCTAAGCCTTTCAATCAGCTTTAGTAAAACTAGGAGACTGTATAAACCGGTACTCGAACCAATGAACCGTAGTTATTAGAGGCGTTGCATTTACGCTCTGTAGATACGGATATTTGGTAATATTTACATATCCTAGTCTCAGCTAGCTTCGATAAATAAATAAAATAACTTCTTTTAATAATATATTTTAGTTTTTAGGTTATTTTTTTTTTCAGTCTTTATATGTTGCATGTCATTGTTTTAATTTCAATAAAATATAATCAAGTACTGTATTGATATTAAGACCTTATCCTAGAATAGTAACAAAAATAACAATATTTGGTCTACTACATCTGAATGCAAGGTCATTCGTTAAACATCAATCCTACGAAGCCATTAGATGGAATTTTTGTGGGAGACGCCCTGCCATAATCGTTGTCTAGTATTCGATAACCAAACCAATTGGTGTATTGTCTGGCACATATTAATATTAGACGCTCATAGTCTCAAAAAGTTAAACAAACTTGTAACGTAATTTGATCTTAATGTAAACTTCTGTTTAATTGATGTTTAACGGGGTTCAGGTGCCAAGTTTCCACGGCCTTGCTCTGGCATTGAACCTGATTACCTGATTGTACACAAATAATGTTAGCACCGAAAGCTAAATATTTTGTTTCGGTAAGGCGCCATCCAAACGCGTGAATTTTTCGTTTAATTTCGGACGCTGGCAACTATTCGGCAAACATGTTTGTCGCTTTAATTGTGCGATTGAAATAAGTTTTATCGTTTTCCAAAATAACGTCGTCTGTTTATTCGATAATAACAAGGATTTCCAGTATTTTGTACATGAAAAAAATATGTACTGTCGCCAGTACATCATGTTATACATGTTTGTTGAAATAACTGCATTAGATATTATCTTGTTTATTTACCTCAACGTTCTGTTGTTCGTACATAAGAAACAAATCTTTAATTAACTTAAAAGTGTTACTCATGTAGAAAAAGCTTAACACTTTCCATGTCTTTTATCAAAAAAAAAACTTAAGACGACCACAGGACCACACAACGGTCGCTATTGAAAACCATATAGATAGGCATATGTTCAGTTGTGGCCGTGCTGCGACATTGATGATGATTTCTTTCATGAAAGATTCATTGATTTAAGACTAAACCAGTAGCAAAAAAGTGAAATAACTCCTCAGCTTTGATATGATGAAAATGTTAAGTTAATAGGTAACCAGGTTGCTGCTTCCTACGCACAACACAAATATCAATAACAGTATTTTAGCAAGAACATCGTAATTAACGTACCTATTTTTATCAAAGGAAATTCAATAAGGTACTGCAGAAGCAGAATAAGACATAAGACCAAATCGCTATTGTTTTGAACGAGGTCACAGCTAACATAGACAAACATCTTCTCTTCTATATACATAAAAGGAAGTCGTGTTTGGTACACATCTTAAAACTTGAGAACGAGAGGACCGATTTTCATGATTTTTACTTAGTTGGACTTTTCTCGGTCCCTCCCAAATAGGATAATAACCATAAAACGAGGCCGGGGGCGGAACGATGTTAGCTAGGATCGCTAGTATTAGTGTTGAAATTAGGCAAAAACCAATTATTATTTGGTAATGTTTTATTATGAAAATACTGGTATCATTTATATGGAAATACTAGCTATGGTAACACTGGTTCCCGCCAACTTGCTTTTGACTGTCTTGTCTGAGTGTGTGCCTCTTGTGAAATTGTGGATATTAATAAACCACAAAAATACCCCCATTACATTATATTCTGTAGATTAATCCATGTGATAGGATCCAGACTTTCTGCCTTCCAAGACTATATTGGAATATACGTTCCGTTATATTTTCACTAAACTCTGCAGCTTTCTTTCGTCCCGAATCCTGTTTTCCCAATAGGTTATGGACCCAGCCATGCTATCTCTGAGCATTGTGCTGTAGTTTCCTAAATACATAATTGCATTTCATATCTCTACTCCCCAAAAGTAAAGTTTCTCAAGTTGTGAATCTATTCCAATCGGAAACTTACATCATAACCTCCAAAATTGAAAAATACAACTCAATCATTAAACGGAGAGAAGAATACCTAGTGCAAAAGGATCAATCGAGTTTTTCATTGGAAAACATTAAGTTCGGACGAAGAAGTACAACAAGAAACTTTCATGTGTGTGAAAAGTGTAACCCACTACGCCAAGACAACCTAGTATTGTAAAACGCTGTAAATACGAGTCATCGCAATGATATTACAAAACAGTGATACTGATATTATAATAAACACACAAGAAAGAGCTGCCGTGATTCTACGAAAGCCGAAACTTAACTAACCTACGGAGGAAACCGGCGATAAAACCCTGAACGGTAGAAGTGACTGACCGAGGGGGCGACTGTGACGAGTGGCTTCACTAAATAACATTTGTATTAGGCAATCTAGCTGGCAAGTACAGATTCGAAAACGGAGAACAAATTACATACTTGATGAACTCCGGTGCATCCAACATACATAATTAAGGGAAGTAAATTTTCATTAGTTCCATAAAGTGCAATTTAAAATAACAATTGTTTAAACACGTTGTATTCATTTCAGATACTAAACGTGGAAAATTGTGACTGGTCACCGACTAAAGCACCTATGGCAACCTGGAGGAATACATAATATGTTTCTACTCCGAGGCATCCTACAATCTACAAAGGTGTTGAAAATACAATTCATCGGGCTTACAATGCTCTTCCATCAGGATGAACATAAATCAGTAAGGATGACACAATACTGATGTAAGGTACAGCAATTCACAAATTAATTTACACAAATTATAAAACCATACTTGTTTAATATTATTATGGTTATGCTAAAGTGACTATACAAGTAATTACAAATTATTGTATCAAATATAAAGTCACATTGTAATATATTCACATGTTTTGCATAACTGTTCATCATAGTTCATTATTTGAACCTGTAGATGCATACGAGTAAGTTTTAACTGTAAATGTGTTTTTTGACACTCAAGTGTTATTTTAATTTTAATTTTCCTAGAAATAAATGGGAGAAAGATTTAAGTTAACATAAGAGTCATATTAGAAAGGCTTAATTATTTGTGTATTGTATGTTAACCAATCACTAAAATGATTGTAAACAAAATTGTATATTGTAAAACTATTCACAATTCGTGTTATTTGATGGTTATCAAACTAACTCACTACTGTATGCAATACAGTTGTACCTGATAAAACTGATAATCTATAAATCAGATCTTTGAATTAATAATAAATTTGTATTGCAAAAAGTGAGGCAAAGTAAAAAAAAAAAGGTTTATAAAACTAATTTCAATATTTTTACTATGATAAAATAAAATAAGAATGGTTAAATGAAGGCATACCATATTTTGACTAATGAAATGTGGTTAGCCCAAATGTTTTGGGGCAATGCAGTATCAACTGCAGTTAACTTAATATTTATTTTATGTCACTACTTATGTTTTTTTATAAAATAATACATATGACTAGTATTGAATGTTTTCAAATGATACTGTACTGTATAAATGTGTTTATTAAAAGTGAGTTTGGTGAAAATCATAATATAGGGTAAACATACTAGTAGGCCATATTATGTACTGAACGGCTATAAAGTATGACACCCTGAATATGATACTTTTAAATATGAAACAGTGAGTGATTCATAGAACACAAACTCAGTGTATAAATTTTGTGGCATAAATGTTACATCTAACTCATATCTTCAATATATAAAAAAAATGTGTTACTAAATGTGTTGTTATTTAAACACTCTGAAAGGAATGAAAGTGAACATTTCCAAAATATGAGATGATGTTATATGAACTGACCTCAAAGTCAGGCTAAACAAACTCTTAGGTTTGTGATTGTTTAAAATCTGATATTTTGAAATCAGATAGCCAAAATCAGAGTAATCTAAATCTGATGGCTCAAAAATCTGATGAGTACAGGCGTCATAGCTTAGTACGGTTTCTATACTCACTCGTACCGTTTGAGTCTCATTTTTTTTAAAAATAATTTTATATAATGATTTGAAATCAGATAAGTAAATTAAAATCTGATAACTTAAAATCTGATGTGTTGAAATCAGATAGCTCAAATGCTTATACATATAAATCTGATAATTTAAAATCAGATATTTAAATATCCTATGGATAAATGAGGTAAATAAAAATCTGATAATTTGAAATCAGATATTTCAATATTTTATGAATAAATCTGATAACTTAAAATCTGTTAAATATAAATCTGATGATTGAAATCAGATAGATGAAAAATCTAAAAGATTTTTAGAAATTATGATAAAATTGAGAATTAAAATCTGATAGGAATAGTAAGTGCATAAATCTGATGTGATAAGTAAGTCATAATGAATATGACAAGGTTTCTTTTCTAACTATCCAAATTAATTTTTATAGAAAACTGATACCATAAAATCAGTAGTAAAAGGTTTTGAAAATTTCACACATTAAAGTGAAACCTTATGCAAAAGTTGCTTATATGTATAGCAAGGTTTAAAACTAATCATACTTATAAGTTTTGCAAATGTATGTAAGGTTTTAAGCACATTGTTAAAAGATTTATATTTAAAATGTGTGTTTAGCATAAATATTTTAGTTCTATAATTGAAACTTGCAATTGTAAAAAGCAACTATATCAGGCATCTGGTTCTAGCTTGTGCAGACCAGCAAACACTAGATAGTTAAAGTGTTATTTCACAAGTTAATTCAAAATAATTTATTTATAAACATGGTCAAATGATATAAAAATCATTTGCTTGAATTAACTTATTACTGCCTACTTGAAACCATGACACAAACTTAAAATTAAAAGTTCATACATGCATAGAAACTATTAAAAGAGAAGTTTTGGTATAGCATACTATAGTCAAACTAATACAGCTATAGATATTATAAATACCATGAACCTCTCAATAAAGATAGTGAGGAATATGCACCTAACCTAATCGGTTCTATTAGTGTATGTTATATTATGAACACGCCAAGATTTAAGCGTGGGTATTATAATATATTTAAGTAGACTAGAAACACAATTAAAAATAATAAGTTGTGGCAAAGTCTTTGAATAGTACTTGAATATTTAAAAGTACCTATAGTAACATACAAAAAGGTGTAACAAATAAAGTGTGAGTAAGTGTATAACCACACAAAATAAATGTAGCAGGAATCTTTATATCCAGAATTGGCTAAGCCGATTGTGACACAAACAACTGAAAAGGTTGTACTTATAGGTTTTTGCGAAAACCATGTGTAAGCTACAAAATAATCTAACACTTTTACAGTAATACTGTAATGTACCCTAAGATGATAATTTCTTTAATTTATGCCAAGTATAAGGCGTTATATTTTAAAGTATTATATTAGTAAGTTCAAGAATTGAATCTGTAAATGAGACATTCTGGTAAAGTCTCAAAACAGTATAAAAATTGAACCCTATCATTTCTATGGCCATTTTCGAGGAAAATGGATGGTGTTATAGTTCAAGAACTAAATCTGTAAAGAGGCATTCTGGTTGAAGTCTCAAACAGTATACAAATTGAACCTTATTATTTCTATGTTCATATTCGAGGAAAATGAATGTTGTTGGTGTAGCCAATAACACAATCAATAAAACATTGAGATTAAAAACAATGAAATGAAATTGTTGTATCTTGATAATTAGTATTTTATAAGAATAAGTTGAAAACAATGAAATGAAATTTTTATACTAATGATGATATTTTGCAGTTATGAGAACAAGTTGAAAACAATGTTATGAAATTGTTTTATCTCTATTCAGGCAAACAAATTACTGATATGTAAAAGAAACTGCCGCTTGTAAGCAGTTATGAAATCAAAAGTAATTTATGTTTGTGATATTATATTAAATTAGTTTATACTAAATGTTAATGTTAAGTAATTTTAAGATATGGTCTGATTAGGTTTTACTGGGTTTCCCTAATCCTTGCAACAAATGTTGGACCATGATTGAATGTAATTTTCCCCAGGAACTTGGAAGGTTTTAATGTTCTGGTTAGTCAGGAAACTATGATTGTAAATAGTTGAAATAATAATTTTTTTTTTGAGGGGGCGTGTTGAAATTAGGCAAAAACCAATTATTATTTGGTAATGTTTTATTATGAAAATACTGGTATCATTTATATGGAAATACTAGCTATGGTAACACTGGTTCCCGCCAACTTGCTTTTGACTGTCTTGTCTGAGTGTGTGCCTCTTGTGAAATTGTGGATATTAATAAACCACAAAAATACCCCCATTACATTATATTCTGTAGATTAATCCATGTGATAGGATCCAGACTTTCTGCCTTCCAAGACTATATTGGAATATACGTTCCGTTATATTTTCACTAAACTCTGCAGCTTTCTTTCGTCCCGAATCCTGTTTTCCCAATAATTAGAACATTAAAGAAATCGAAGTGTATAAAAATAAAAACATACGCTTGTTTGTGCTCAAGCGCTTCTTTACCATAGATACAGTAAAAAAGGAAAAGTACGTGGTTTTCTTTTCGATATCGGTATTTATTTATTTAAAGCCTTTATTGCACAAATTAAAGTATACAAAAGTGGACTTAATGCTAAAGCATTCTCTGCCAGTCAAACCTTTTTTAGGTCATGCAGAGAGATGGCAATGGCTGCAGCGAAAAAAAGAACATTCTCTGTAGGTTAACACATAGTACCTAAACAATGACATAGGCTGCTTTTGTTGTTGAAATATAAACATAAATAGAAGAAAACCCTCCAGTTCCCAATGAAGTTGATAATCCGAGATCATGCAATACTTGCTCGGGCAATACATTGAATTTTAATCCTACTTGCAGTATTTTGGATTTCCCAGTACAAGAGAATGTTTTGAACGAGGAAATACCAGACATTCCTCCAACTCTACGTTAAGCGCATGTAAACATTTCTTTACATCTGAAAAGCTGCCAATTCGCTACTGGTGAATGACATTTTGAAGGTCAGTAAGGCGATTCGATTGAGTAAAATCTTCGGTAGTATTTTCTTTTGCATGTGTTTCTTGGCGTTGGCGTGAAATGTAAATGTGAAGTAATTGTGATGTCATTCTGATTCACATGATTTTTGTAGGCTTTTTGGGTGTTTGGTAATCTGTGTCAGTTCCTTTCTGTCAAATTGCAATTCTTCGCGATTTTTGTACGTTTAAAAAAGTAAAGTTATCCTGTTATTATTCTACTGCTAGGCAAAGGCCAAGTATGAGGTAGTATGATGAGTCATACTCCACCACGCGGGCTCAGTGCGGATTTTTGGAGGGGTGTTTGCAAGGCAAGCGACCAACCTTACTGTTAGATTCTATAGAGTCAAGCCGCCAATAGAGTCTCTGACTAGGCTTAACGACTAATATCAACCGATATTAGCTGGGTGGGACCAACTGCTTAAAGTGCCTTCCGAAGCAGGGAGATGCTCGTTATATACGTCTCTTATATGGTCGGAATAGTCACCCATCCAAACACAACTTCGGTATCACTACTAAAGCGTGGCCACCAATGCGATACGAGTACATTATAGCCTAGTGATAGACCATAAGCTCATCGTGACTAGTATTCAATATTCATTTATTTGCAGAAAATACATAGTAGTGTTTCACATAGTTAAATATGTACTACATATGCACACCCGGTAGGGTACAGCAAATATCTTACTATAATTAACTTAAATATTGCACAATTAATATAAAATTATGACAAAGTAGGTAACTTAATTAACAGCAAATGAACAGATAACACTTAATTATAAATAATATCACAAAAATTTATCATCTTCCATAAACTCACTAATGTTATAATAACTTTTCTTTAATAAAATTGACTTTAACTTTTTCTTAAGTGATAGGTCATTTGTAATACTTTTAAGTTCGTTTGGAAGTTTGTTATATATTTGAACACATCGGTAAACTGGACTATTTCTGTACATTTCCATAAGAGGAACTGGAAGGATTAAGTTAAATTTTCGGCGAGGATTTTTTTCATACTGGAATAGGCTTATGTGTTTCCTGACGAATATAACTACTTCTAATAAATATATACAAGGCAGAGTTAGAATATTTTCATTTACGACCATGGTTTTAGCTTGTTGTCTGCAATTCCACAGGTAGTTATTAAATAAGATTTATATCACGCTGGATATGGCTTTATCGATATCATACACAGATCATCATACATCTGTCAAACAATAATAAGGGCATACAAAAGTCAGAACTGACAGCACACAAGTCCGCCTTAACCAGTCATTGTCGGTGCAACGCGCAAAATAAAACTACCTTCAATATGCATGAGCCATGCAGATACAACAAAAGGCCCATAATAAGGCGCATTCATTGCGCGTATTAGCGATGCGACTCGCGCTTGCGCATCTGTCATTAATAGTGAGGGGACATGCTCTAGTTTTTAGATATCGATAAAAGTAAAAAAACCTACACACATCGATTTAATTATGCCAAATTCAATATAAATCTTCTTCTCTTTACTATCTAGTTATGATAAAAACACCGGTAGTCTCAAAATATGAACTTGGAACACATGAAAAAATATAAATGTTAAAGTCAAAAATAAATCATATGTACTAAGCAGTACATATGATTTATTTTAACAGGTAACTCCATAATAAGCAGTAAGCACTGCTTATTATGGAGTTAATTGTTTAACCGATAGAAATATTAAAGACAGTAACCTCTTTGTAGATTGTTGTATAGAGAGAGATATCTACATAGTTACGAAAATTTCAACGCGTCATAGTTTTTCTTTACTGATTCTACTGCGCTACTATGACTTTCATGTGGCTATGTATTTAAGGAACACAGAATGTAGACAGTCACAGAACTGTTGAATTGTATGTTTACTTTTTGTGCTTATGTTTCAAAAAGCTGCCAGAAAAAAAAAAGCTCTAGTTTTGTTACTGAGGTAAGGTATCATTAGTCACCAACATCGATTCAAGCTTTTTCATCGTCCATCTCTAGTTATTATGCATTCTCGGTGTTGCTCGCTTCGAAAATATCCTTGCACTATGCAACATTTTGTTCACATCAATCCTCATCCGTCACTCTTATTGTAAAACCTTAGAGTTTAAATTTCAACAATCCATTTCCATTATCAGTTTGCTGAAAATTTGTAAGATGTCTTTCACGGTTGTGCATGACAAGTTTGTCATAATAACAGAGCAATTTTATCACACATGTTAAATAGTTTAGTAGTTCTTGTATGCAAAGTGCATACAATGTGAGTGATCGATTTTCTGCGAAGTAAAGTGCTTTCAGCAAAATGCATAGGAAACACTTAGTTTGCAGATTTAGTTACAATGGAGAAACACAAACAAAATTCCACAGAGATGAGGTAATACGGTAATGTGAGTCAGTTGCTTTTATGGCAAGGCAACTTTTAGAATACACATGCATTTCACGTATCTGTTAAGGTTTTCAAAGTTCGTGTTTCTTTTGATAGAACCAAAAAATTTAATTTCTTTAGTAATTTCATTTGTGCTCCCTTTGTGTTTCCATAAAATTTTAGTATAAAATTATCAAGATGTGGTGGAAGAGTGTGTATCACTTCCCAAACATTGTTTGTCTTGAACCAACATACACCATTCTATATCCAACTCCCCTCCACGTATCCTTTAATTGACATCGCAGACTCATCGTCATCAGTGTTCCCTTTGAGCACACAATCTTTGTTTGCTTTCAACTCATGAACACTTCTAAAAACTAACCCTTTGCTTATAGAGCCTCCTTCGACCCTACTACTACAACTTTGTACTTTGTCCTCAGGTGTGACGGTTGAAATTAGCGCCACCAATTTCGGTGAACCTCTCGTCTAACTGAAGGATGCTTAGGCCACATCAAATTGCGCTTTGTTTCCATGCGCGAGAGTGGAAGTTTGTTTGCTGGTCCTAATTTGAGCCTGGCGTGCTCAACAGCTGTTTTGACTGGAGGCTTTGCAGCCAAAGGACGTAGGCTTGATTGTTAAGGAGTCTGCGGTTCTCATTGTTTGGGGTCGCAGACGGCGTCGGGTGTTGAAACAAAGGCTTTACGAATGAGAGCGTTACTTTCTTTTCTTTTTTTAACGAAAACAATTATTTTGTTCTCCGAACATGGAGTCTAAACTGAAAATGTAATTTTGTCGAAATAAAAACAGAAAAATAGTGGAAGCCAAATTGAATCAATCCATTTACACTTTCATGTAACATACCCAGAAAACTTAATAAGGTTTTAATCTAACACACCATAAATGTGAGAAATCTAAAACAATGCAAGTAAAATCCGGAAGGCACGGCTCATCGGTCTAATGACCACTGTTTCTCTGAGACCAGAATGTGTTGAGCTCCACTCTCGCTGCAGCTTCCTCGTATCTTGAACGATTTTTCAAGTCATAAGGAGGTTCAAGGGTTCAAGAGTGCCTGGTCGGTAATCCACGCGAGTCGTCCATTTTCTTGTGCCGTGATTACATTTTAACCTGTGGGAACATCTATAAAAAGGGTATGGTGTAAATTAAAAGAGGCCAAATCGGAAATCCGACAAATATATAAGTATTGTCTTGCATCGCAAACATAATAATACAGATTGCAGGATACATAAGATAACTGAGATTCGAAGGAGAAGATAACATTTATTTCAAGTGTCTTGTTGCAAACAATTAAAAGTAATTTGGATGGTCCAACTTTTCCACTTATACAAAACCAACGTTAAGTAATAAATATTGTTTATTTAGTATTTTAGTAAGATCATCAAAAGGGGAGAGTCAATCCCTTTTCAGTAACCGCTTAGCACTCATACCTTAGACAGCCATCAGACAGACAGACGCAACAAACGCAAGCCAATGACCCTGTCAGTGCGTTTGATCAAATGCATCCGGACACATCGGTGACAAAATTGTAATCCGACGCTGGTTTTGTAATCAGGGTTTGTGGGTTCCCCCCAAGTGATTCACGTGTGAGCGTGGAACATCCCAAAATCAATAAGGATATTTAATTAACATCACACTTTAACGGCTGCAGCTAATAAGAAACTAACCTAACTAATAGTAGATGTAGGAAATAAACAAGACGGAAAGATTATAAATAAGAACTACAAAAAAAATGATTACAAAGAAAACTTATATGCAAAATAAAAGTGAAAGAGACGACAGGAGCGAAACCAGTTATTGTATAAGAAAACTGATAGAACACCTAACGTCCGACAAGTAAATTTGAAGTCGCAACAATATTTCTCCAATCTGTTGCACTGACATCGACAAATTGCTTACACAATTTGATTGTGGACCAACACAGCACATTACTCGATTAATTATAGGTTCTATAATGTCAAACGGATATCTTAACGCATTTAGTATAGGCCTCTATTCCATAACTGCCATAATAATCAGGCCCTGATGTATTAGCATCGTTGTTACTCATTAATTGCAAGTGAGAGGTATGGAATAGCAAGGTCGCTTTGATAAACACTGAACAGGTAGTTTGCAATTTTGATCATAGTATGTCTTATGTCTTGTGGATAAAGTTGAAATTTCCAGTTCTATCAGATGTGAAGTGTACCGGCAATAATGTGTAGAGCGTTTATATTGTATCGTGAATGAGGGCGTAGTTACAATATTATGAAAATTGTTTAGCCCATATCAAATAGTGTCTGGTAATTATCATTACAATCTGTGGTATATGTGGATGGTGTCTGATTGACAAACGTGCTGTGCAATATTGAACCATTTGATTCTCTTGTCGCAAAACAATCTCACGATGCAGATAAGTTATTCGTCGATGTAGAAAAGGATAAGATTTGTCTGAATAAACCAGCAGCAGTTCTTCCTAATCTCAGTATTTGTGTTGAAATAAATACGAGAAATCAAGATAAACGGACTTTGGTTCGGGCAAGATTTACTGCTTGATTTGAATGCAGACGAACTATCGTTGCATTCTCATCTTAGCTTTTATAAACGACTAAATAAATTGCCAAGAACTACAATATTTGAGATAAAAAGTGTTTGTTACGGTTATTCAGTGAATGTTTCATTACCCTTCTGACGCAGTCGATTAACATCAGCAACACGTAGCAAAACAATTGAGGTATGTTTATTTAAATTACCTTGAACAATAATCTTGATTTGCATGTACAATTTTGATCGAAATATTTAATATGTACTGCGTAAATTGTGAACCTCGATAAAACCAAATATAACCAATTTGAAATATGTATCAGTAAAACAATTCAGTTGACCACGGATAATAAATAACATTTATATGCAAGCCCTACACACAAGTTCACCTTGCCACTGCAATTACGTCATTCTGGAGTTATTTAACCTGTCTCGCCCATGCTTATTCGCTACTTACTTAAGGCTGCTGTCACCTACCTTCTAACAAAGTTCAAGTGTAGTTTTCTCCCCAAAAATGACTTAACTGACTACCTTTTTTGAATGAATTGTGTAGAAATGAACTATCTCCATAAGATGTCGACTCTGAATTTTTTAATTCAATCTTTAAAATGCCTGTAACTTGCAATCATTGAAGCCAAATTGACGGTTTTTCTGGTGCACTTTTCCAGATCAGTTGTTGACATCAGCTATCAAAATAACATAAACATGAAAGGAAATACGTTCCTCTACAAGCTTTCGACTCTGTTTTTTTTATTTATTGCTCTAGTTATTCCAAATAAAGACAAAATTGAAACCATGTTTTGGCATAAAATACGCACCTAAAGACAGGCGATTATCTCTGAGATACATTGCACTTATTGTGTGTTATTTGATAAAACAATGTTATAGAGGTTCCTATCTTTGACTTAGCATCTAAATTCTTGATTTTATCTTGTGCAATATATTCAAAATATCTTACTAAAGTAACCTATAAATTTGAGATTTGAAGCTGTCTCGAACATTCATCTTCGATCGACATTTGACAGACAGCGCCGAGCGCTCGGAGGGGAAGGGTGTGTCGCTCGTTGTCTTCGCTGCTAGTCTTTTATTTCGTGTATGATACTCATTCCAAATTTGAAAATATCACGCTTTGCACATTTTTTATACGGCGACCAATTCGCTTTGAGGCTTTATGCAACAGGCATATAGCCATATAGTGCATTTGGATCGTCGATGGTCTCTAATTATAACAAAAAAGTATTCGTTCTTTTGTATCGACTTGTAGTTGTATTTAAATGATTAATCAATGTTATGTAAACTTGCATAGAAAGGAATCCTTATTAATACTATAAACGATTTGTATGTATGGCGACTATTTCAAGAGGTTCTTAGTTATAACGAAGATCTTTTATCATATACAATTTGTATTTTCGAAACTTGATCAAACAAAATGTGCAGATACTAGGACCAAAATTATCGACAAAAATAATAATAATAAAAAATTGACTACAAATTAAAATAGTGGTATATGATGAGCAAACTGTTTCTATCACCAAACAGTAAAATGTCAATTTTAGACAAATACTGAATTAATAAGGCCAAGAATAGGCAATAGTACCAATTCTATTGCATATGTATGGGGTTACAAATAATAGCCTTATTTATATAAAATATAGTAGTATCAGTAACACTACTTTATAGTTCAACAACGGTAGACCGATTTTCATGATATTTACTTTGTTGAATTAGTATTTACCTCTTACCCCTCAAGTTATTATAAAACAGGGCTGGGGCGCGCCGAGGCTGAATATGAAGCGAAGTTTTCTGTGGTCGAAGTTTTTTTTTTACTAAAAAGTGCCATCGCATGGGCTCTCTCAAGCTTCATCTTAAGCGACATCTATCTGGGCATAGACTCCAAAAAGAAATGGTTTGCCTAAAATGGAGTCCTTTCAAGAGTTATTTCAGACTTTTTAATGTATTTTGTTTTTGAAGTCGGTTTTATTGAAATAGTATGGCGGTGAAGTGACCATTAACCAAACAAAATTAAAGAGCAATAAGGGCTTTTGTTTTAAGTATTTGACTTTGAGTAGTAAACATGGTGTGATTATAAATTTTCGTACATCATTCGTGCTTTGGATTTTGAATAAGAATAAACGGACGACAAAAAGTAAAAGGCCAGTTTTTCTTTATATGGACCGTATAGAGGCGTTATTTAGTTCCACAACCTTTGATACGCACTTGTACGTATGTACCATTGGCAATTGGCGTCAATTCCACAATGCGTGGGACTTGTTCATGGCATTAATTCCATACGCTAGTAGCAGTGATTCAATGGTTTAAACCTAAGTAAATAGGGCAATATTTTGCTTTTTTAACATTACTTTTCTTTCTACCACAATCTACAACCACAACCTAACTATAAACTTGTATAGTAAAACGCTTGTTTTAATAGAAGCGTTTCATGTGATGTTTATGTAGTTAATATGAACTTGTATTTAAATTGTACGCAAATGCCATGAAGTTCCATCGTTCTATTCAAGTTCACATTCATATAATGTTACATTATTGAAAAATGTATATGGACAATATGATATAAAACCGGAATAATTAAATAAAAATTATCTTATTTATCATCTGTTATACATGAAATACTTGAAATCTGGATCGAAATCTTCTTGACTACATTTTTTGAATGACAGCTATAATAACTTGTGACATATTTCATATATAAAAATACAAATCATATCAAAGAACAGCGTTACACTAAAAAGCATTTATGTGTAAATAAATCCTCATAGCATCCAGCTGGTATGACACGTCGTAAATCAAGCGCAGAATCAACGGCATCATTCACCAATAACCCTTAGTCCCCGTTTCTCGTGGAATTACATTCGTAAAAAAATACCTATTCTCAGAGTCAAGATTTGGGTGAAGACATAAAGAGGCAGATAATTTAGTTATATATTTATCAAAAGGAAAATATTCGCGAACGGAATTGACGCGAGCCCTGATTCCGAACTGTATTCACTGTATTCGTGATAGGTATTTTAAATACAAAAAAACTGGTATAACATTAATTTATCACATCGACTTTTACATGACATCATTTTCTGTGTTCATCATACGCATAGCCTATTACCTAGAGATAAAGTATCAAAATTGTTTAATTACAGTATAAATTTTTTTGTGTCCCGGACATATAAAATCGCACACACACATTGATAAATTCGGTAAAATCTGAGTATCTCCAGACTGTCAACAAAAAAAAAAAAAAAAAAAAAAAAAAAAAAAAAAAAAAAACAGCTGTCAAGCTATACAGCAAATTTTTATTGTAATTAAATTAATTATTTAGACTTATTATTATGGATTAAGAGTAGTATATTTCAATAGTGCTAACACGGAATAATAAATAAAAGTGAAGGCAACATGCCTAATTGACGAAATACAACATAAATCACAATAACAAAACCGCCAACGGTCGCCGGTCAAAGTGTAACGGATAACTACTAAAACCAGGGGAGTACTGTTTCTAATTTCTTTTCAAAGCTATTTGTCGTATTTTAAACGCTAAATAAACTAGATGTTAAACTAAAGTTAGCTAAATGTAACAATATTTCACTCTTTGAGGTTATCTTTTTTTTACGCAAGTCATCTGGCCGACCTGGGTCCGAGTAAAAGCTGTTTGCTGTTTGTTTACTGCTGTAAATACAACATCACAGACTGCACAAGCCTCACCACGGTGAGATACGTCAAACCTCAAAACATCTCGGTTCTGTTGTGCCTCTCTTTACTTGACGTATATGTGGAAGTAAAGTTGAAGATAACAACCTAATGCCGCATACAAATCACTCGTATACACTTATCAGGCAAACTCTTCACTTACTACACCTACATACATTGCAGAAGTGAGCATAAAGCATAGCGGTAATAGTTCGGACCTATGTAGTTGGTTAGATACTTGTGTTTGTTTCTAACTTTGTTCATTCATATTGGCAAACATAATTAATTATTGATATTTTAAACCAACTAAATGTAATTAGTAGTTTGAAACTATACTTATTACATTTTATTATCTCTTTTAACTTAGTGATTTAGATAGATAGATAGATAGATTTATTTATTGCAACAAGTACAAATCATTACTATATTAATTGCCATTCTTTTAAATTATGCACATACATATTTAAATATTTATAAATATTTTTAAACTCGGATAGCTCAGTACTGACCTAAACATCATAACATCTGTTGTACACTTTCTTTAAAAAATTCCAGGTGACCTGCCACCTAATAAATCTATAAAAATGACTACCCGGACTGGAGCCATAACCCGCAAAATGATTGCCCGAGAAACTGAACTAAAACTCAGAAGGGCACTCGATGAATTAAAGGAGTCAAAGACTACCTGCGAAGAATTACTTAAAGAAAGGGACGAGTATGAGGAGGTAATAAAAAACAACATTGAACACACCTCCCAACTCAGAAAAGAGATGGCTGAACTGCATGTCCGCCTACTGGAGGTAACCCAACATCGAGACCAGCTTCTCAACACAGTCAGCACCTTCGACCAGTGCAGCAGCATTTTCGAGCAGACACTTATGCGCAACAATGACCTGGAAAGTGAGCTACGGGATGCCAACAGGACAATACTGCACTTGGAAGAAGAGAAGAAAGATCAAGCTCATACCCAAACCTTGAATCTGTATGAGGAGCTGATTGGGACCCCCGGTGGTCGGTCAGTGGTCACCAATCCAGACAGAGATTGTAGTTTACACCAATCCCTAAATCATACTGCGAAAATTAGATTGTCAGGTAGAAATAGGGTTAAAAAGTATATAAAACTTAATAAATTTATAAAAAGAACTAAAACTCTTGTCAAGAAAAACAAACGTTTTTTTAAGAATATTGAACTAAGAAAGGAAAAGTTAGATTTATTAGACAGTCTGGAAATATATCAAAATAAGTTACATGAAAGTAGGTCACAATGTGAACAAACTGTTGAGCGACTGCAGACTGACATCTGCAGGCTGCAAGAGTCATTGCATTCCATGACGAGTAAATATAACTCCTCCCAAGAACAAATATCTGAACATATCCTGGCTGCGAATAAACTTTTGAATTTGAACACACCCAACTCAGATTTTAGTTCGCTCCCAAATATGAATCTAAACTCAGTACAAGACTCTGATCAGCAGGGGGGTGTCGGTTTGCAGTTGCAATCACAAAAAACAAAGTTTAGTTGTCAATCAAAAAAATCCAATAATGAATGTAGCAACGTTATTGTTTTTTCAGACAGATTAGGAGTTGGTTATGGTTCCTTATTGAACAAAAACCTTAAATGTAATATTGTAAACCATTGTATGCCTGATGCAACTTTGGATCAAATAGTTCTTAATATTCAAAATAGTAATTTGAATTCAAATTCAATACTTGTATTAATGCTAGGAAATAGTCAAAATTTAAGTAAAAAAAACCTGATAAAAAATTATTCCATATTGTTAAATTTAAACGTTCACAAAATAATCATTTGTGCCATACCATTTTCAAAAAATCATACGGCTCAGGAAAATAACTGTATTCATAGATTGAATACTTTATTATTTAATCTAATCCAACGTCATAGTGACAAATTTGTGTTTTTTGACACAAATAAATTTACTAACAATTCATTTTTGCTGACTGGCAGCTCTTTACACCTGCCTTATAGAATCAAAAAACAAATTGCTAATTTATTAGCATATAATATTAATTGTATAATGAACAAAACCATATCACATGGTTATCAACTTGTAAATAATAATAATAATGTTGATGTTATCAACCGGACAACCTCTGAGGCTTTAAACTAAGAGGGCAGACAAAGGCCAGGTCTAGTTTTAATGTTGTTCACCAAAATATACAAGGCCTGGCTGGCAAAGAACTTGAGTTATCATTAGTTTTACATGATTTAAGTGTTCATGTAATGTGTATAACAGAACATTGGTATAGAAATTGGGAAATAATGATTAGTATTGAAAATTATACAGTCGGTAGTTCGTTTTCAAGAGAGATGACGACTAGAGGGGGGTCACTCATACTTGTAAATAATGAATTAAATTGTAAAGATCGCAGAGATATTGTGTCACTCTCTTTAGAACGTACTATCGAACTAGCGTGTATTGAGCTCGAAGATTATATTATTTTATCTGTGTATAGCCCCCCTGACGCTACTTACCAACTTTTTGAACCAATTATGGAATCGGCACTAGAAAGGGTTTCAAAATCGAATAAGAAAATAATAGTATGTGGAGATTTTAACTTTGATATTTTAAAGGAATGGAATACCGCCATTCGATTTCTTAATCTCTTCGAATCTTTTAATTTAAAAAATCTCTTTTGTGAACCAACAAGGGTGACTCCTACCACGGCCACTTGTTTAGATAATATTTTTTGTGATAAAAACGCAAATGTCATTGATAAAGGTATTTAATTTGGGCTCAGTTCTGATCATAGAGGTCAAAAGGTATTATTTGAACACAATCATACCGCAAATTTACCTGTGGAAACTAAGTATAGGCCAGTCACAGTAAATAGGTTGGATAGATTTAGGGATAAAATTAGTGAAAGTGTATATTCAGTTAACCAAAATATTAGTGATAGTGTAGATAAGCAATATGACGACCTCTTTAACTTAATTAAAAACGAATTTGATGTAATATTTCCGATAAAGAAGAATAAACCAAACAAGGCCAAATGCCAATTTAATAATTGGGCCACGACAGGAATTCATAAAAGTAGGATCAAGTTATATGAATTATATAGTCTAAGAGAAAACTCTCAAGATCAAAACTTTATTGAATACGTTAGAAATTATTCAAAAATATTCAAAAAAGTTTGTGCTACAGCAAAATCACACCACCTTCGTAGAATAGTCTCTAGCGCCAAAAATAAAGTAAAAACAACATGGAACATCATAAATAAAGAAACTTGTAAAAATAAATTGAGAGATAGCGAATTTACATTAAAAATCAATGATAAAACAATTAATTCAAATCCAGAAGTTGCAACTGCCTTCGAATCGTTTTTTTCACATATTGCACCTACAACAACGAAAGAACTTGCCTCTTCTTCAGTAATAGCGGAATCTATTTTAAAATTAAATGTTAATGAGTGTAATTCTCAACTGCAATTTAGGCATGTAGGACCTGAAGTAATAATAAAAACATTTCTAGAATTGAACATGAAAAAAACTGAGGATTTGTGGGGACTATCTGTGCATATTATTAAGTCAATTATCGACACAATAGCTCCTCAACTGGCCATAATTTTTAACCAGTGTATTGATGACGGCCAGTTTCCTAGTTTAATGAAGATTAGTAAAATAATACCACTTTTTAAATCAGGTGACAAAAGTGACCCCTCCAACTTCAGGCCAATATCAATTCTGCCAGTCTTGAGTAAAATATTTGAAAAAGTTATATTCAATCAACTTTTAGCACACTTTTCATTAAACAAGTTATTTCATAATAAACAATTTGGTTTTACTAAAGGTAGAAGCACTACAGATGCAGGAGTTGCTCTCTTAACACATGTATTTGATGCGTATGATAATAGGCATGATGCTTTGGGTATCTTCTGTGATCTATCCAAAGCATTTGATTGTGTAGATCATGAAACATTATTGAAAAAAATACGTCACTATGGGGCATCATTGAACTCATTAAGCTTAATTAATTCTTATCTCTCAGGTAGAACGCAAAAAGTATGTGTTAATGGAACTGAGTCTTCTGGGGCACCTCTAACAATGGGTGTGCCACAGGGATCTATATTGGGACCTCTCTTATTTTTAATATATATAAATGACCTCCCGCACTTTGTAGGGAATCTTTGTGACAAAGTATTGTTTGCAGATGATACTTCGTTGATATTTAAAATTCCAAGAGGTAAAGGTAATTTTGACGATGTAAACAATACTCTTTCACAAGTACTACATTGGTTTACTGTTAATAACCTACTTCTTAATGGAAGTAAAACAAAATGCGTTAAGTTTACGATGCCTAACGTCCGACAGGCACCAACTCAGGTTAAGATCAAAGATAAATCCCTTGATACCATTGACTCCACAACATTCTTGGGTATCACTTTAGACTCCAAACTACAATGGGGTCCTCATATACAGACCTTGTCAAGGAAACTAAGCTCGGCTGCTTTTGCTGTAAGGAAGATTAGGCGTTTAACTGATGTAGAAACAGCTAGGTTAGTTTATTTTAGTTATTTCCATAGCTTGATGTCATACGGAATTTTATTGTGGGGCTCAGCTGCTGATATAGAATCAATTTTTGTATTACAAAAAAGGGCCGTGCGTGCTATTTATAGTCTAAAACCTCAAGATTCCTTAAAAGAGGTGTTTCGAGAAATTAGAATTTTAACTGTAGCCTCTCAGTATATTTATGAAAATTTAATGTATGTACGCAAAAATTTAGATTCATTTACGAAAAAAAGTGATATACACAAATATAATACTAGGAATAAGGATAAGCTTGCTATTCCACAATTCAGGCTTCGAAAGGTTGGTAATTCTTTCATGGGGAAATGTATAAAATTTTTCAATAAACTACCAGAATACATTGTTGACTTACCGATTACTAAATTTAAAATTGTTATTAAAGAAACCCTAATGACGAAAGGGTATTATAAAGTAGATGATTATTTAAAAGATAATAATGTATGGACTTGCATGATAACCACAAACATTGTAAAACTTTTGAAAAGAGGCATTGACAATAGTGACTGAGTTTCTTGCGCAGCTTCTTCTCAGCACTAGCCCACAATTGTCCCGAAGCTGTGGTAGGGTCTATATTGGGACTTGTATAAGTGCCCCCAGTGGGTCTATATGCAAAAATAAACGACTTTTATGACTTTTATGACTTTTATGTCATACCGCTCTTAATATCTCGTTTACGACGTGAGAAATAACTGGTGTTCCTAGTTTAGTAATATTTGTAACAATATGAATATGCAGCGGTGAAATATCACTTCTAATTAAGAACGGTATGTACTGGTGAAGAATGTGTAACTTTCTTTTGTGCTTAGTGAGTTCGTTAAGTAATATTTTAAATGCTTTGAACATTATTGTTTGAGTTTTAATTTCATTACTCTCAAATAATGGTCAACATTGCCTTTTCACTTGTTTATTTTTCGTCATTTTTGTTCTTTCCCGAGACTCTGCAACTGCATTAAATTCATATTTGTAAGCTTTCATTTTTGATTGCTGTAAAAAAATAGAGATACCTTTATTGCCTAAATTAAATTAGTATTTTCCAATCTTTTAAATTAGATGTAAAGTTTTCTCAGTGTGATTGATCGCAATTATATATTTTTTTATCAAACATTAACAAACTGAAATCAAAGCGTCTGTAACGTCGTACAACATAACGACGTAAATGATGCACAGAACATTATATCATATGGAAATAGACACGTGTCGGCCATAAAAAGAGAAGCAAGGAAGTTCAGTCGCGTTAACGGTATCGGTAGAGATGTACTAGTTAACTATCGGTAGTATGACTGAGAATAATATAAACGGATTCTTATAAATATTGAACACCAATCACATACATTACTTAGATGACAAAGTAAGTCGCTAAAGCAATTGTGTTATGGAAATCAGAAACAACGGTGGTACCACAACACCCATCCCCGAGACAATATTTTTATTTATTTATTTCTACATTGTCATTTTAATTATTTATTGAATTGTCTAATTATTCATTACTAGCAGTCTCGGCAAACGTCATTGTCCTCCTACGTCTTATTCGGGGCAAAGACGAATACAACAAAATCCTTGACATTATTCTTAGTTTCTTAAGATAATAAAATAAAAGCCATAGAGACAGCTACAATTATTATAACTAGCTCAGTTATAGCTGAGCATCGTTTTGTTCAACCACCCTACAAATTGTTTTTTTTTCTCGTGGCTTTTAAGAAAGCACTCTTATTAACATACATTTTCTTCTTTGAACACAAGCACAACGTCTCTCAGAATAGAACAACGACACAGCTGGATACAATTTTGCAACCTACTTATCGATTTCGTTGATCGATACCCAACACAAACATCACTAGTCAATGAAGTTGCTATTTTTGGCGCCACCTGGTGAACCCGGAGTAAACATGCGCCTGAAGACGCCATGTTTACTACAAATTTATCCGGTAAACTGGAGACGGATGTTTGTTGATGTTCCGAGTTTAATTATGACGCATTTTGATGAAGATGCGCTACTGTTTTCCTCTCGTGAATTTGGTGGGCCATTTTTGAGATTTTTTACGTGTAAGTAAGAATGTATATAAAAGTAAGAAAGACAAAGAATAGGAGAGGCTCTAACGCTCTAACTAGAGCTGTTTAGAAGCAGCTGTCTATGCGCTAATTAATTTCTCGTATCTAAAATACTAAATATGTAGAATTTGGTATTAGCTTAACTAAATGGTCTTGAGATCAAATTATCCACCAAAATCATAAAAGATGATGGAGACTTGATTAAAGTCATCTGAAAACTTTAACATGAATAAAAAACAAAACTGTTTGGATTGTGATCCTAGCTACTGAAAAGTTTGCATTTTTGTAAGTAGTGCATTTGATTTAAACTTACTACAATGACATTTCCGTAAGATTGACTCTAGACCAGTCTGCAGGGAATTTCTATCAGATTGGAATAAGTAGTCATTCGTCAGGTACGATTACGTATCCGGTTTACATGTTTGTTTGTTTTAATGATGTAATTTAAAAGTTAAATTGCAATTCCGTCCCTTTCAAAGAATTCCAAAATGCTCTAATTAAGAGGATTAAACATCTTGCGGTCAGTGATTCATCAAATAAAACTAACAAGAAAACGCTGAGCTTTAAATTGCCCTTCGTCAGAACCAGAGGTCGTTGACCTTTGTTACATTTTCTTAAAAGTGGCAAAGATCACAGAACTCCAGAGCAACAATTTATTACACCAATTAAAAAGAACATTGAAGGTTTTACACTCTTTCTAGATAATAAATGCAACATTATGGTCTGCTCTGAACAGAGTTTGTCCCTTGAGCGGGTTAAAATATTATTTTTAAAACTCATAAAAACGTTTAATGTATGATACCAAAGAAATAGCCAGACTGAGTAGTAGGGTCGATTAAATAGAATAAAGGTTTGTTTCACGATCGAAAAATAACTACTGGGTAGATAACGCTAACCAAAACTTACTAGGAAATTGTGTAACAGGCCATAAGAGTGTAGTTTTTATCACACTGTTAAAGCCTGTCAAAGAAACGGATGATATGATACCGTTAATATTGATGTGACCGATATATATAGAAATGGTACTTGTCCTTTATTGAGACCAACTGGCCAGTGTCATCAACACTTCAGAAAAACTGGACATAAATAAAGACAAATTAACACATAATCACTTACATAATGTATAAAAATATCATAGTAGCGTGCATCATACAATTATCTTGGTAAAGCCATGATATTTCGTGACCGTATGTTAGGACTGTTATGATAACTATTAAATGATTTAAATCTGAATGAGAAAGTTTCTCGACTAAAATGATTTCATCTACACGAACGTTGGGTGACAATATTTTAAGCTAGTTTCTCTTTTGTTGGGCACGATTTTAGCAGTAACATTAAGAAGGTTACCATATCACACGATGTCTTACCTACACTGACATGCAACATATTAAGACTGAAAAAAAAATAACCTAAAAACTAAAATATATTATTAAAAGAAGTCCCTATAGGCAAGGTACCGAAGATACTGGCAGCTTTTCCCCTTTGAATAGCCAGACTAATTCTTTGTCCGAGGTAGCTGCCAGCTCTTCGGTCTCCTGTGATGTCAACTAACCTTTTTGCAATTTCTTTAAACATTACACTTACATTATTGTGTAATCTTGTTAAGTTTGTTCAATTTCCCAAGGATTTTGATCTCGTGTACGGACAACAGCACGTCAAGGTAAACACTGCGGTATCTTATGTAGTAAGAATAAGGGTTATTTTTAAATGAAAGTGGGTAACATGATGTGCTGGCGACTGTACCCCAATCCTGACCTCTCACTAATTTCTTCTTTTGTATAAAATAATTATCGGAGGAGTTTTTTATTATCCTCTCAATTTCGTGCCATTTTCTGAACTTCTTAATTCAATATTCATTTATTTGCAGAAAATACATAGTAGTGTTTCACATAGTTAAATATGTACTACATATGCATATAATTTCAAAGAATATGTCATGTAAATAAAATTAAATTCCGATCTTTTGTTTTTGCTATTGTCCTTGTTATTTTTAATAATAGCACCTCTTGTGTGACAAATAAATATATCATTCATTCATTCATTCATTCATTATTGTATGACCACAATTAGGTAGGTTCCTAGCCGAAAAGTAGTAACAAAATACAGTTACAAAACATTTGTTTGCCAATAATAACCTGATATAAATAGTATGCTATTAATCTTAATTATGATTACTTCACATCCTCTTCTGGGTCAAAATATAATAGTATATCATCTCGCAAACTTTTATCGGCAATAAAGCCTACCTCTCAAGGTTGCGATGGCAATGTAACACTAAGCAACATTGTAACTGCGTAAAAATACAACTAATTTCAATGGCCATAAAGAATAAAATGGGGAAGTAACATGGTGGTTGGATAACTTAAGAACACATTACCCTCATTTCGGTCATTGTTAAAAACTTCCCATAGACACCTCAACTATCGTAGTAAGAGTGCAATACTGATGATTAATTGACAGTATGGCATGTTGTATGCGACATTGTTATAGTTATTAATGCGACGAGTATTACAGTGCAGTGTGTCGTAATGTGGTATGATAACAATGATAGTAAGAAACAAACAAACAACAAATAATGATGACGAAATAGAACACAGAAGAGAGTTTAGATTGTGCATACATTCCGAAGTAAATAAAACATGAAATCTACAAAATGTCAGACAGGAATGGTTTGACACAAAGCGCAAGCACAAAATATTTTTTTTCAAACTATAAAATACGGTATTAAATCGATACTGTTTTTATGTTATGGCGAATGCTGTGTATGTCTATTTAGTGTAATGTACTAGAACTAAACTGTGTCTTTATCTATGTAAGTTCTGTGTACGTTATACTGTTGATGTACCTTATTTATTTTATTTTATTTTTTAACCTTTATCATCCCACTGCTGGGCAAAGGTCTCCCCCAAGCTCACCTTATTAATAAATAATTTAAAAACGATACTGATACTACAATATGAGAAGTGGTGCACATTCTCAAGCAACTCGAAATATGTTTAATTTTTGATTCAACTAAAGAAAAAAAAATGTGTGAACCCTAACAAACAACCAATCCCCACATACAGGTCGATTGATGCGAGTATCAGAAGATCGAACATGCAATTTTTATTACCTCTGACCAAGGTTTAGCAGCAGCTTTATAATAAAACGATATTAATAATGATCCAATAACTGAACCCCGGGGTCATGTCGATAAGGATCCAGGGTACCACGGAATTTAATACCGTAAGAACAATTCGTTTTTCTTTAACACGGATCAGTCATGTAAGATGATGTACATCAACCTACCTGGTTTAATCGCTTACTGGAGCCAAATTTCATAATATTCATGTAAATGAAATAGATTTAGGTGCCACCCTTCTTCGTGTAATATATTAAATATGTTTGAGTGACCCAATAGAAACATCTGTAGTATCTGTTGGTAGTGTGTTTTAATGTACTAGTGCTCAATTATTTGTGATCCTACATTGTTTCAATCGGTGAGGACCTCTAATTGGCTTTAATGTTACTACATTTGTTGTACTACTGTGTTTTATGAAGCTGTTGGTCTTCCATTAAAAGTAAAATAAAAATAAAATAAAATCTATCAGTGACCCCGATTGATTTCTGCTAACTTCCCCAACCCAAATGCTTATCAATACTTCGACGATAACTTATAGCCTAGACAGAAACAATTGACATTCAATTACGAAGAAGATAACCACCATCGTGATAATAAAACAATTTGCAAGATCAAAGCTCCAACTTAATCAGACATTGCATTTTCAGATATTCTGTCCTTCTCACTCGCAAGATCAAGCTGGCGTTAGCGACAAGGACGGATGTATTCGAAGATCATACTGAATAGATCTCCAGTTCAGTGTGTCGTTGAAATCGAAACTAAACTTCCTAGGATCGGCGAGAGCGTGCGCCGGCGCAACACAACAAAGGCCCAGACGTTATCTGTTTAATATTAATCCATTAGTTCTACATATCGTGACGTTTTTGCATATAGCACCGATGGGTACTTTCACCGGTGATATTACTGATATTAGCGAGGTGTCATTGGTTAATGTTTTGATGGCGATTAGGATGAACTGCGTCATTTACATACAATGGGTGTATTGGGTGTAGCTGTACTGTCACCAGCTCATCAGGTTATACATTTTGTTGAAAACTAACCCTTGTAACAACTGCATAATAAGGTACTGCAGTGTTTACCTTGACGTGCTGTTGTACGAACAAAGATTGTGGTTACGCTTATTACGAATTTACGAGTATTTTTTCCGGAATATTCGGAATCATTGCAATAGAAATTCGGGTTTCATAATATCATTCAAACTCAAAACACAATAAAACTGCCTATATGTATCGAGACTAGTTGATTTTTTACAGTTTGAAAACCATTTATAGTATCAGCGCCAGAAGTGTTTATAATTCCAGATTTATGATTTCCTTCACTGAAAGATATTCAGATATTTTGATTTATATATCATCCTCATTAACTCCAAGAGAATAATCGACTGTTAAGTCTGCTGAAAAGACCATCGATTTTAGAAAAAAATGTTCTTAATTTATATTTAACTTATTTGGCAGCTCTGGTAGGGTCTATATTGGGACGTGTCTCAAGTGAGTCTAAAAAGAGAAATAAATTAATGTTGTATGTCAGTCAGTTAATAATTTGAGAATGCGGACCCATTTCCACCAGACTAGAAGCGCATTCTCCAACGTGTGATAGCTATGGAACTTTCTTAATAATCGCCGCTCTCTGATATAATACTACAGTATTAAATATCCGGTAGCCACTAATAAATCACTTATGAATCGAGGCCAATATTCTGCTCACTCTTATCTTGGTTTGCTCAGGCGACAATCAGTTCTATTATCATAGGATTGTGGTTTGTTTTTAATTGGTGTATGCTTACTACAATAGGCGTAGACAGTGGTTTGGACTTGGTATGTTCACTGTCGCATAAAGTATTTCAAATCTTTTTATACTGTCTCTGAGATTTCGTTTTATCACTTCGGATGGAGGACCACCTCCGACCGACACGTCCAGCACCAACACATAGGACGTCCGCCAACAAGATGGACAGACGACCTTGTATAATGCAGACCGCTTGTGATCAGTAGATGTGGTAAATTGTGAGGGAGGCTTATGTTCAGCAGTGGACGTCTTTTGGCTGATAATGATTATGACTTCGGATGG
The DNA here is from genome assembly GCA_963584085.1 of Pyrausta aurata. Taxonomy (NCBI): domain Eukaryota; kingdom Metazoa; phylum Arthropoda; class Insecta; order Lepidoptera; family Crambidae; genus Pyrausta; species Pyrausta aurata. The sequence continues at coordinate 2,374,322 of OY757272.1, read as the reverse complement.
TTATAACACGTATTTTATACCAACCAACCAGGTCCGAAATTTCTCGAAGATTTGGACCATTTTCAGACAACTCTAGAATCTGAAAATCTGAAATCCTGAAATGTAAGGAGCAATCAATTGTAAGATCAACCTCATTGAAGACAAAAGCTTATTACTTTCTCGTCCCCCAGACATCTTTACTCGCTGTCGAATTATGGCAACTGAGCAGTTTCATGGTCGTTGTCCTCTTTCACTGTGTCAAGGCACCACCCACACCATTATCTCAGTTGGTAAGATATCGGTTCAGAGCGATTTCTTGGAAAACTAAGGGTGAAGCCACACTTAGCATCACTCAGCGAAATTGAAATAAGGATATGAGCAGGAAAGTCAAGTTTCCAATAAGACAGCTGAAGTAGCAGTTGATATGGTACAATATGTCAAGGTTAGAGAGGAAATAAATTTTTTTAATTTTTTTATTAATTTCTTATTAGATCTTAACAGACAACTTCTGCAACAAACATGAATTGATGCCACTAGTCATCAGCTCACACAAACGGTTTCATCTTCGAAATTCAAGTTTCAAGAAATACGTCACATCTTGCCGTCGTATTTGCGATACCTTTTTTTGGCATAGGTTCTCTATACGTAGTAATAACAACTGGCAACAAAGAGGTTGGTAGTAAAATTTTGTGTAAGTATTCATAAGGGGGGCAGCAAGGGATCTCCCACAATTTCAAACATGAGTAACTAGCAAGTATTTCCATGGGCTCACGACAAAGTACAAAACATTGGGTGTACATTAAAACTTTGCTTCTGAGAGCTTAAATTAAGAGCTCTAGTTAGAGCTATTTCTACTATGACAAATAGTACTTCAGTGATACAAACTTGCTTAAACAAATTACCTTTCTGCTGACTAAAATATAACCTTACTCTTAGCTTATGCTGATCTTAAGAAATTGATAACCGTTGTAAATGTATTTAGATGTAGAGTAACGATTTAGAAGTAGCACCCAAGCTTAGCTAAGATAACTAAGAACAGTAAATTAACCTATAAATAAAATTTGCACTAGAAGCTTGCCTACATTAAAGATTTTTATTGTATTTGAGAAGTGATAGTAAAAATTGGAATACCTAAACACTCTTTTGCTCAGACACATAAATTACAACTCGATTGAGGTAAAAAGTAAAAAGTTATTGATAAAAAAACAATACAACTCATCTACATAACTCTGATCCCAAAGTAAGTAATCGTATTTGCGATACCTTTTTTTTGGCATAGGTTCTCTATACATAGTAATAACAACTGGCAACAAAGAGGTTGGTGGTGAAACTTTTGTGTAAGTATTCATAAAGGGGCAGCAAGGGATCTCCCACAATTTCAAACATGAGTAACTAGCAAGTATTTCTATGGGCTCTCGACAAAGTACAAAACATTGGGTGTAAATTAAAACTTTGCTTCTGAGAGCTTAAATAAAGAGCTCTAGTTAGAGCTATTTCTACTATGACAAATAGTACGGACAACAGCACGTCAAGGTAAACACTGCGCTATCTTATGCAGTTGTAATAAGGGCTAGTTTGCAACAAAAATAGGTAACCTGATGTGCTGGCAACTGTACTTCAGTGATACAAACTTGCTTAAACAAATTACCTTTCTGCTAACTAAAATATAACCTTACTCTCAGCTTATGTTGATCCTAAGAAATTGATAGCCGTTGTTAATGTATTTAGATGTAGAGTAACGATTTAGAAGTAGCACCCAAGCTTAGCTGAGATAACTTAGAACAGTAAATTAACCTATAAATAAAATCTGTACTAGGAGCTTGCCTACATTATAGATTTTTATTGTATTTGAGAAGTGATAGTTAAAATTGTAATACCTAAACACTCTGTTGCTCAGACACATAAATTACAACTCGATTGAGGTAAAAAGTAAAAAGTTATTGATAAAAAAACAATACAACTCATCTACATAACTCTGATCCCAAAGTAAGTATCGAATGACCTTGTGTTATGGAAATCTGAAACAACAGTGGTATCACAACACCCAGACCCGAGACAATATAGAAAATTATAAGTAGTGGGTACGAGTACGGATCTTTAATCTTCAGGATATTAATAACAGTCAAAACATCGTCGAAATTTCTGATATAGGCCACAATATAAATGACCTTTTACCGGGATATCAAAAATCGAAATAAATCGTGCCCGCCATACTGTAACCGTCAATTAATAAGAGGAAGCGTATCGATTAATACATCGATTTGAAGATCGAAGACTTAAATACTGGGGCGGATTCAGGCCAACAAATAAATTAATGAAAAATTGCGTTAAAGAGATACGTAAGTAAAGGGACGTATTTGGGTCAACATTGAAAATATATTGGTGTAGTTGTAGCATAAAAAAACATTTTATTGAAAGAAAAGCTTCGAGAAAGTTATGTATGAGATGTTTTTTTAGTGGCATGAAAAAGTTAAATATTATATAATTTTATGAAAAGACAGGACACGAGCTCATTGAGGACACAAAAATACGTGTCATGAAGTCATTTTGCATAAAAAATAGGAAAATTTGCAAATAATTGCGTTTATGCAAACTTTTGCATGTGAAAGTAACGTTTGAGGGAAATTTAAAGAGGTCAAAGAATGTTCTTGCAGTTCGATTGTGTTTTACTCATATGGCGAGTCCGTGGGCTTAATTTTAATCTCTTGCCAAATCCGTCGTTTTATTGTTAAAATAACGGAAAATATTAACAACCGATTGATTACTTGCAACTTGTTATGACTAGACGTCAAAATTTAAGCTTTATAATGATTTTGTTCAAAATACGTTTTGTAACTCAAGCTTTTTCCGATTTAATTTGCTTATTGTGGAACTTGCTACACAAATATGTTTTATTTTAAGTAGGAAAAGCTTCTTAAACAAATTTAAAAATTTCATCAAGGTACCTGTAACAATTGAATAACCTTTAAATGCCCGGTGTTGTATCTAGCTACTTTAAAAAAAACAGCTTCGTGTGTAACTGATTGTGATTTAATAACTGTGACAAATGACAACACGAAGGCATAGTGAGGTACTGATAAGAACTGCTTTCAAGTTTCAAGACCAATCCAAGGTCGAGGTACGGCCAGCAAAATAGGCGTAAAAATATTTTTGTCAGCCGATTTCATATTCTCTCAATCTCATATAAAATTTTTAGTTGCAATTGTATCTCACAATTATTTGCATAAAATACGTACTGCATGCAAATCATGGTGTGAAAACTAGTTAACGGTCATTCTAGTTAGATTAGATAATATTTCGCCTTTAACTTATTAAATTGGTTTTTAAATTAAATAAAAACAATATCCGCATTCCCCATAGCTCGTTGCTCTCTTACCACCTCTTAGCTTCTGAGTCAAAACAGTTATGAGCTTGTGCCTTTAAAAACAGCACTCCAATCCCTGCATTTTTACAAAAGCGGCAGCTTTAGTTTTAATACCTTTTATTAAGTTATTTTTTGCCGACTCTACCTCAAGTGTCAACTTCCATTCCATTCTCTTAACGCGGTTGGCTACATACAAGTGAATTAACAGTAACGAACAAATAACCTTATTCACCTTGGCTAAATAACTTTATTGTCACTAACGACTTTATTAAGCTACTTTCAAAAATAACTCTTTGGTCATTTGTTTACTTAATTTGACTGCACTAAATTATAAAAAAAAATGTGCTTAATGCACTTAGAATAAAATCGTTAAGAACCTACATGATGGAGCTAATTAAATATTTGGTTCTGAAGTTTACGCGAATACTCATTACTTAATAAAACACACTTTTACGGATTGATTTCGCGAACGTTTATTTTTATTTAATGCCTGACGTTTCGAATGCTTTACAGCATCCGTGGTCACAGGCAGACTAAAGTGTTATTTGTCATTACATAGTTATAAAAAAAATTAATTAAACTATAAATATAATAAAAATAATGTTCACGAAATCAATCCGTAAAAGTTTGTTTTATTAATTAAATATTGCTAGAAACATTCTTGCCTAACTGAGGTCATGTAATGAGGTTCTTAATTTAACTAGTAAATAAAATTTTGTGGAGATATCTCAGGAACTGAATAGACTACTCATTATTACTACTCATTTGATTGTTAAAACTACACTTATTTAGTCTAGAGAAGAATTAGGATAACTCTATTTTTCGCGCCGAAAAAAATTTGTAACAGTGCAGCCGAAGTCGCGACCCGTTCAATAAATGGAACGATTTTTGCAAACAGTAGTTGAAATAGTTTACATACAGACCAAAGGAGGTCTGAATACACTATACATACTCGTATTTTTAACACACATTGAATCAAAGAAGGTTACTTCAATTACAACTTTTGAAACATAGGTTGCCTAGATCTCACAAGCCAAAAATGGCGATCAGCTAGCGACTTACCCAAGCGTTTAGGAATTCCGTGTCAAGGCAAAAATGCCAGTTTTTGTCCACCGTTAAATTAGTTAGCTGAAAACCGTTACACAATCCGGCCAATTTTATTGAGTTTCCACTGAATTGCAGCGATTTAAAATGTAAATTGAAAGGTTGGTGACTAATTTTGGTTGAATTGTATCGTTCGTAACTTTTATCTCATCTGTGGCATTACTCTGGACACAAAACCCGAATCAATGATTATAGCCATCCCTGTCACTCATACCAGGCCGTGTATGCGTGTGACAGGGATGGCTCTTTGGATCGGGTTTTGTGTCCAGAGTAAGGCTTCTGGGCTATGGTTGGTTACCTTAGTAAAAAACAACAACAGACTTTCAGTGAGTTGTTATACACTATGTATAGAGAAGCTATGCCAAGCAAAAAGTGTGTCACAACAACTCAATGACAAGATTGTGACGTAAATTTGAAACTGTTTGTATGCGTTGATGACAAGTGGCGTCAACTCATGTGGCACGAAATTTGTTCGTGATGTGTCAGCTCCATACGCTAGTGATAGTAGTTCAATGTAGACTATACAGTTCACCTACCTAGTTGTAAAACAAAGCATTAAAAGAAACAAAAAACTTATTAAGCTTAAGACCTATCTCAGCATAGGTCATTGACATTTATTGTAAGAGTAGCGCTAATCGGGCTGAAATTCAAATTATTATCGGACTTGAACCGATCATGGTACGGCACAGTAATAAATTATATCATCGACAACCTTTACCAATAATTTCGCATTTCGATCCAGCCGATTAAACCGCAAAAACGATATCAATCTTATCCGATTATGATCTCTACCGCCCAATCAAAAGGGTCATTTTAAAATTAACACAACAATTTTCGAGGAAGTGACAGACGATATGATTTGCAAGTAATTAGATATTTATGTAACCGTAAACAAATACTTCGGGTTAGATAACATTGGATTGTTTGTGGAAAGGCGCCGATTAGCAAACGTCAGGGTATTGTTATAATTGCATTGCTTCACAATAACATTGTTTTGATAGTTCTCTAATCTGGATAATGTGTTTTATCAATCTGAAATAATTTTTATCTCGTTTCTTTTATGTCTACTTAGTCCTATGTACCGTTGACTGCAAGCTTAGCCGCTGTTATTTCACTACAAAGAAATTGCTGACCAAATTCGTATCTACAATACTTATACCTATAGGTAGACCGCTTCATTGAGACTTCGCGTGCGGGGCGGCGGGGCGCGGGGGGAGGCGATAGCGGGTCGCACGCGGGATGCGGGCGGCGCGGAATCACCCCCCCGCGCCGCTCACTAACCGCGCTCTCGTCTCCCCCCGCGCCCTGCCGCCCCGCAGGCGAGGTCTCAATGAAGCGGTCTACCTATAGTTTTCGTCAGAAATCTGACAAACTCAAACCTTTTGTTGATATATTAACACTCTACCAAAGTGTTCGTCGAATAGTTAGATACGGGATTGCTACCATGTACCTTATTATTTATCCCGTATCTAACTATTCTAATGTTTAGTGACCATGAAAATTTAAAACAATAATAGTGTTCGTCGAAGTTGTCGAAAAGTTAGGTTAGTACTATCACATCTTCTATGGTTATAGTAAGATTGGTGTTCAGAATTGGTGAATCGCATCATTAGCATCACATCACATAGTAAGTATAAAAACTCACCTATTAAGTACATAGGTACCTACCTCAGATTGTGGTGTATGTGTGTGACCTTAGCCTAATAATAAAAAAGAACATTTCAGTGCTTGATTTACTGAGTATCTTCTGAGGATTTGTCATTAAAACGTTCTATCGGCTCTTTTGAAAGTCCCTTTAATTTAAAAAGGGAAGATTTTAAAAAAAAACTGCGCGTTTGCACCGCTAACGAGTAAAAAGAAGCTCAAGCTACATATTGAAGCGGGTACTGGCGACCAGTAAGTATAGTTTAATTTTGTTTTATCTAATTTTAATTGAAACTTGTATTTCTTATGAGAATTAAGTTCTTTAAACCTTATGTATCCGTGCAGTATTGATCTCGTAGCTAATTTACTAACTTGGCATCGTTGGTAAGGAGGGCACGGATTAGTGTTTTGTTTAATCCGATTTTACAAACACACACACACATGTTTGTGTTACGCGTGGTTAAAATTAACTGGTCTAGAATTAGCTCGGTAACTTATTCAGGTACCTACGAATTTTCCGGCTTGGTATACCGGCTAGGTTAGGAAAGTTAAAAGGAATAATAAGAAGGTAGGTGTGATAGAACCTACATATCGGTATGTTTATGAAAGACGATGTCATAAATGGAAGTAGGTATGTTAATCTAGGTAAGACAAAGTGTAATGAATGACGTGTATGTATGGAAAGTATGCAGGTAAAAGTAAGGGATAGTCAGTGTTTCCCAAAGTCGGCGATAACGCACCCTTGTGAGCGCTGGAGGCTAGAGGGGGGCGGTGTGGGGCCCAGAAAAAGGTAAGGGGGCGCTGATGTGATTTAAGGGGGCGATAGGTGATTTGTAACTTAAGATAGGTAGGTAGGTTACTAACCTATGTAAATTGCTTGAAACTATTAACCCCTACAGTACGTACTTTATATTCAAAATTTCACTGTAATTAAAATCCTCTTAGCCAATTATACCTACCTAACCTACCACACACACAATCATACCACATACACAACATCCATTCATCAGTTCTTTTTTATTTCTAGTATTTTATTTTATAAATAACTAACTAGGGTACCTATCTACTAAGGCAACGGATTCACAGCGATTCACAGACTAAATAAGACGAAGAAGCCAATTGCAGTATTGCTTATCAATCGTGGGATAGCAATATTCATAATTCATACCCACTTTTAACTAATGAATTTCTTATTTATTAGACATGCATGCCGTGTGGCACGCAACTTAAGTAGGTACCTATAAATACGGTTCCATTCAGGTCTTACCTGTCTTCTAAGAACAAGCCTATACGCCAATACACCTAGTATTCCAAATAACCTACCTACCTACTCTTCAGCTGTTTCACAAACGTTTTTTCTATGAAGAGTTTGTGAAAGTAGACAAATGATTTCTTTCTGTCAAAACTCATTAGTGTACCTGAGGAGCGAATGGAAGAACCTTACATTTCGTAACCCCATCTCTCTGGATGGACTTTATTAATCTTATTAGAAACAGATATTTCTAACTCCATTGTTGTCGAGTTATTCTAACAAGCTTCTGAATCCGAACACAAACATAAGATGAAGCCATACAGACTCAAAATCGAAAGATTATAAGCGAAAAACGGGCTTCGCACAGATGCAAATCAGACAACCGACCAATTTAAAGAGCATCTCATCGTTTCTATTCATTCTAACCGCGAACTCAGTTTCAAAATCTGCCAGGTATAATTCGAAATGCGACCTAGATCGTCGTTTTCCACACAAAATATCCGATGTGGCCAATCATTCGGATCGCAAACAGGTTTTTTTTCTGCGAACACCTCAACAGTCTATAGACATCTCTTAGAACCGGCATGGCAATGGCAAAGCATGGAAAGTACAGTTAAAATAACTTTAGATACTCACGCAACGAGGTTCGGCTTACGGAGATGGTTAGAAAGATTTTCTTTGTACACTTTGACACAGAGTTTGGCGAGTTCACTGTAAGGAGCACTGTTAAGTTTTTATTCACAGGTGTGTGTTATTTGTGTTTGTGGATAGCCGCACAGGTCAGTTCTAAAAGCGGCAAGCGGTCGGGAACGCAGCGAGCGACACCCCACGAGCGAGCGATTCATACAACGCCGCGCGGCGGACTGACTGGCTGGCTGGCTGCGGCCGGCCGGTGCGGTCAGCGGTGGGTTCGGTCGGGAGAAAGAATGAAACGTCAGCGTCATCTCCCCTTTTGGGTATATTACCAACCACCTGCACTTTTTTAAGGATATTGTAATTATTTGGTAATAAATACGTAGGTATTATTTACTTTTTGTATAAATGCTTGGTTATTTAATAAATTTATGAATTGTGGTAATAGGTAACGCAACGCCGTTGGTTGTCAAACTGCATGCATGCCTTGTACGTACGTATCCCCCTGGCCAGGCAATGGGATGGAACTTTACTTTTTTTAAAGATAACCAAGCATTTGGCTTAAATGTCGCTTAGTGGTTTGAAATGAGCTTATAGCAAGTGCCTCCTACCTAACAAAGTAAATGCGACCAAAATTCAGAAACTCTCGGTTCGCGAGCGCTGCGTATTAAAAAAAGGGGAATAATAAAACGAGCGAATAAAAAATAACTTGGCGACTGATGATGACATACTGTTTTTATCACTTGAGCGGTATGAATTTGAGTAAGCGAATAATTAACTAAACTAACGATGAATATTGATTAATAATAAAATCCAGAACGAGCTTACAACAAGTGGGCTTTGTTAAATCCATATCAGATATAAAAATACTATCCGGGTGACTAAATTACTAACTGAGCGACTGGAAATACAGAGAGGGCAGCTTTAATATTAAGATATTTTCAATTTTTCCAATTGAGGTTTTACATAACGAACTACAAAAAAGTTCACTCTGAGCAAAGTTTTGTGAGCTCCTGTATTAATGGTTATTGGTTACTGATATTCTATTTGAGGTCTTATTTTTATATTTTATGCAAACTATAATATGTATGCAAACATGTTTTGGGTCTAGCAATTCGGCTCAAATTAATTAATTATGATTATTATTAACAACACCACCACTGGAAGCAAAAATTATACCCATTGGACAAAAATGAAAACGAGGCCGCGGCTAGCACTTATCTACTAGTGACGATGAGTAGTAGAGCTCCTCAACCCTCATACCAATTAATGTTCCTTATAGTATTTATAAGAAAATCACTTTTTTTATAGACTGAAGCGTCTTTTTTTAGGGCTTCGTAGTCCAACGGAACCCTTATAGTAACGCCATGTCCGTCTGTCCGCAGTTCAGCGCAGAGTCAGGTGTTAGAAAACTGTAATTTTGCATTAGTAGTATGTATTCTAATCTCCTCGCCAAAGTGGTAAAATAAGATTTTGAAAAATATTTTTTTATGTACTTTATTAACATACATAAAATATAAGCAAAAATTATTGTCATGTACATTTTTGCACAATTTCAATGCTTACGTACGTAGTATATACGGAACCCTTCGTGCGCGAATCCGACTCGCACTTGGCCGGTTTATTTTTATTTGATTTAAGTAATCGCAAATTGAATATTATTACTTTTTCGTAATACATTGTTTAATTTAATAACCTAACCCTATTAAACTTTTTATTTCTTCGCTAATAGTATATTTAGTGTATCTTCAAATAGTAATTTCATAAGATGATTTTTTATTTAAATGCGATCTCATAATACGCGGCTTAGATTAGTATTTTTCAAAGTAGTTTTTGCATTCGAAACACTTCATTTAAGATTAAATACCGCTCAGTTAGAAAAATCCATTTGCCAAAGATTGAAAAAAATGCAGGACGTTATGTTGACACTCAATCAAAAATTGAGTCGCTCATATATTATGAAGCTTCTCATTTTGTATTTAAAGTAACTCAAATTATTCTTTGTAAGTTGCTGATCTGTTGATTTCTCGTCACTCGCACTCAGTCGCTCACTTAGTAATTCTATAACCCAAAATAAGTATTTTTGACACTTAAAACATTAAATTACAGTCGCTCGGTTAAATACTACCCTTAAAAAAATGTACCTACTGATGCATTTATGCTATGTGTTTAAGGTAACACACCGAACCCTATGTATATGATACTTATGCTCGAATAAACTTCATAATAATAACTCATAAACCCGGATCGGCCCACGGCCTCGACCGAGCGTGACAAACAGCGTTGTTGTGATAAGTAATTGATTGCTTGCCTAATGCTAATCAACTCTATGGGTTGTCAACGAATCAACGGTAGGTATTGATGGATTTTTAATCTACGACAGCTAACGTACATACCCAAGTAAGGCCCAGTTGCGTGAGTTAACTTAACCGATGGTTAAATGTCGTAAACAGCGGTTGAATTGGGCGTGTTTTAAAGAAAAAAATCCTACTTTAGCCAATGGTCATTAAATAGCCATTCTCTCATTTGGTTAAGGTGCAATTTTATAGACATACATACATAAGGCATGATCATAACAACATAGAAAAGGTTTTGAGTCCGAGGTAGCTGCCAGCTCTTCGGTCTCCTGTGATGTCAACTAACCTTTTTGCAATTTCTTTAAACAGCCTAATAGCGCTAGGACCCCACGGACCAAGGGTCTCGACACCGAATGGGACAAAATCATATTCGGAGCCAAGACCTCTGTATTTATAAGCCTTAGCTTTTTCAGCCGCTTCACATGCCGCACCAGCTCTGTTGTTGGTTCCATGTAGATGGGAAGGGGCAAGCGTGTCTGAACAGGTTGCATCCCATACCAGCACCCGACCCATCTTCCATGGAATCAAACTCATACCATCCGGTCTCTTGCCATCGTCTCTTGCAACACCAGTCGGCTCAAGTAGACAAGGCACGTTGACGGTGGCAAGAGACCGGCGTATGATATCGTTAAGTGCGGCGTGTCTCGAGAAGCGGCCTGCACTTTTTTGGCATGCACGTTTTTTGAGTTATGTGATCGATTCACAAGCAGATACATAAAAATAAAGGCTCTTTACTGCAGGTACGATGCATTGCATGCACTCCAAAAAGCTACCTTCTTATGCGCTATTATGTTAAATTAATTTTAACGTAACCAAATAAGCTTTTCAATCTTCATCACGATTAAAAACTTGTCAACGTATTTCTACTGAGACATAAAACCTATTCCTATTCCTAACCTATTAATGTGTAACATTGCGAACTATTAAAGATACATTAAAATGATTTATGTTTCTGTTTACTAGCCCACAGCACCCGCATAACCTAGGTAACTTAGAATGGACATCATAGGAAATGAAGTGTTTGAAAATATTTAACATTCAATAATATTGCACCTTGCATTTTGTGTTTTATCTTCACCATATCCAAATTCAGCTTCCTACTTTCATTGAAGGCATTAAGTTTCTCCAATTTTATGAATGAATTAAGTATCGGCGAGCCAACGGTCAAATGCCTGTATTGAATAGGTATTTGCGTACCGCCTACGCACGTTTTAAGTCGCCTACACAAATTGACAGATAGACCTAGGACAACAACTTGGCACAATCTCTACAAAAAGTTGTTATACATAAATTTTAAATCTTTTATGAAAATGCGGTTTCAGAACAATAAATAAAAATGCGCCTGGTGGCCAGTTAACATATTATCATATATCAAGCTATGCCAAGCAAAACTGGATGATTTGATTGTGACGTTTCCCTTGAAATTTGAAAGTCTAATTTGAAACCGTTTGTATGCGTTGATGCCAAGTGGCGTCAAACCATGGCACAAGAAATTTGTTTGTGGTGTCAGTTTCATACGCTATTAGTAAAATGGCTAGTAATAGTAGTTCAATGCTGGCTATGTTTTCGACGTGTGTACCTAGGTATTCTTGTTGTTAGTATTCGCGTAAACTTCAGAACCAAGGATATTACTATAACATACTTATTTATCAAGCAGTAATGGTGTGCAATCATAATACCCTTACTGACTAAATTTGTAAGAAAAATCTGTTACGAATTCCGTTATGAAGATTACAAAATGGCAGTGTTTGTCAGCGTATTACAAGTAATATCTAAGCAAAATGATTGTAATTGTGGTTTAATGATCGCATTATGGGCCTTCTAGTTGTTGAACATCACGAGTAGAATGTCTACCGTTTTGCAGGAAGTGGGAATCTATGCTATAGTGTAGAAATACTAATATTATAAAATAAAGCTGACGAGTTTGTTTCGTTTGTTTGAACGCTCTAATCTCAGGAACTAATGGACCAATTAGAAAAAAACATTTGTGATAGATAGCTTAACTATCAGGGAAGGCTATAAAACATCACGCTGCGAAGGGAGAGGAGGGAGCAAACTCAATAAGCGCAGACGTAGTTGCGGAAGACCGCTAGTAGGAGACAAACGGGACTCGGCGTGTATTAATGAATAGCGTAGCGCAATGACTTTATTGCTCAAATACACAACTACTTTTTTTATTGTCCAATAAAGATATCAAATGCTAAATCTGCCCAAGTACAATGATGAACATGGTAGATTTCAGATTCTGAGATTAAAACATGTATCCTATTTTATTAGCAAAACATGAGCACTTTAATTGTACGTAATGTTAATTTATACCATGTTTTGAGCAAATAAACGATTTATTTATTTATTTAAACCTTAGCTTTTGATACAGTAACAGGATTTACAGAAGTATATTTCTTATGCACACGAAAGATAAGGTGTACAAAATTCTATGTAATTCGAACGAGGTTCGAGAATATTGAACCGATGTTTTATAGCTTATTAACAATGTTAATAAAAATATTTATTTAGTATTGGTACTTTATGTGACGAAAGAAATAACACTCATTCTTTTTGTTGGGTAATTCTGCGTACTTTAGTAATCGCACCGTGAGAAGAATGGACAACAGCTGTTAGCAATTGATACAAAGAATATTGCATGTTGCAATTCATTGTTAGTAGTTAGTTTACTTATCTCATTACATGAGAATTTACTTTGCATACTTAATAAGTCATCTTGATGAATTGGATTACTTGCCTAATTGAACAACACAAATCCCAAGTTTTTTTTAAGAACAAAAATAATCCGCACTGAGCTCGCGTGGGGGAGTATGGCTCATAATAATACTACCTTAAACTTGAGGTAAGGCCTTTATTCAGCAGTGGGATGTTTACAGGCAAACTTCAACTTTGTTATAACACTAAACAAAAGCTTTTTTTTTTAAAAAAACACATGTTAAAAAAGCTTGGTATAAAAATAAACTAAATAGATATTATTTTGCTGTCAATTTCTTCCATATGGACAGAAAGTCGCGTTGCTATTAAATTATAGGGTTAGGTGTTAGCTCCGGCCTGCACAAGTTTGTCTTGACCAAATCAATATCATTAAAGAAAAAACCGGTTAAGTGCGTGTCGGACCCGCGCACTGAGGGTTCCGTGCCACCTTTAACTGAATTCAGGGTCCACTTACTTTCACTTAACGAAAACATCACAATATATTGTAACAGCAAAAATAACTTTGTTTTTCATAGTGTTTGTATGAAAGACAAAGTTATATTTGCGGTTGATAAAAATGTGCAATATCTCAAAAACTACTAGTTCGATCTCCTTCAAACCAATTTTCGTTGCAAGTTTTTGTTGAGATCTACATCATATATTTTTTTCAAAATTTTCACTTTCTTAGTTCAAAAGTTAGATGGGGGGGGACGCCCATTTTACCACTTTGGAAGCGTCTATATCTCAAACCTTACACTTTTAGAAAAAATAGTTTTGGGAACCTTAACATCATTTTTGAAGACCTATCCATAGACACCCCACACGTATAGGTTTGAGTAAAAAAAAATTTTTAGATTTTAGTTTCATGTATGGGAGCCCCCCTTAAATATTATTTTTTCTTACTTTTTGTATCTGAATCGGAAAGCGGTGAACAAGATGCACCTACCCACCAAGTTTCAGCTATGTGATGCTTATAGTTTCAGAATAAAGTGGCTGTGACATACGGACGGACAGACAGACAGACAGACAGACAGACAGACAGACAGACAGACAGACAGACTTGACGAAACTATAAGGGTTCCGTTTTTTGCCATTCGGCTACGGAACCCTAATAAGGAAGAATTAGTTAAATGAAATCATTTGCCTGAATTAAATTATACCAATTTCTTCGTTTAATTTCAATTAAGATGCTGTTTAAAAGGTTATCAATGGAATTTCCATAAAGAATTACTTTGTACCACTACTATAGCTGATGTGGAACTAGGTAATATGCAACTTCCTTTGCGAAAATATTTTTATACCAGTGCCATATTAAGGGCTAGGCATTTCAATAAAAAACGGACCCTCTCACTATAAGCTGTTTGATATTTTATAACTAACCAGTATTAGAATTTTATCGCTTTGATTGTTTTTATTATTTTAGCTATAAGTCAAAATAGTCGAAAATTCATTTTAATGGAAAATTGCTATCGTCGATATATTTTTTCACCGTAGAAAATTAAAGGGCTTTCTTTCAGCGGTGGACGTCCTTCGGTTGAGAATGATGATGATGATGAAGCCTGCTATAGAGCCTTAAGTTAAGGAACCGTTTTATTGTGCGTTGATAATAATTGGTCAAGTGATTCGCCTGTAATATCAGCTGTCAACTATGTGATTGGTTCCTCAGAATGCCTTGCCTTGAGACCATAGGTTCCCAAACTTTTTTACGGGCCCTCGATTATTCACTTAATACGGCCCAGTATTTTTACTGGATGCAAGTAGGTACCATTCGATGGCATATTTGCATCTGAGCAACGAGGTCGATTAGGCTCTATGTGATTGCTTCCTGCTTCGTCTTGAATATTAGACTAATTAGGTATTAATTTAGACGGAATATATCAATTTCTTAGTAATCTACGTAAAATAATAAAAGAGATGCGTAATACTAGTGTGTAAAAAGATGTATATAATAACAAATGGATCCCCCCCCCACCCTCCTCCCCGCGTGCACCTGTGCCCCGCAGGCGAGGTCTCGATTTCGCGGTCTACCTATAGCAGTATTTATAAAAAAAATATGCAAAAATATATTACAATGTAAAATATAAACTAAAAGGAGAAACCCGGTTCCCATACAAACTAGCAGCTAACAGAGCTGTAACTTGGCCTATATTTACAACTACTATAGTTTTATTACGAGGCCCATTTTCACTACAATTTTTAATGGCCAAATCAGTAAAGTGATATACTGAAAATATTAATAGCTTAACTCCAATTTCAATTACTTACGATACGACCCAAAAAATACTTATCCAATCAAATATCAAAATATGTTTAAAGTTGTTATATAATTGCTGAAAGATTAATTCACATTTTAAATTAGATCTGACGTAATTTAATATGTATCGATTAATAAAATATGATTTGGCATAAAAGATACAAGACCGATAAGGACGATTTGATTGATTGATTAGATTTACTTATCAGCATCGATATGCAAATTGCAATTTTATGTCAGCCAAATTGTATGTTTGTTGACATTACAAGGATTACTGGATGTAGTTCTACCTGATAATATCTATCTATTGAAATATCCTAAAAACCTGTCTGAAATCAAATCAAATTGTACAATTGTCTTTAATTAATTAAATAAGCTACTTACTGCAGTTGTAATCTCAACTAAGTAATTGCTGTTTTCGCAAAATTTTCGCTCAAGTGTTGTTTCAGAATGGGGTTATTCGCACCGCAGTAGTTTATGTAATTGAACGATTTGCACCCGTTGGCGGTGTGAATGAGCCAATTCTGAAACAGCGCTTGGGCGATTCGCACCGGGGTCCGAAAACGTTGCTGTGCAAAACACCCCAAAACCAAGCACAATTCACTAGTTAGTTATTATTAGAGTTTCTACCAAGTATATAAGTTACTATGTTAGTTAAAATGACGCATACAGCCACAAAGCATTAAAATAAAATAAAACATAAGCTTCTACCGAGATTTAAAAATACTTTTAGTACCAACAATGTTTTAGTAAAATACAATTTAATACTTACCATTAAACCTCTTTACTAAGGCCTATACTATCGCAAGAATGCGGTTCGCCCTGATACTTTTTACTTCGCATATTTTCTTAATCATACCTTATCGAAACGATAATTGCAACAAAATTGCTTTAATTAATGTGGGTAGTAATTAAAGAGGCGACTCCAATAATATAGCACGAGCTTCGGATATAAATATGGGATAGTAGGACTTTAGAAAGACGCAGTAGACTCACTACGCTTAAACTGGTGACACATTATCGGACGCGGCTGAGAGTCGCGACGAAAACTGGAAACATATTATCGGACGCAGCTGTTGGACGTCCGACAGAAATATGGCGAGCTGGATGTTTAAAGACTGTGCAAACCTATCAATCGCGCCTTACACCCGCGTCCGATAATGTGTCACCAGCTTTATTGGTTCAAATTTATTTTATTCCTAAATATTTACCGATAGAATTTACTTCCATCTTAATTAAACTACATCATAAGAATATTTCCCAAACTGATCAAGATATAATAATATTTTGGAACTCAACATTCTCTCTTGTAAATAATATTATAAATAAGCTAATGCTTTCAGTCAGAAGACATGGATATTGCCATGTGTTTAGTAACAAAGTCAAATAGTACCTCCTTAAGATTTTCAAAAACCTACTGACATGCTACTTCATTATAAGCCTCTCATTGGAAGTCCATAACTAATTGAACAGAAGCTAAAAACTATTAATATGCAAATAAATAAGAGTCAGAACAAAAAGTAAAAGTAATGTAACATGTTTGTAATATCAAATCAGACCTCGTACTACGTAGGCGGCCGATTTGAAGACGATTCGATTTATTTACATTTGAAAATAGACAGACACATTAAATGTAATTATTATATTGTTGATCGGTAGGTACTTATGCTCTGTTATTGTAAAGAAAGTTGTATTTCATATAATTAAATGCCGGTAGAGATAATATACTATGTTTATTATTTATTAACATTTATTTTATAAATTGTGTTTAATATTATTACTTTAGTATGATTTCATTATACATTTGTTTTTCACATTATATTTTTTATTAACTGTCTTGATTTTTCTATGCACATAATACGCTTTCCTGAAATCATATTTTATTCACCCAAAGGTTGTCTGGGAGATATCGCTTATAGTGATAAGACCACCTAAATTGTAGTGTTATTTGTAATTAACCTATAAGATTTGCAATAAAGAGTTATCTCTCTATCTATCTACGTATGACATTCATTTTATTGGACATGCTAAAAGAAAGTCCTAGCGCCTGATACTGTAGTTTTGGCAATATCATAGACTATTGATATTATACAGGTATAGTACATCAGGGAGAGAAACAGAAGGCGTATCTGTTTTACAATTTTTTGCACACATGTACTAGTAACTAGATAGTTTGTCATTGAATTCCCAATTAACACACATCTTACACGACCTTTACCAGATTAGCACTACCGTACTGATTCTCGTTGTAAATATTACCATTAATTTTAATCTCAGAAACTACCTAACATTACCTACCTATCTACAGGTCGTGGTAGTTTATGCAGAGGGCTCAATGTGTGAAGAATAATATATTTAGGGAACCTTCAGAATTAGTCCCTGGCCTGAATATAAATTCAAAATATGACAAACATACCAATACTAATTGCATTCGAACTACTACGCATACTACTACTACTACTTACGCATACTAATCGAATTTGAACCCTTCAGCTACTATTTTCAAGAATATTTTTGGAAAAATCTACGGATCCAAATACAATATCCTATATTCTATTAGCTGCTTTGGTTATTTGGGTAAATTAGGGTAAATTATAATGGCTTTTTCTCAGTGAGAATACCACGTGATGCTTGAAAGTCAAGGTTTGTTCTCTCTTTGTTTCCCCCTTTAATCTCTGTTAATTTATGTATGGATAAAGTTATGTATTCATGTATGCTTATGTAGGTTTATTTTTAAGTATATGTAGGTATATTAATAGTATAATACTAGCTTTTGCCCGCGACTTCGTTCGCGTGGACTTCAGGTTCGTCCCGTCTAGTAGCGCAAAAAATGTGTTTTTTTACGACCTCACATTAGAAACCTCAAAAATTGTAGCCTATATGTTATTCTGATGTATTAGCTATATTGTGGTAAAGTTTCATTCAAATCCATTCAGTAGTTTTTACGTGAAAGAGTAACAAACATCCATACATCCATACATCCATACATCCATACTTACAAACTTTCGCCTTTATAATAGTAGTAGGATTAATTTGTTGCTTTTAATGTCCTTTATGCCGCCTCAATCGTTTCTGCCTCACCCAATGGTTGACTGGTAGAGAATGCTTTTAGCATTAAGTTCGCCATTTGTATTTTGCTTTTGTCTGTGCAATAAAGAATAAAATAAATAAATAAATGATCGTGATAAGTAGTAGGGTGCCTTTAATTTTATCGTCACTAGAGTTGATATCCCCAGGGTCTTCTATGTTTTTATTTACTGTGCTACTATCAAATAAACACCTGTAATTAGCAAACCACACACCCTATACTAGAGCTAGAGAAAGATTAATTACTATAGTAATCGTTCTAATGGTTGATAGGAGAAACGTTCCAGATATATTAAGATTAACCTAAATTACAAGTTAATATCCAACGATTGGTGTTACAGCTACAGACTTGTACAGACATATTCTAAACACAAGAAACATTAATTTATCAAAAAGTATAGATTGCAGGGGCGTATTGAGAATTGAAGTAGGTCCTATTGGTCTGATGACCACATAACAATTTACTACCACTTACAACGACAATTTCTTTCTTAATTATGACAGCATATATTTACGGTTACAACAATAACATCACTATTTTACTGAGAGTGGCTTTGGAATAGGAACTTTGAAGTCATGAAATGTACGAGTAAGTCTTTAATGAAAAATAAGGTAGGGCAAAAATTTACTACCACAGAAAACCTAAGCGCTATAAAACTTAGATGAACCAATAAAATAAATGCTTGATAAACAATGAATCGAATTGGAACCAAATTAACAAACGATACAAATGACCATATCCAATGAACTACCAATTACTCAGTAGCATAACCCCAGGCAACAAGGCTACTGGTATAAACACCCACCCAAGGCTATAATTATTCTTAATACGTCCCTGTTAAGCTCATTAATAAACACTAACTTTATCTAGACTAGACAGGACCACTTTGATGACCTAGATAAGTTAGGTATTACGTAATTATCTGATTGGCCGTTTCAAAGTCAATCTGTTGCATAAAACGATTTGCATGTATTATAAATTCGCTTAAAATACGCTGCCAGGGTTTGTGTTAGGATAAACAAGTAAAACCACATTTTTTGACGTAATTTTATACATATTAGCTGAAAGCAAGGAAAACACCTCAAGCTTTAACTAAGTATGTAATTGATTTCAATACCTATAGATATTTTGATTTTATATCGGAAAAAGCTTCATAAATAACAAACAAGAAAAAAATCAAACTAAAACATGCAACATAAAAAAAATAATCTAGATATATAGATAGATAGATAACTCTTTATTGCACACAAAATTAGTGAATTTACAAATTTGTTTAAAGGAAATGTACAATTTAGGCGGTCTTATCGCTATAAGCGATCTCTTCCAGACAACCTTTGGGTAAAGAAATTATGAGTTTATAGGAAGGGGTATTTCTTTTTTATTCAAAAACGAAACTATTTCCTTGTGGCAAGGAGGCTGGCTGCGTTGCCGCGTCAGATAGCTATGCTAAAAATAACAATTGCTAAAAAACATAAAAAAAACATTTGCTAAATTTTGAGTCGAGACCGACACGGCCTAGCTCCTAAAGATGATGACTCGGCAATAAAAGTGTCTGCCTTTATTTCCGAGTCATCATCAAGAGCTACTTAACTCGTGTCGGTAGAGTTTTTTCCATAAAAACTCCAAATTAGGGAAGAGAGTTAGATGGTTTCCCTTTTGCCTTACACACCGCAGTTTAAAAACCGGGAGTTCCCCCGTCTATCTGTCATTCAGAGTAAAAAAGGACATCTAGGACAAGGGACGTGAGTCCTATGATAGTTTAATTGAATTTTAATTTTACCTACTCGTCGTTCATTCATAAGATGAAACTCTTCACCGCCTTAGTAGCATTCCATAAGGTGTAAATGACTAAAAAGCTCCGCGATATCATTTCAACTAGATTGCCATTAATCTCTGGATCTGTATCCTGAGCAGTAAGTATTACAATGTATCAGGGCTGGAGCTCCTAGCTAGTGGTTCTTAGCGTCGAATTAAGCTTGGTTCATAGTGCTAACCTTGATTTATAGACGCGATTTGAATGGTCTAAGTAATAAGCAACCAACGATTATGTGAAAGGTCCGATGAGTCAGAATCTTATTCTTAAGAGCTAGGCTCTAGTCGGTGTTTTTTTCCAAATTATGGAAGATATGAATTTGGTGGTTTCTCTTTTGCCGTACACAGCGTAAGAACCGGGGGTATTCCGCCTCTTAATACCCAGTCTAATTTCACAGACTGCAAAATGGGACTGGGCACTAGATTTCCTAATCTCACTCTTTGTCTGAAATGCGACCATATATTGCATCTCCAAGTCTGTACCGAAGGAAGTTCAGTTCAAAGATTTAAGTAATCACCACTAAAATTATGGTTGAGCTAATCGTTATCCGATAATCACACCATCTATTTAGTGTTCTTTAGACTTTATTGAAGCTTCAATATTCAGTGAAGATCCTTTTCCATGGTGAGTAAACAAAGCCGTCAAATAAGCGTACGGTACGGTAGCGTACTGTTGGGTAGCAGCAACATCATCTCATCATCAGAAAGCTAATGGAAATGGCTCATGAGCAAACTCCACCGACAAGAACCTAGCTCTCTTTGATGATGATGAAGACTTTATTGCACATACAGTAGTGTAAAAAGTCGATTAAAGCTGCAATCATTCTTTGCCCTTTAGCTAACGCAGAATGGCATTTACTAAGTTGGTGAGAGGTCTTTGGTTCTTCTGTCTTCCCAACATTTTGATCTAGCCACATGATAAATATTTTTAAACAAAACTTAATCCAATCCAAGGCACAATACACCTATTTTATTCCAACTGCTTATTTCTTATAACTTGTGACATAGAGTTGAGCCGGCGCCACATGTCAGCATATCGTCGGCAGACTTATGCCAGTGCTGACATCCGAACAGTTTCGAAGCACGTCTTAAGGGCTCGATGCCTTTGATATCAATGTAAATTATAATCATACCGATTTAATTGCTTGTTCATGACTTGTGTTATGGAAGGGTCGGTGAGACTTCACTTCTTTGAGAGAAGGATGATGAGAGTCTATAACGGACGTATGGAAACTTATTAAGTAAGTGCCGTCAGTGCCGTATTGATATTTTCATTGCCGAGATGTTCAGTATACATAATGTGGTATCTAATGCCTGATGAAATAAGATTAATAATAATAATTCTTCTACCGATTTTCGGTAAATGGCGGACCCTCTCAACAGAGATAGGCCAGGTACGCAGGCAGAGATATTATAGTGCCCAAATTTGTGCGCAAAACTTAAGTGCACTCTCTGTTCCGTCACGCAAAGAATGGAAAGAAGCGGGAAAATTTGCTTAAAAAAAGTACTACCACCCATACTACTTCCTCTTAAGTCTTGAATGAGAGATTGGTAAATATTGCTACCTATATTATCATGTTTAGTCTGTAGGCAGTGCCTTAACTTCTTCGGATTTAAATAGACGCGGAATTCAACGTAAAACGATAACTGCTAGTGTGAACAGAAACTGTTATAATCTTACTAGTTGGAATTATTTGGTTGATGGGGCTTTAATATTATTAAGGGCTGATCAATGTGCATTTGAATCAGTGGTACCTATCTGGTTTGGTTTATTGATAAAATATAGAGTTTAGATTGAACGGTTATCTCATGTATTTCTAGCTCATACCACAAAATATTTATGATCTACTTTCGCCAACTATCTTTGTTTTCAGAAAATTCAGTGCGAGATTCTTTCTCCGTAATCTAGCTAGGAGCAACATTTTTTTATGAGACCTTGGCCTATCCTACTATCCTACCGAGTGACCAAAATTGTGACTGACTTTTCTTGAAAGTATAGATCTTGGCTACAGTTTATAATAGAGTTTATGATTTTATACTTATTTAGTTCAGGAGCTCTATTTTTGAATCAAGATTGCTTCAAGATGGCGAGTGATTTTCGTTCAAAGATGAATTAAGAGTCAAAGAAAATAACTCGTTTTTGAACGAAAATAACTCGCCATCTTGAAGCGAGTGATTAAAAAATAGAGCTTCCGATCCTAACGTATAATTGTTAGCCGCTACGCTGAACGGTTGCGGGCGCGCCCTTTAGTATCGCTTACGACATGCGCACGCGTTTCTATGCAGGGTTTACACAAATTTACTGAACGTACCTATTAATTCTTGAGCAACGATACTCAACTTTTCTTTAGCCTCAAGTTATCTATTGTAAAAACTTTGTTAAGCAGAACTTGAAATGACAGATTCAGGAAAAATCTTTTTTATAAATTGAAAGTGCGTGCTACTTCAATTACTCTTGCTATGTACCTACCGTTAATAAGATGCATGGATTTGACTGTTTTATTTAACACCATTTTTTGTTTTTAGTTACGATAGGACTTAAAACAACTTTAGAAATAATTATCAGGTTTCAGCCTGGCTGACCACCTATTCAACTTTAGTAAGTGCATAGCTTCGCGAAAGAGATTCCGTTCATTGTGTATCCAGTTTATTCATTTATTAAGTCATAAATTACCATTTATTGCAGCCCTAGAACCACCTAAGGGCTAACTACTAACTATGCGGCGAGCTGTCTGGAGCTAGCAAAAATGATTTACAATGTGTTCGCGCCTTAAGGCTGGGATTGCATAGTGTTAGAGCCGTCGCGTCGCCACACAGATAGCGACGATGTTTTTGCTATTTTATCGAACGGAAAAGAACAAGCGTACATTCGGCCACTATAGTGGCGGCCACTCGCGACTACCAGCTGCGGATGAGTCTTTTCATACATTTTGTACAGCATTAGCGCAAGGCGTTTGAGTGGCCGCGGCCGCGTTTGGTCTACCTACTAGGGCTTTAGCTTTGTGGCCCCGTTTTCGCCAAACTATTGCCAAGTTTATTTGACAGCGTGTAGTCTAGTAAGAACTACCTGAAAAACTATCGAAATTATGTCGTAATGACTCATGGCGTCATTAACGATGGCTATAGGGAAACATTCGAGCTTATTACCTATAACACCCTGGACTTTGTTAACTTATTCAAAATTGTTAAAAGAACATAATTTGATGATTCTCTTCCTATTTCATAAGTTTTGTTGTAATTTGTATTTTTAAAAACGTCCTAATCTTTATCGCTGCAATTTTAATTCAAAATCCAATTACGGCTCTATGTTTATTGTTCAATGATATACTTTAATAGCCTATGAAATGTAAGTATTATTATTTTCTATTTAAACTGTAATAACGTGTAAGGAAACATTGACAATCCATGAAAATCATTATGTTTTATTTACAATTTTTGTGTGTGCTTATGTTATTATGTTGTAAGTATTATTCACACATACTTTTAACCTGGTTAAAAGATGAGACGCAATGCTCTGTAATAGAGAATGTGAAGATAGGAAGAGAGCATGTGGGATAGGGATAGCTAGATCTAAAAACACAATGTGTTACAATGATTAAATAAATTCTCTGACTTTTTACCTTTAGTTTTACGTGTCACATTATTTTTCTAGATCCCAATATAATTGAA
The DNA here is from genome assembly GCA_963584085.1 of Pyrausta aurata. Taxonomy (NCBI): domain Eukaryota; kingdom Metazoa; phylum Arthropoda; class Insecta; order Lepidoptera; family Crambidae; genus Pyrausta; species Pyrausta aurata. The sequence goes on along the minus strand of OY757272.1, from coordinate 2,350,466 downwards.
AGTCAAGATATAGAACTAGAAGGTCTTATGCGCGTTGGGAACTCTTTTCTCAATCAATTGAAACACAATTTACGAATGAGAACTAAAAGTGATGAAATTCACGACTCTGGTGTAAAACATAAGAAGTTGTCTAAAAGCAGGAGAAATTTAGAATCCTCGGAAAATGAGGTATCTTATGACACAAAAACAATACAGTCCAATAATAACGAACTCGAGGCAAAGAACCAAAGATTTATTGTCAGTGATGATTTGTCAGAAAATCAAAATAGCAATGAAGTGGATAATGAAAAAAAAGATAAAATGGATGCATTTTCTGGTAGTAAGGTTCCTAAATTTCTAAACACATACCTATCTGATGATGATATTCATCAAGATCGCTTTAATGATAAGACAGATGATAACAATCACATTGAATCCTCATTTAAATCCAGACTGCATTCAAAATCAAAATTATTTAATGAATCAATGGAATCAGACAGTACAAATGACGATAGGCATAGTAACAGTGATAGATCAACAGAAGATTCTGAGCAATCAGACAACATAGTAATACAAATAGTTTCTGACAAGACAACTACTAAAGACAGAAAGATAACCAGTCACAAAAAAGATTCGGTTGCTAAACATAAAAAATACAATGTCATTAAAAACAAATCAACTACTTCGTCAAGAACTTATTTGAAGAAAGATCATCCTTTAGTAAAGAAATTCATTAATCATATTATTTTCGATGAAGCCGAAAGCCTTGATAGAATAGCAAATCGCATTGCAGAAAAAGTTGCATTGAATAAATCTGACATGGTTTCCATATTGAATAATGTACGTGCCAGTTACATAGCAAAAATGAAAAGTTATATCGCTTATATCAACAAAAAGCCTGCAAAATGTGACGTCGATAGAGAATATTTGTACTTGGATGTAGTCGCGTCATCAAATATGTTACTCTACAGTGAAGCTAGGAAACTCTTTAACTCAATGATCGATAAATCATCTGGAAATGTTTCTATATATGATTTGGAAACTTTAACACAAGCGATATACGAAGAGCATGTACATCAGAAAAAACGAGCTATATTTTTTATTTGTCATCAGCTGAATATTTGTAGATCCTACCCCGGATTTTCCGATTTCTTTGCAGAATTGATAAGTGAGGTGCTGAAATTATCGGATCATCGTTTAGGATACGTTGTCAAAGCGGTGGCAAGGCTAATAAAAGCCCGAGATAACTTTTTCAAAGCGTTTATCAAAGACAATATAGCAGAAATGATTGGTGCTAGATTGGAAATGATGTCAAAAGACGTGTTTAATTTTAGAGAAATGTTTTCGATAATTCGTTCTATTATAAGTCAAAGGTTCAAATTAATGAATACCATCGATGAACAGTTGAAGATTAAAACTAAAGCAGTGAGACTTCTCATAGACCTTGTTGATAAGACTTTTAGCTTGGCCGGGGGGAGTGACTTGACCGCCATGACTTTTGACACTACTGTGAAGGGTATTCGTCATTGGGCCTTGGGCAAACGTGATGAGGTGGACATTCCGTTGAGGCTGCTACTTGAACATATAGTCGGCGTCATTAATACCAATTGGAATGAATACGTCACTCAGGAGGTGAAAATGTTGACCGAGGTCATTATGACCGGTAAGACCGATATGACAGACATTTATGATGAATTGTTTGCTAGAGGATCCCCATTTGTAAGACGTGATATCGTGGAGACGGATTAGATGGAGAGAATTTAAATAAACTTTTCAAATTCATTGGACTTTCAATACAGGGTTAGTCCTAAATTTCAATAAATAAAATAAATTGCTTTTCCCCTTCATAGTTTTGAAGCAGTGCCCTTCCAATGGCCCAACAAAATTAGTACATATTAATAAAAGTAGTAAGAACTTAATAGCGCATAAAATGCATGTGGAATGAGTAAACCTAAGCATTTTTTCTTACATCTGAGCTGAATGTCAAGGTCCGTTCAGTAAGTGAATCACCCAATGCAAAATGTCACACACATCTCACACATGCAAACATTTTTATATTCGAAGTCTATAAAGAGATACGATCCGAAATATAGGCCAGGATTCGGAATAAAATTCTTTGGTATTTACTTATTATTACTACTACTAATTCTTATTATTCCATTTTTTTAGGAGGACTTTAATTTGTCTACACTTGTAAAACAATTACGTGGGTTCTTAAGATATCATATCATCCCTCAGGATAAATACTTTGTACTTAAGCATTCATGATAAAATTATCAATTTAAATATTGATTGTTGCTCACGTTAGGGTTTTCACTACAGTTAATGTTACCACATCACAACTATTCAAACTAGATTAAAAAACACGTACGAAAAAAGTTTTTGTATTTACGTATCTGAATGAGTCTTCAAAAGATGAAATCTACAGTAATAAATATGAAAATGCGAATGTGTGTATGTTGGATGTATGCACCGTTGTCACTTCAAAACGGCTGAAAGATTATGGTGAATATTGAAGTGAAAATAAATAAGATCAAGGAGCAAAGTAGCTTTAGTCCTGAAAATCATCGAGATGAAAACTCTGTATACTAAATCCCACAATTTGCTCAGATAAAGTTGCAAGAAACCGCGTAGGCAAATGTGCTAAAAGTCGTTTAAGTGCTATTGACTTTTAAGGGTGTTTCAAAAGTACATATAGTGTTTCGAGCTTTTACAATGGCACGTGCCGTTCACAATAGCTTTATTGTTGAATTGGGCTTATTGCATAATAACAGCCTTCCTTTTTAGACCGGGAGTAGTCTGAAAGAATAATCACATATTCTAGATTGAGATAGTAAAATATGACAGTAAATGCCTTAGCTTGTCTTAGTTTGATTGGTTAAGAATGCCAGATGGTATTAAGTGCACCTTTTGTACCAACTGTTGCTTGCATAAATAAAGCTTGATTCGTCGTTGTGAAAAGAAAACACCGACGAATCAAGTGTCGATTGCGAGTGCTTTTCATGTTATAATAGTCCCCCTAGCCGATTTCGACTTCGGTGGCCAGTCACAACGACTAATCGACTGCGCGGGACATATTATAGTGCACAAGTGTGTGCGCAAACACAGTTGCACTCTCTATTCTTTTCACTCTCATAGCCCGATGGGACAGCAATCTGACGGGACCGGAGAGAGAACAGCTTTACGTGCTTTACGAGGCACGGGGGTGAAAAACCGCCAACTTCCAAACTCCGGGCTACCCTGAGAATTTCTAAATAGAAAAACCCAGGTACATATTTTTGACCGGACCCGGGAATCGAACCCGGGACCTCTGGTGCAGCCTTAGCTTTAAAATGCGACCCACTCACCGCTGCGCCACCGAGGCAGTTTCTTTCATGTTATAGTAATTCTTACTCATTGATATATTTTTCAACACAAATTGATGTAATTGTAATCAGTCAGGTATCAAACGACTGCCGGGAGTCGCATAATAATGGAATTTCTATTGTGTCTCGTTCACACATACTTGACGAGTTAACTACCTAATATCGGACTTGCCTTGTAGGAATTGTTCATTCACTTATTATTATTGCAAAAGTATTTGCAAAATAAAACGCCGCCTCCTGGTCTACAATCTTACCGGCTACTGTTACCGCAACAATACTAAGGAATGTACCGGCACGGCTCCGGGAGGGCTATTACCTCATCAATTGCTGTTGTGTTTTAATCTTTAATAACATTATGTGTCCTAAACAGTTCCGTCTTTACTGGCCCGTGCCCTTGTACGGAACAGTCAGCAGCAAGTAAAGTATAATTAACAACATACATACGGAAATAGGGCTCCAAATTCGTATGTGTCTAAGGTCTGTTTCATACACTCATGCCCTAACTAACTAGCCCTAAGTTGACAGTTGATATCTTAAAACGACGAAATAATTCCAGTTTAACTAGAAAGCGCTGGAAGCGTTAACCCTGAAAAAACCGGCCAAGTGCGAGTCAGACCCGCGCACTGAGGGTTCCGTGCCGTTATCGGGCTCCACTTAATTCCACCGAAATAGCGAAAATATCCGATATTTTTTGACAGCAAAAATAACTTTGTTTTTCATAGTGTTTGAAAGACAAAGTTATATTTGCGGTTAATGAAAATGTGCTATACCTCAAAAACTACCGGTTTAATGTAGTTCAGACTAATTTTCGGTGCAAGTATTTGTTGAGGTCTATATTATGTATTTTTTTCAAAATTTTCTCTCTCTTAATTTAAAAGTTTTTAGGTTTTAGTTTTTATTAACGGGCCAGTAACGATTCTACTTGTAGTCCAGGTCTCAGGTATGAAATACTTGCTGTCACACACGGATTGCAATCACATCGCGATCGCTTTCCAGTTATTTAATACCTCCTCTGATTTACAGGCGATTGTTCGCTGTTGACGTCGCATTGTTTTTGTTTAATCAGGTTATTCAGGTTCAATTCCCGACCTGGGTTAAGGACGCGTCCTCAAATGTTTATTTGTAGCGGAGTTTTACGATTCGCTTGACGAGACACCCGTTTACACTGCTGAATTACTTATTGTCGCTAACGCTGATGATAATGTTTTCACTGATCATACATTTAATGCCATAATCATCATCATCATTCATCGTTATCAGCCAAAAGACATCCACTGCTGAACATAGGTTTTCCCTAGCGATCCTAGGTTGTGGTAAGCGGTCTGCATCCAGTGATTTCCTGCGATCTTTACAAGGTCGATCTTCATGTCGGTGGACGTCCTACGCTATGCTTTTGGTTAGACGGGAACTTTTCTGCCTCAACGGACTTCAATTCTACGCGCTCCTCGCTGCCCATTGCCACTTGAGCTTACTGTTTTTCAGGGCTAATAATATGTCCGTTACCTTAGTAAGTCTACGTATTTACAACGTCCTCATACCTGATTCGATCTCGTAGAGAAACACCTAGCATTACCTTCTCCGTCGCTCTTTGTGTTATTTTGAGACTTTTGGTGATAGTTGGACCACGGCTGTTGCAACGCAGCCGAAACTTCGAGCAGTGGGTGGCATTTACTCATATTTATATTTCGTGTTAAGACCCGTCATGTCTTATTCTCATAATTTTGAGATTCTTTATGAGGGTTTAAGAGCCATGTTTCGGATCCGTAACGTAATGTTAGTACAAATTTAAAAAAAAAAAGTAATTAAAAACATACCTCACTTTGAGATAAATCATCATCCTCTTGCTTGATGATGATAAAGACCGAAAGACGGGTTTGAAATTTTAACCATGAGTTAAAATATTAACTCTGAATTTGCCAGTGGGTGGGCTTTTAAGGGAACATTATTCCGTGTTCTGGCGGATCAAAAGAATTAAAGAATATTAATTAGCTAATAATAAGACATCATGATGGTCTTTATAAAACTGATTACTTATCGCAAATGCTTTGTTGTGTGAGCTCTCAGTTAATACTCGTAATTATTAATAACACTTCTGTCCGTGTATGTATAACGCATCCTGAATGAATGTAAACATGTTATTTCTGGAGATAGTTTACTAACCTCTCATACTGGAGCATTGACCTTATTTTAACAAAAGAAAACATGAAAAAATAGGTTAGTTTATTAATACAACAATTTGTACTTTAGTTTGAAACGCTACATTTATTTTGATTTCAAGGCTCTACAATAACATAATTACAATGAACATTCGAGGACAGGAAAATATAATCCTATGAATATTATAGCTCATAGTTTCGAAAAAGAAAAGGGTCAGAAAACATTATAATGAAGACACACAGATTTTGCATCGGTCGGACGGGTTATTCCGTTTTGCCACACTAAAAATCCACACAAGCTGACAGCTTGGTGTGGAAAAATGGACAAATTAATGTACCACTTTTCTAGAAACGTTATTTTAGTTGATAAAACGTTTTTAGATAACTGATTTTGTGAAATTTTGTATTTGTATTGTATTTCATAAACAAACTTTTTGTTGTTGTAGATTATGACTTTTTCTGACAATTTTTTTTGAAAATTGTGTTTATATTAATACATTTTTTAAATCAATTAGTGGAAGTACAAAAAAATAAAAAAAAGCTATTGATACCATATCTAATAATCATAAGTAATCGATTTACACGAATCCCCACTGATGTGGAAAAGTAGAACATTTGTCCATTTTTCCACACTAAGCCCGTCAGTGTGGATAAATGGTCAGATTTTCCACACTAGTGTGGATTTTTAGTGTGGAAAATCGGAATAACCCGGTCGGACGGCTCGCCGTAAGCGCGTTACAACCGAGCGCCGCTGGGCAAGAGTAGGCCCCAAATTGATTTCGATCCAAAGTGGTGACGTTACGAAGTTGATACATGTGCGTTGAAGTATGGAGAGTTGATACGGTGTTGTTCCCGAAACGGGTGGATATGTGTGCTATAACCTTTAGGTTAAACAATTGGCCAACCATCCATTTACATGTTCGCAAGGTCGCAACGCAACAGTATGGAATTTCATACTAATCGCAGATCTAGTCCAATTGAAATTGTTGCCATGTCTACTAAATTGGTTCGGCAGGTATTTTGATGATTTCAATGATATGGACCTCCATCGAAGTATCCAATTTGCATGGTTAGGAAAGGTATGATACAAATACAAAGGTATAGGTACAATTCATACATTTCCTTTTTCATTATTACCAAATCTTTTTATCTATATTTTTTGGAGGCTTTTACCAGTTTCTGGCATGTCAGCCCCATCGAATCTTACACTAAATCTTTAAATACCTACCGGTTGTGCATATGTAGTATATATTTAACAATGTGAAAAACTATGTATTTTCTGCAAATGAATATTTCTTTTTATTTTATTAATCATAGCACACAAAACAAATATCAATCACTAGCTTTTGCCAGCGACTTCGTCCGCGTGGAATAGTGACTTTTTTCTCCCGTTTTTTACACATTTACCACCATATCTTTGCTCCTATTGGTCGTAGTGTGATGTTATATAGCCTATAGCCTTCCTCGATAACTGGACTATCCAACACAAAAAGAATTATTCAAATCGAACCAGTAGTTTCGGAGATTAGCGCGTTCAAACAAACAAACAAACAAACAAACTCTTCAGCTTTATAATATTAGTATAGATAAAAGCATAAATACTTTAAATAACATTGTTCAGATCTAGCTCAAAATCCATAAATAGTATAAAAATGAATCCATATTTCCCTTGGTCATTGTTTGTAATCACGTTCTTTTTGTTTTTTGCTGTTACCAGAAGAAGGATCTTTAAAAAAAATATAAGAAAATTGCGCGAAAATTATAAAATTTAAGAATCACTTTCATTTAGGGGCCGGGCAGAACGGGGCCGGGGCGGAATGGGGCCGGGGGCGAAACAAATTTCGCTGGGTCCGCTAGTAACAGAAAATTATGACAGACATTATGTATCTAATTTGCGAATTACTTACATCAAAACTTAAACGAGCTTTGTGCTTTCAGCATTAAAAAGTTATTAGCCTGAATTGGATTAAATACATATTATTATAATCTATTCCATGCATAATTTTAAAATATATGTATAAAATTAATTCAAATCACATTTTGGTGTTCTTTGACCGATTTCGGATAACGTTTGAATTTCTGGTTCCCTCTTATTTCCAGTCTGTATTAAAAAAAAACATCCTCTAGATTAGTAAGAAAATAAACTCGCCCATGACTCATGCATGAGCCTGAATGAACGTGAAACGTGCCTTATCTCAGCCGTCACGTTCGAAGTTACTCTGATTTGCCAAAAACAAACATCAAACGTGGCACAATTTTGAGGAATGTATTAAAAGCAGGCAGTTCCATAAAAGTTCGGTCGGTGTTCGGAAACGAAATTTTAGGGTTCCGCAGTCTACATATAAGATTCAAGGGTTTTTTGCTTGACGTACAAGCGGTGATTGAGATTGCTGTGACCACCGACGCATTGACGGCATATCGACGACGCGTTGATGGCAGTTGATGGCTAGCCACTAGGCCCTGACGCTACTAATCGACAAGACGATATGGTGGCTGTGTTGACAAACCCAGTCACTGCTGAAAAATTTCAGCCGAAACACGAGCAAGAGAAAAAGAAGAGAGAAATTACCGTCCGTATGGAAGATACTAAGAACTATAATTTAGCCGATGAGAGAATGTTATTTTGATGATCTCAATTTTGACACAAAATTTATGGAAAGAATGTCAAACTTTCAGACTTTGAAAATTTTTCTATACATATTCGTATCATTCATCATCATTCATCATTATCAGCCGAAGGACGTCCACTGCTGAACATAGGCCTCCCCCATGGCTTTCCACAACGACCGGTTGTGAGCGGTCTGCATCCAGTGCGATCCTGCGATCTTCACAAGGTCGTCTGTCCATCTTGTCGGCGGACGTCCTACGCTGCGCCTTTGGTCGAAGGGTCTCCAATCTAGAACTTTTCTGCCCCAACGGCCATCAGTTCTTCGCGCTATGTGCCCTGCCCACTGCCACTTGAGCTTACTGATTCGCAGGGCTATGTCCGTTACCTTAGTTCTTCTACGTATCTCCTCGTTTCTGATTCGATCTCGTAGAGAAACACCGAGCATAGCCCTCTCCATCGCTCGTTGTGTGATTTTGAGCTTCTTTATGAGGCCTATAGTTAGAGACCACGTTTCGGATCCGTATGTCATCACTGGTAACACACACTGGTTGAAGACTTTCGTCTTCAGACACTGAGGTAATTGAGACGAGAAGACGCTCTTACGCAGCTTCCCGAACGCTGCCCAGCCGAGTTGGATTCGTCGATTGACCTCTTTCTCGAAGTTGGACCTACCTAATTGGATTACTTGTCCCAGGTAGACGTACTCGTCAACAACTTCAAGAATTGAGTTCCCAACAGATACCGGAGTGGGTACAACACGGGAGTTCGACATAATTTTCGTCTTTTCCATGTTCATTTTAAGACCCACTTGTTGGGATACTCGGTCAAGGTCTTCGAGCATAATGCCCAGATCATCCAGCGTCTTTGCCACAACGACTATATCATCGGCAAACCGGAGGTGTGTCATGTATTCGCCATTGACGTTGATGCCGAATCCTTCCCATTCCAGGAGCTTGAAGGCGTCTTCCAGTGCCGCTGTAAACAGTTTCGGAGATATAACGTCTCCCTGTCTTACACCTCTTCGCAGTGGAATCGCCCTCGTATTCTGTTCCTGTACTCGGACCGACATGGTGGCGTTGTTATACAGACACTTTAACACCTCTATATACCTACAGGGTCTAACGAAATCAATTATCGACCGCCAACGAGGGGTATCTATACATCATACAGAACACGATGACAAAATATTGACATATGTTTTATAGTGATTTTTTAAAGTTATGTTTTCTAACAAAATAATTCAATTAAATAACGAATCCCGCTTTACATGCTTTACGCACACGCAAGCACGAACACAGATAGTGAACAGCCGCGGTCGTCATTCATACACACACGCACCGATGGTACCTGCTCCGTAAGTCCAATGTCGTCCATGATTTCGACTCTAGTCGTCTCAGTCACCCATACCAGGATGACGTGTGAGCAAGCGAGATGGCTATAGCCGAAACCGTAATTTACGTGCAACGTCTCACGGAGTAGGCCCCCAGGCTCGTCTATCGTCGTCTCTCTCTCTCATTGGACACACGAATCAGCTGGTCTAGGACCTACCTAATTATGCGTCTAGTCTAGGTAAACATCTTTAAATGAAAGATTTTTTTTTAACTAGCAGTGCAAATTAAATGAATAGCCTGGAGGTTCATGCAATTAGTGATAGATTTGCATACTTACTTTAAAGTTGTAGTATCTCCTTTTCCTACTACCAAAGTTATAACAGACACAACAACATCAATAATGTTAATAAACGATGCCAAATAAATTAATAACAGGCAAGACAAAATTTTATAAGACAAAAGCGTGTAGCGTGTGTGTACCTACATAAACAGTTAACGATGTTATTATTAAGTAAAACATGAGTCTTTTCTCCTACCTACCTAAACCCCAAAAGAGACAATAAGTAAATGACTCTTTTGGTTTAAGGAGAGGAGGCTAAGGAAGTGGATAAGCATAAAGAAAATAGGACATTGATAAAACAATTTATTTTTAAAGACATATCTACCTATTACAAATTTTCAGGTTTATGTTATGTTATTATGACTCGCAATTTAATGAAAATACTCGTAGATAACAAACAAGTTAACAAACAAACAATAATTAAGCTCTCTAAATTAAAAGCTGTCTTTAGCTAATTCATCGATAAATAACCCATTCACAGGAATGTTGTTGTTAGTTACGGACTTACGGTAATCTAACGCAATCTAACACAAAATGTCTAAAGTTTCGATGCACATCATCACTTCTCACTTATTACACGATTAAGAATGTCACTTATTATCACTTTTGCCGTATAACTGGTACATTTTCTATCAATCACGCACGTAACAACAACACATCTTCTCGTAATAAAATAAACGATGTCACGTAGCTCCGTAGGTAGGTAGGTAAGGTATGGAGTGGCGATAGGTCGGGCGCCGCGCCGGCCAGGGCACCGGGCCCCCTGTGCCCGATCCACCGACAGCCGAACCCGAAGGAAGGAGACGCGGAGGTGACGGAGGCCACAGTCACACTTCACACTAGGCAGGGGCTCCGTCCGTTCTGCTGAATGAACATTTCGTCGCGCTGAAGATGTGCGTGGAACATATCACGCCGAAGATGTGCGTGATGTAGAGGAGCACCCGCTCGGCGTCTCGGCAGGCAAGTCCACCCATCCAAGGAAGACCTGGAGTCAGTTTACTGTTCAGGCCGTAGGTACTTGACTACTTGGGTTGTAGTTAGTCAAAATAAAAAACACGTCCTTTCCGTGGCGAGGTGAGTTTGCGACTGACGCAATAAAAATCAACGCGCGCGCGGACGCCGAAAGAAGAACGCCGCCGCGACACAAAGGATGCCGCTCTTTTGTTGCGTGTGCCGCGGCCGCGCCGCGCACCGACATGTCGGCTAGCTTGTTGGTGTGCGTGCGGGTTTGATAGTGAAGTAGTAAACAGCTGGTAAACGGTGTAGTTTTTCGCATTTATGAAGTGCTACTGTTTTGTTGATTATCTCCGAAACTAGCCTGAATTTTTTTCTCAAATTTGGTGAGCGTGATCAGTGTGATTTATAGATAACCCCCGTTGGCGGTCGATAACTAAAATTGTTAGACCCTATATAGTCTATGTGGCACCGCTGAAGAGACCGAAGCACCGCCCAAGTTTCGATCGAATCAAAGGCCTTCTCATAGTCCACAAACGCTAAGCATAGAGGCATATTATACTCCTCTGACTTCTGTATAATTTGCCTAAGCGTATGGATGTGGTCTATGGTACTATAGCCTTTTCGGAATCCGGCTTGTTCGGGAGGCTGGAAGTCATCAAACCTACGTGCGAGACGATTCGTGATGACCCTTGAGAACAGCTTGTAGACATGGCTCAGGAGTGAGATGGGTCTATAGTTCTTCAATAAGGTTTTGTCTCCTTTTTTGAAGAACAACACCACCACACTCCTGTTCCATGCCTCAGGTGTGATGCCCTCTAGCAGCACGGAATTAAAATGCTTCTGAAGGACTTTGAGTACCGGTGTTCCACCCGCTTTCAGAATTTCTGCTGTGATTCCGTCCTCGCCAGGTGCTTTGTTGTTTTTAAGCTGTTTCAGGGCCATCCTAATCTCGTAAAGGCTGATGTCCGGGATGTCTTCAGTGTAGTGTCGGGTCAGGGTAGCTCTTGGGTCTCTGGCCGAGCTATCAACGGGTTCGGCAACTGAGGTGTACAACTGCCTATAGAACTTCTCGATCTGCCTCGAAACCTCTGCTTTCGTCGACGCTACACTGCCGTCCTCCGTCTTTAGCTTCGTCAACTGGCTTTGCCCAATAGACATGTCTCTTGCAAACATTTTGGAGCCTTGGTTCCGCTCTATCGTCACTTTAATGCTGTTCGTGTTAAAGGCACGAATGTCGTGTCGCAAGGACTTCCATATTCGTCTATTGAGCAGCCTGTAGTTTTCAGCATTATCGGAGGTCTGCAGTGCCATAGATCGACGTTCTGCCATGAGGTCGAGAGTGTGGACCGAGAGTTTTTGAGGTCTATTTTTACGGCCAGGCCTAAAAAACTTTGACCCGACCGTTTGGACAGTGTCCACAAACCCATTGTTTATTTCGTCAACTGAAACGCAACTCTCTAGGCAATCAAAGCGGTTTGACAACTCGAGTTGAAAGCTCTCGGGATTTTGGATATGGGCAAGAGTAGGTCGGAGCGTAGACTTCATCAGGCGGGACCTTTCCAATTTGACATTTATATTCAATGTGCCTCGAACCATTCGGTGATCACTACCGGTCTTTATCCTGTTGATCACGGAGACATCACTGAATAACCGTCTCTTGGTGGTCATGATAAAGTTTATCTCATTTCTCGTGGTGCCATCCGGACTCAACCAGGTCCATTTCCTTTGAGGCGGCTTCTGGAAGAAAGAGTTCATCGCAAAGAGTCCCTCCTTCTCCAGAAAGTCGGCCAGCCTATGTCCCCTGGCGTTCCTTTGACCATATCCAAAAGGTCCCACTTTCAACTCATCTTCGCCACGACTGCCGAGTTTTGCATTGAAGTCCCCCATAACAACAGTAAAATAGGTTTTGGAACATATTCGTATAAAATTGAAAAAGTCAATATAGCATACACTTCTGAGTCAAGTGAGTTTAGCGGCTAAACTATAGGTAAGGTTTTGAAATGTTCGAGTTTTTCGAGATTCCAGTGTAAATAAACCCGACATTTATCCGTTCCGTAATGTAATTTGATAAATGATCTTATCCAGAATCTTCATGAATGTTTATTAAAAGAAGCAAATTACGTTTTTATTGTTTTAAGACTGCCCCGTTATTTACGTTATGGATTCAAGATTCAATTAATCAACTAATATAAGGATCCCATCTTCTTCTTATACTGATGAGATACCATCGTTGCAAAATCTCGTATATGTTATAAGATAGCTAGGAGCCACTTAGGAGCTCATAGCGAAACTAGGGTAGGTACTACACTATCGGCTAAATCTACCTATTTCAAACAACAAACCGTGAAAAAGACACAGTTGTAATAAGATACACGATATCGCAGATAAAATGTACATTTCATACCAAGACGGGTAAATACATTGGTATCGTTCTCGCTATGAAATAGTAAACTTGTGACATTATAATAGGAAATTACGACCTGCTAAGTCGCGATGGAATTGTGATTTTAGGTGCCGAGTGGGATGACTTTAATTTGAATTCCAGTGGTTCTCAACAATCGATCATATTTCGCAAACTGAATAATAATAGTCCCCTAGCCGATTTCGACTACGGTGGCCAGTCACAACGACCAACCGACTGCGCGGGACATATTATAGTGCACAAGTGTGTGCGCAAACACAGGTGCACTCTCTATTCCTTTCACTCTCATAGCCCGATGGGACAGCAATCTGACACGACCGGAGAGAGATCAGGCGCAGGACCAACGGCTTAACGTGCTTTCCGAGGCACGGGGGTGAAACACCGCCAACTTCCAAACTCCGGGCTACCCGGAGAATTTCTGAACAGAAAAACTCCGGTACTTATTTTTGGCCCGACCCGGGAATTGAACCCGGGACCTCCGGCGCAGCCGTCGCTTTAAAATGCGACCCTCTCACCGCTGCGCCACCGAGGCAGTCAAACTGAATATAAGGTGTTTGAGTCGACTTAGTGCCATTTATGTATGAAATTATGAGCAGCGCGACTGTCGCGTGATCATCGCGCTGCAAAGTCGCCTAGTGAAAGCGCTCTAAAACTACGTATTGTTATTTGTAATGCGCATGACCTGTGTTTTCGATCCCAGAATACTATTGTATCTGTCTATGACACTTCGTACCAAATTAGTGGTTAGTTTCCTATCTGTTATCTTGTCGACACAAATACCACTACGCAAGATCTATGTAGAAATTTGATCTAAGCAAGAAGGAAATTAAGCGCCGTTGAAATTGGTGTGTCTTATCTTGCTTGCCTGACGAATACCTCCTTAATACGTTCCGGGACTGTGAACGCCTACAGGCGTGAAAACAATAAAACATCTATTGTGTCTGGAATAGTGTCCCGGAACGTGTTAAGATACTATTGATTACTATCTGGATGTTACCGATTGTATATTAAACTTAAGTATGCTTCTATGTCAGCCTTATGTTAAAACTAATTTTATTTTCGAGTTTTTTTGTGTTTTGTCACTAAACAAATGTGATAATACATATAACATGCATTACAAAAAAAAACCTTACTAAACTACCTGTAAAGTTTGACAACCACTATCCCACTTTGCCACCATATCACCTTACTCACGGATTACGAATAATTTAAACTAAATGAAATTATCTAGCAGATAAAATGAATATAGTACAGATAACAGCAAACCGTTACTCGGTGGGCCGTCAGTTCGATTCCTGCGGGCGAAGTCTGAAGCAAAATTTTTACATTTTGCGTAGACAATTTTATTAAAAATGTATATGGATTTTTGTTCTGAAATAAAATATTTTAATTTGAATTTAAATTTTCTGATTTTCTACTGTATCAAATATCTTTTTAACTTACGTAGCAAAATTTTTACTAAATCTTTAAAAAAAATACAAATATTTTTTAAGATTTATTAAAAATCGTCGGTGAAATAAAATCAGCTTACTACGTAGATCCAGAGATTATTTCTTACCCAGAAAAGTCTAAAAAATAAAAACTACCTCTGTGTCATATTCTTAAAAGATCCTACATGGGGTAAAAGCGAGATAGCGAAGAGAAAAAACGATAAAGAAAACGTGATTAACGCAAACATTTACAGTACCTAAGTTTTTAGCAATGTAAATAAATAATTATTTTTATCTATTATATTTTTATTAACTAGCACGTCCTCAATTAATTTTAAGCAGAGGTAAATATTATGCAGGGAAAACTAATTGTACCCAAGGTACAAGCCATTGCATCGTCGAGCCACGTTTTGGCTGGAGACAAGAGAAAACTCATTTCAAATGAATAAAAATAATCGTTTTTTAAGCAATAACACCCCAGAACCATTATTTTAACTCCATAGTTGAAATGAAGCTACATCGTATATGAAATCTTGAGATTAGTTAACATACTAATAAATAACCCATAATTTCTTTACCCAAAGGTTGTCTGGAAGAGATAAGATAATAAGACCGCCTAAATTGTACATTTCCTTTAAACAAATTTGTAAATTCACTAATGTTGTGTGCAATAAAGAGTTATATATATCTATACTAAAAGCTATTACGGAACACGCAAATACGTATCCTACCTTATTTGTTGATACTTTGTTTGAAATACTTAATTTGAACCCGGGGCTGTCAAAATTTCAATCTGAATATTGCAAGAACACGGAATCGCTGACACTGCAGCAAAGAGGATAGAACCACTACGTTTTAAGAGTTGGCACCTCCCTTTTACCCGTTGTTAGGGTTATGAACGTACTTATTACCAACCTAACAACAAATACAGTGCTACCAACTTAAACAATAAACGTCAAAATAATAGTGCTGCACCAACCTGAAACCTAAACATGCTATCGATATCGATAAAAATACTGCTTAGGATTTACTTTCAAAATCTCAAATATTTTACTTTAAAAAATAAAAGCAAGCGGTAAGTTCCACCATAGCACGCCTTCATAGTGCATATACACAGAATATTTGTAAGAATATTGACATGCTGTGAAATGGTTACCGCTGACTTTTTTCTAATAAAAAAAAAGAGTAAGAATCAAGTCGTTTATTTAGAATAATTGAGGTTCATCATCACAATCACGTCAGCCGTTGGACGTCTTTGGCTGGATTTTCTTCACAATAATCGGTCCAGATCTATCCCCATCCGGAGATTTTCGGTCGGCAGTCCGTCTTTTGGGGCCTCTGCCTACGCTTCAATACTCAATACTTTATTGCTCCATAATGTACAAAATTAGGTGTCGTCATTCATCTTCATTAGAACCTATAAATATAAATATGTAAATATAAATATGCGCCAGACAACACACCAATTGACGTGGTTTCGAACTAAGGAATTTTCTTTCCTTTTTCTTCTTGCATTCAATTTTCAAAAATAGCACGTACAATAGAAATCACTCGTCAAAAATATCGACATAATTTTATGTATGAGCACCGCACTATTTACAAACGTTAATATTATTTTTAAATTTTTTATGCGATTATTGTAACAAATATAGTTAGTAGGCAGCCGAATTCAGTCATTAAACATCATAATTTGCATGCACATAATGAGAAAAAACGTAAACTTGCTGATCATCTACCTGTTAGGTTCCAGAGGAAATCTGGCTAAAAATATGTCAGAAGTACATTTTCTGACTCGCCTCACACCACAAACATCACATTTTCTTAGTGCTTTACCCCCCATAACTCGCGAATTTACACGATTCTTCTGTTATATTCAATGAAAACAAAATTGCAAAACGTGATTTACGAAATTACACAGAAAGAATCGCCATTTTGACAATAATACCAACATTCAATTTGACGTATAACCCGACTAAAATTAGAATGCTGACATGATAACGTGATACTATGCGGCGTCAAACATTTTTAATTTGGTAGAATAGTGATTGTTGGCACAAAGTACGTTCATAATTTTGATTGTTCGTAGTGGCGACCCGCTGCACTGCAGCACATGCATCGCCAACGTGACCACCCTGCCGTCTTTTATTTTAATAAATCATCAAATTGATATTCCGTTTCGGTTCATGTTGATTCTCAGACGACCAACTTTTTTTTTTTTAATTTATTATTAAATAAACTAGAAAATTAAAACAAACACTAAAAATACATTGTAATAAACCATGAAGGTTTGTCCACAATGCAATGTGAGTCAGCCTGTTAACAGTAGTTTAAACAATAATCATAATTCTATTATACTTAAAGTATTTTAACAAGGTAAATAATAATCGAGAAAAAAAACCAGGTAGATGCACTCACTGACTATTAGACAGCAGCAGAAAGTGTAATTTTAGTTTTGATTTAATATTTCTTACATTTAAGTCATCCTTCAAGGTAGATGGTAATTCGTTTATAAAACGAGGCACCAAATACCTTACGGTACGACGGCCGTATACATTACGCGCTTGCAATGTGCGTAAACGACCTTGGGCCATTGCTCGTGTGAATACCGGGTGATCAATTTTATCGTGATGCTTAGGGTTGAAGAATTGTTCTTTTAACACGTTCCGGGACAGTGCCCGCCTTCAGGCGTGAAAACAATAAAACATCTATTGTGTCTGGAGTAGTGTCCCGGAACGTGTTAAAAGGGTTAATTTAAAACGAAGTTGTACCGGAAGGGCTTTGCAATGTTTAAAAAGGCTAGATTCATCATTCTGAAATTTTTCCATAAGGGCGGGGGGAACTATTTGTTTTAAAATTTTTAATTGCAGTTTATAGATACTATTTAGGTACATTTTATAGGTACGACCATAGCTACTAATACCATACTGTATGTATGATTCAGCCAGTGAGTTGTATAGTGCTAATTTGACTTTGAAGGGTATACGATTTATTTAGAGGTATATTTCGCATGATGCATGAGTAAATGCGACAAAAATATAGCTTAGCTGTACGGGTCAACAGAAACTTTTCAAGATACAAATAATGTCACCTCATTACAAAATATGCCACACAGTCCTCGTGAGGAAAACGAACAATAGGTACGTACAGCAGGTACAGGCAAAAATGGCGCTTGCTAGCACTAGGCAGCTTTGAGAAGTGCTGCTGACCAAAGTTTTCAAAAAGAATATGCGCTTAGCAGTTCTGCCATTTGACTTAAAATTTTTCTTACAATAAATGCTACACGTATTGCGATGCAACTTTGACAGTTAAGCAGCTGCTTTACTGTCAAATGAGAAATTTGTATTGCAATTTCACAAGTATATTGATAATATTATCACAACATAACATCATAAATGTTAATATTTATACCATTGTAGTGTTATTATTACATGTATAATAAATAATATTATATTAATAATGTATATTCGTGATATATAGTACTGAGGGTCTCGGGGCGGGAGTTCAGATTAAAACCGATCTCACAGATCGAGTAACACAAAGTGTTAAAAAATATGATATATAGTAATAGTAACACTGAGTGGATATTGAACTGCCTGGAAATTGAACGGATTGAGTTGGATCGCAATACGCTTCCAGTAGTTGGTACTTAGTTTTCGAACTCATCCTGTGTTCTTTATGATTAATTCGTTGCGGGGTGCAAGGCATTCAGTTTTCTATAACTCAATTTTTTTTATTAAGCCAAGCTATACATTTATCCTGGCTACATAAAGTTGCATTGGTCCCACCAATGCTCCACCAAAGTTTGTGAGAAAAGAATACGTATACGTAAAAAAAACTCTCTTAGGCCATGGGGTTTCCCTTTTAGTAGTTAGCGAACAGCGAGCGACAGTAATTTTTCTTGAAAGCACTTTCTTCGGCTTTAGAATAACAAGAGAGGTGTCAGCGCATGTCACAGCCGTCCCGTCCCCGCGCAAATATTTGAGTGTTTGTGCGCGCGCGCAAACAATGTTGGTAACGAGGTTGATGTACTGTCACCCAGTTGTCCTGTTGTTGGAGAAAGGTGTACTCGGACATTTGTGCAACTGACTACTTTGACCCGTTTCTTCTATTGGGCAGATGGAACCGACTTTATAAAATTTTTAGCTATTTTTTAACTCTTACTTGGGTTCATTACATAGGGTTAAACGTAGTATCGTAGTATACACCAAAAATAATAAATGCTAGCTACATCAAAAACTGTAGCACTAGCACTACACAAAATAGGCAATAACAAAAATATTAGTTCGCTAAATACGTCACTAATTCTCAGAATAAGAATACACTTGGCGAATGTATATCAGCATACTATAATTGCGCATAAAACAGCTTCATAAATCTCAACGTCAACAGTTGCCTTATTTGGCTATGCTCTAAAACAAACCAGATAAGATAGCGGGCAGACATCTGCACGGTTCGTCAGTCACGCTCTAGCCATGGACAACTTTGGGTACCGTGAGATGGGCTGGCCCAAGCCACTCCAGACACCATCGACGACACCAACAAGACCCCGCCTAAACCGCAGCTTCAGCTCAAGAACTCGGGAACCAGAAGAATTTCCACTCAACAACTTTAAACATGTGCGCAACATCGACTTATTGGAATCGCCGCGAGAGCCAGGCAAAACAAAGGAATATCTCTTCGTCGGACCATCACCACCGGCTGAAGATGCCCCCAATATGTACCACAGCTTCGATGTCCTCGCTCCCGATCCAGATGCGAGACTGACCGAAGAAGCAGTACGAAAAGGACTTTGTGAACGTGCGCTAGCTCTCGGCGCAGGCAGATTCTTCGATGACGTTGAGTGCGGAGTCATCACAGCTGACAACATAATTGAACACATCAGCTTAGCCCCTGAAGTTGTCGTCAATTTAACTTTACTGTGGGCAGCATTTCTAGCTCGAGATGAGCTGTTACCAATGATTATTGAAGCTGGTGCCGATATACACAGCTCCGAACCAGCTGGTTTGACAGCGTTGCATCTCGCTGCGTTTAGCGGCGCAGCTAGAGCTGCAGTGTTTTTGATTTCTCGTGGTTCTGACGTTGATTACGCCCCTAAATATTTTACCCCTCTTCACTGCGCTGCGTTCGGAAACTCATTGGAAGTGGCAGAAGTGTTGATAGCACATGATGCATCATTACACGCAGTTGTGCAAAGAGCTGGCTGTGAAGATAATCTTGTTCACTGTGCAGTGCGAGCTGATGCTGTGGAGTGCATGGAATTATTCATAGAACGAGGAGTTGATCCTGGATATGCAACATCAGGTGGTTTGAATGCTTTACATTTAGCTGCTGAGCTTGGGGCACAACGTTGTTTGTCATATCTTTTAAAAGAAACAAAAATCAGCGTAAATGGAGTGACTAAACAACGAGACAAAGAATGTACCGCATTGCACTTGGCTGCTGCTAGAGGTTATGCTGAGTGTGTAGAGCTACTGATAACAGAAGGAGCAAAAGCAAATACAAGAAATCACAGAGGATTTACTGCTCTTCATCTCGCTGCTAGATGTTCCAGCTTAGAGTGTGTAGAAATTCTTTTACGAGATGGTAATGCGGATCCAAACATTGAAGACTTCGATAAACGTACGCCGTTACATGCTGCGATTAGTCGCTCAGAACGTGCCTGCGATATTATAGATATGCTTGTCAGTTGGGGAGCACAAGTAAACAAAAAAGATGCGTACGGCTATTCGCCCTTACATCTTGCTGCGATGGATAGTTTGACACAATGCGTCGAGACGCTTATCTTTCTTGGAGGAGACGTCACTTCAAAATCGAAGAAAGGACACACCGCATTGAGCGTCATAGCTAGAAAAACACCAAAATCACTGGCAATCTTACGTCATAATTTAGATAGTGGCATATCTCAGAGCCGTTCTGCAGAGGGCAATGAAGAAGTACAAATTGAATTTGACTTTGGAAAATTGTTGAAATTTTCGTATCCACGTGAAATCACGTATCTAAACAGTTTGATTGATGAAGGCCAAAAGGACATATTGTTGCATCCACTGTGTTCAGCGTTTTTGTTTATGAAATGGCGGAAGATAAGAAAGTTCTATTTGGCGAGATTAATATTTTGCTTCTTGTTTGTGTCATTTTTATCAATCTACGTTTTGACTGCTGTAGTGAAAACTTGCAACGGTAAATATTCAAAGAAGTATGGTGTGCCAAATGAGTTATGTCAGAAACAATCACTTTTGGGTGTGATGTTAGAGAATAATCCAATAGAATTTGAACGCTGGGTTTTGATGGGTATAACTGCATTTGAAATAGCTCGAAAACTGACCGGTATCACTGGATACTCCAGTATGTATCAATATTTCACAACTTTCGAAAATCTAATGGAGTGGTTTGTTTTGCTTTCTGTATTCTCTCTTTATAACATTGATGATGATTACAGCTGGCAGAACCATGTTGGTGGGTATGCCGTCTTAGGTGCTTGGACAAACTTGATGCTGATGATGGGTCAACTACCCATGTTCGGTGATTACGTTGCTATGTATCAAAAAGTTCTGACTGAGTTCTTGAAACTGCTTTTGGCTTATGTTTGTCTATTGTTGGGTTTCACTATCTGTTTCTGCGTCGTGTTTCCAAATGAAGAGATGTTTTCAAATCCGTTGATGGGTTTTATTAGTACACTGTCAATGATGGTTGGAGAGTTGAATTTAAATATACTTATCAACGATCCGATGAAAGACGACCCTCCTCTAGTTTTTGAGTTGTCATCACAAATAATATTCATTCTATTCCTTATGTTTGTCACCATTATCTTGATGAATTTGCTCGTCGGCATAGCTGTTCACGACATCCAGGGTCTTCGTAAAACTGCCGGGTTATCCAAACTAGTGCGTCAGACTAAACTGATTTTGTTTGTTGAAATGGGTATGTTTAGCGCTTGGTTACCAAAGTGTCTTCACAAGTATGTCTATAGAACAGCCTTAGTGTCTCCTGAAGCTGGTAAAGTTATCTTAAGTGTAAAACCGTTAAATCCTAGAGAGAAGAGATTGCCAACTGATATAATGATGGCAGCATATGAATTGGCTCAGCTGAACAAAATGAAATCGGGCAGATCTGTAAAGGAGATGTTGTACAAAAACAAGTATTCCTCGAAGTTCAATAAGGAAAATCCGACGCACGATCACAATTTCAATATAGAGATACGAGGTATGCAGGAGAAAATTGATCAAACGACGTTTAATTTGAAAAAGATTGATCAGGAATTGAGGCACTTAAACATATTGTTGTCAGACCAACAAAATCTATTGCACAGTGTTTTGAAAAGTACTGATGTGGTACCTTATCGTTCACCTCATGTTGCAACTCCAGCCTATACTGAAACACCCCCCTTTTTATATGCCAGTATAAGAGATACGGCTGAGTAGACATAATGAAATGTTTTTCATTGAATCAGGGTATATCCTATTGAGAAAGCAATTTCTACTTTTGGAATTGGAACTAAAGAGTATTATGTAACAATATCTTTTGTAAGAAATACGTAATGTTGTATTTAACGATCTGAATATAACCGAAAGTGTAAATTAAAGGTATTACGAATGTTTGAAGGTATTTGTTTTGTTTAAAATTCCTTGTTATCAGCAGGGTTTTGAAGTTTGTGTTTGTTTAAATCTTGTCCTATCTTTTTATAGTATTTACTTAAAAAATAATCATATCAAATTATCGTATTTTTTTGGCCAAATTTAAATATTTCCGTGTGTTTTAGATGGCGTGGTTCTGTTTATTTCTTTCAAAAATACAAAAGGTAGTCAATTCATGTAAGATGTAATTATTAGTAATTATATTATTTTATAAAGTGTTTTTTAATTCTTGTCTGATAAAAAAACAGTAAATCCTTTTCATGTAGTTTTTAACAAATTGACTTATTACAGTACTGCTTTCTGTGGATAAATTTGTTTTAATAACTGCTAATTTTTTACCCCCGAGGCAAAAATGATGGGTGTTATAAGTTAAACGTGACTGTCTGCGTATCTGTCTGTAGTATCGTAGCTCCTAACTGATGAACCGATTTTCGTTTAGTTTTCTTTGTGCTATCCCGATTGTTCTAAGCATATTTTATGAAAATCTGTCCAGACGTTTTTTTATGTTATAATTAAATAAACCTTAGGTACAATATTAATACTGGTAATTATTATGAAAAAAAATAACTTACCACCGCGTGGCTTCTTTTTAACACGTTTTGTTTGATTTGCATTTGAAGTCTCATATTGGTTCTCAGATAAATCAAATTGAAGATGAAAGATGCTCATTCAACCACTGTCCCCATATTAGCAATGGTCTCTTTACCTTCGAAGGTCACATTTTCTCCATGATCAACATGCTGTAAACTGAGGATTAAAGTACAAAATAACATGCTCAGTGACACAAAGTTAACCACAACCATGTTTAATCAAGTGGGTGGAATGCGGACGTACTCGTTGCAAAGCTGGATCGCCCTAATTAGATAAGACAGGCAGCTAAATTAGAAATAACTTATAAGGAAGGAACAATATGGCTGAGAGACAGCTCTGGCAGATTAAGTGACGAAGACTCTCGACCTACTGAAAGTTGTTTTTATAAACTTAAACCGCCGGCCATGTTTAAAGTTAAAGTTAGACTAAATTAAGATGGTGTAGTCGTGCCAGCCTCTTACCTGTTCACACATAAACTACTAGGTATTTTCACCTATTTAATCTATAATATAAAAATGAATCGCAAAATGTGTTGGTAAGCGCATAACTCAACAACGCCTGGACCAATTTGGCCAATTCTTTTTTTGTTGTGTTTGTTATTGTCCGGAGAAGGTTCTTATAAAAGAAATACTTAAGCAACTTGCGCAGAAAATCAGAAAATGTAAGAATACTTACTTTCTAAGCGGAGCCGGGGGCGAAACAAAGTTCGCTGGGTCCGCTAGTAACACAATAAAATGCATAGGATTTTAAACTTTCACGTTGCATTGCAATAACTATTAGACATGACGGGTTTAAACGCGAATAAAAACTTATGAGTTACTAGTTTTAATTCGCGTTTATATCCGTCATGTCTAATAGTTATTACAATCTTAAGTCATGTCTTATAGATTAAGTAGGTACAACGAAGCCTTACTTAGCATCGATCCAATAGTGCGCGATGTAGAGACAACCTGCGCGGGCAGCGCGTTTGACAAAAAGCGCGGCTCGTTTGTGATTGCCGGAGTACACACGGTGACAGCTGCTTTTTTATTGGTTTAGTTGCGCAGCTTAAATTAAGCATGTCTACTATACTATTTGGCTTCTGAGGCTCTGTTACACCATCTGTCTCTGTTTTTCAGAAACATGTGATGATTTAGGAAAGAAAGTCCAAATTCTACAAATACTCCCCAAATTGACAATCCAAAGGCGGATTTCAGACCAACTGCACTACAAATTTCAGGCTGCTACTAAGCAGATATGACATTAACTGCCTCGGTGGCGCAGCGGTGAGAGGGTCGCATTTTAAAGCGACGGCTGCGCCAGAGGTCGTGGGCTCGATTCCGGGGTTGGGCCAAAAATATATACCTGGGTTTTTCTGTTTAGAAATTCTCAGGGTAAAATCGGTACAAGAATATTATTAATAATGACTTTTATCGTCAACTGTCCGCATAAGCAAGGTCGCAGCAATGCGGCGGGATCGCTGAGTAATCGCTGCGCGCGCGCCGTTCTAGCTCCCGGACACTAAACATTGCTCAACTCATTCTTAGCGGGTTAGCTTGAAAAAGACATTGAGTCGCCTCATTGCTGGATCCCGCAGAAAACACACACAGCAGTTTTTTTGCAGGTACCGTTGTCCATCAACTGAGTCCTATCAGTTGTTAGTGTCATATGTCACTTGCACTTAACAATAAAGCGGCGCGCTGTATATTACTGTCTTTCACAGGACACTGTTATTTTAGATGCTACATCAGCAAAAAAGAGGTTTCGTATTCAAGCGTCACTAGGTCACTGAACGGGATTCCTTGTTGATTAGCATTAAAACGCGTATACTAAACTGCTCCTTGGTTTTACAATATTTTTAACACTCACAGTGTCATATTTTATGCTTAAAAGATGAATATGAAACCAAAAATTGCGCACGGGCGGGATTCGAACCAGCATCTTTCTGGCTATCCGGGCCAACTGCTCTTCCAATTGAGCTACCGTGCCGTCGGTCCGACCGAGCGAAATTCTTGGTCTCATTGATACGTCATTGCGTGACGTTAGCGCCATCTACCCGTCTGTTTATGAAACAGCGGGCCAAGTAGTTATTCTTTACAGAATAAATTCAACTTGGAAATGATAACGCTTCGCTACTCAATGGTTTTACAATATTTTTAACACTCACAGTGTCATATTTTATGCTTAAAAGATGAATATGAAACCAAAAATTGCGCACGGGCGGGATTCGAACCAGCATCTTTCTGGCTATCCGGGCCAACTGCTCTTCCAATTGAGCTACCGTGCCGTCGGTCCGACCGAGCGAAATTCTTGGTCTCATTGATACGTCATTGAGTAGCGAAGCGTTATCATTTCCAAGTTGAATTTATTCTGTAAAGAATAACTACTTGGCCCGCTGTTTCATAAACAGACGGGTAGATGGCGCTAACGTCACGCAATGACGTATCAATGAGACCAAGAATTTCGCTCGGTCGGACCGACGGCACGGTAGCTCAATTGGAAGAGCAGTTGGCCCGGATAGCCAGAAAGATGCTGGTTCGAATCCCGCCCGTGCGCAATTTTTGGTTTCATATTCATCTTTTAAGCATAAACTGCTCCTTGCAGAAAACAGTATCTGCAATAGACGAGGTGTCCCGAATTCTCACACACTGGACCAACCAAAGTCTAGCTAGTAACATAGCCGAGTTTCTTTATGTTAAATAAGGTCTAGTGTGCGTTAAGCCTTACGATGCACAGTGAACTATTGATAGACAACAACATGTTAGGGCAAGAGTGCAGAATCTAAACTCGTCGTGTGACGCGGCTGCGCTCGATATTTGTGGAACTGATTACTGAGTAGTGGGTATTAATAGATGGTTCGTTAACGAGTGCATCATGTTAACTCAATTAATAATTGATTTATTGCTAAAAATTGGGAGTTTAAGACTAAAATCCCTAAATCGTCTTTTATTTTTATTATCTCTGAAACTACTTATTTCTTCCTTATTTTCACAAATCCGAAGTTAATCAGTTGACCTAAAATCTAGAATCTAAAGTAAAGTTTATGGCTTTGCTTGTCGGAAAATAGCGATAGTGAGCGCTTATAAGCAAAATGGTGGATTGTGTTACAGCCCTGTCATTTAGCAAATGTTAACACGTTCCGGGACACTACTCCAGACACAATAGATGTTTTATTGTTTTCACGCCTGTAGGCGGGCACTGTCCCGGAACGTGTTAATGTCCTCCGCCGAAAAACTGCTGTGATTGCCATTTTAAGCGCTCACTACCGCTTTGTTTTTATTATCTCTTTACACACGTGTTAAGGTTATTTTATTTACCTGTGAAATAGGCCATCCAGCATTCCACTACCCTAAAATTAAATCCTACTTGTATACGTCTGAATTCCTGTCAAACGTACCTGAATACTCGAACGGGGTATCATACTGATTAATGTGCCTCTGAAATAGCTCTCCACTCACTAATCCTGCATACCTGCGCAAGCGCAAGCGATTAATAGATCATATTTGATGTTTGTTTTTGCTACATGCCAGTTACAGGACGGAATTTAGGTTAGAAATGTATGTTCATTTGGCGGGACAAAAAATGATTGGACATAGTTTTAGGACTCTTGCTATTTAGGTTTACTATTAAAAACAATAGTTATGCTATTTACAAGAAAATAAGGGGTTAATATAGAGAATATTCGAAAGGTGAAAAACTTACCTAGTTTCAGTGTAAGATGATTAAATCTGAAACTTTATATTCGATGACTTTTTCATTTTCATTTCCAGATTTATTCTCTATTTACGCGTATTTTACTCAAAGTTTGTTATTATTATTAAGTTTCGTCGCTAAGTATCCACAGCCCACAAAAACTTTTAAAACGCTGGCAAACAGATTGTCTTCGAGAGTGAATGAGTAATGATCTGAATGATCTGCATCACGTGGTTAGCAGCTTCGGTCTTCGTTCCTTAGCTCAGGGTTGAACAAATGCCTGTATTAGAACAACTCAATTATATTAGGAACTTCACTGGCAAACTGTGCGGAAAACCGAGTACAGTGCGACACGGATCTTTTGGCCAACGGTGACAGTCGGAACTAACGCTGTCAAATTAATTGCCGGATCGAGTGTAGCGAAATCTCCCCTATCTAACAAGAGATTTTCCGATTTTCCCTTTTGTTTTATTTTCGTACGTGTTCTGTGTAAACTATTAATATGATTGTTTTTAAATACCGTAGAGCTAAACACCTAAAAAAAGATTTAATTTTTAATGGTTTGTATTATTAATACAATTATTTTGCGCCTAAAGTCGGTGGAACATACATGAAATGCATCTTATGGTAGAAAATGCCTTCAACTATATTTCCATCTAAGAAATCTTTTCTTTGACTTTGCCATGGATGGGTAAAAAAAACCTAATCAATAATAGACTCCCTGAATCAAGGAAGATTGTCTTGCTCTGGCTACCTTATTGAATGCTAGCGCCCCCTGTCAATGTCATCCGTTGGCCAGAAGATTCTTGTCGCACTGTACCTTGTTATACATTTTTTCGCACACTTGTCAGTTACCTGTCAGCGGAATCGGGCCGAAACGATTGTTGATAAACAACGACGCGAGGGATCGGAAGATATCCTTACTAGTGCGGTATTACAATGGTTTGTGGTATGATGCAGGTGTAAAGAATTGGGCATGCTTGTTTTAACATAATGACGATGAAAGTGATTACAATGGACAAACACACTAACGTCATAGATCACAATGTATGATTAACACGGCGTATTTACAGCAAACACATACCTGGACGCTATATCTGCTCCTAATGAGACTTTCGGTGGTCACCTGGATCTAGTCAGTTCATAAATAAACGGACATGCTTTAATTTAGGGTTACCACTGCTTGACGTGTGGACAAATGCGGCATGAGGATAAGGGATGTGTAAAATTAAGTAATATTGACAAATTACGTTTGAATCGAATAAGATTTAATATTGAAACCGAATAACAATATTAACAATTTACTTTACAGTGAGAATTAGGTGAAGGTTTGTGTAAAATAGTAGCTACTAAAAAGCACGGCACGGCGGCTTCAGGCTTGTGAACTTGTGACTAATACAACACGTAATACAACTTGGCTCCAACACGTTTGTAGTCTCAAACACAAAAATTATCGCTTTACTCATGTTCCACCTATGACAGATGTAGGTAAAGATGTCAGATTTCTGCGTCATCTACACGATGTATCCTCCAAAGCAGAACATGATCCTGCAATAATCATCTGTCAGGTGTCATAGCCAAAGATGATGATGGAGACTGTTCATGTCATGTCACTGAACATTCCAACCTTACCAACCCTGGACTTCAGACAGCCACATAGCTGGTAGGCAATTAGTCGTTATTTCAAACCCGACGACGCGGGCGCCATCCGGTATGCTCTAGGCATGCTGGATTGCAGACTGGGACAAGTTCACATTTTTAGTGGTTTTACCTCATTCAAGGTGTTTGTGTTTGGAATGTGAAGAAAATCCATCTAAGAAGAAGTGTGAAAGAACGTAAAGTTTTATGTAGAATAATATTCTTTAAAGTCTATTACCAAGTAGTTAACTAAATATATGTATCGGATAACTAATTATTGTTGTAATAAATGATCCAGTTCGAAGCGAGTGGACGTCAAGGGCGTATGGAACTTTTGGCTCACTTTTTGTCCGCTATTTTAATTTTGTTCGAAAGTAGCAGTTGGCAATAAAATCTCGATTCCTTGAATTTTTTTAACCTATATCATCCTACTGCTGGGCAAAGGTCTCCCCCAAGCTCTTCCACCTATCTCTATGCATGGCCAACGACTCCCAATCCTTAGCAAAACTAACCAAATCGTCACACCAGCGCTTTCTGGGTCTGCCCCTGCGGCGATAGTCATCTGCTGGCATCCATCGCGTGACGAAAAAAATCGTCACGCGATTCCCTGAATTATTTCACAAATATCATATTCTATGACAAGTCTAACAAACCGTCACATTTAGCCATATACAGGCTGTAAAGGATGCTTTTAGTTCTGCATTTTACAACTCATCATTCGAAAACCTGTTAACGAAGTTTCACCCGAGTATACTTTTGATTTATATTGGTGTGATCCTACGATTTTTCAGTTAATATTATCGAAGGTTTTGGTCGTGGCCGTTGGTAAAAATTTATAATCCAAGTCAGTCACGCTCCATAATAAAACTTACAAAGCCCTTTTTATGATTTACCAGTACTTTTATTAATGTCTAAGTGTACTAACTTACCCATTAGATGCGTATTATTTTGTTTTTTGTTACTTCAAGTTAATAAATATATTCTGATATGAAAGTAATAAATTATGAACTAAACAGAACATTTAGGAATGTAGGACAATCCCTTTTCAATACGAAAAGGTTCACTAACTTAATGATAAAATGGTTTGAGGTTTTCCCGAAATGGTTCTTAATGACAGGAAACACTTAATTATCATTTATTGCGGTACTTATCGAGAGAATACGATTAAAGATAAGGGGAAAAACTAATCTTCATTGACTATATACTGCCTACAACTGCTAGCTTAAACTTTCCAGACAATTTGAATCGGGGGCATACACTGCCGTACCATCCTTTACTGGAACCATTTCGCAACATTTTCAGGCCCCTATTTGAGAACCTCTGGATAAGACTAGAACGCAGAAAATTTCCTCATCCAATAAGCTATAATCACATACTTAAAATCCAAAATTTCAAGTGTGTAGGTCATTTAGTTCCGAAGTAAAGCGAAATCAAAGTTTTGCATTTATGACACTCACTCACTCATGATCATCAAAATAAAACTAGTACTTCCCATAAACTCAGAGTGCTGAAATTTGGTACAGAGTTAAGGTTTAATGACCACATAAAGGAAAAACTAAAAAATAGGATAATCGATTAGAAAACACAAGAGCCCAACCAAACTATTAGAGATCGACATACCGCCTTTACAAAAAATATTCTACTTGGTGGGCCTCTTTATTTGATGTCGAAAATCGCAGGCCTGAAGAATCTGATAAACTACTCCTAAAAAGAAAAAAAGAACTGTGTCATATAAGAAAATCTAATAAAATAAATCAATATTTCCACATTTCTACAAAAAGAAGTGAAATCCCACTAAAACATTCTGTAAAAAACTTTCCAAGTGGAGCTGCTTGTTTATCTCTTAAAAGTAATGAAATCAAGACAAAGTATACAGTGCCAAGTCTAAGGTTTCCTACTAAGATTTCTTTATTATTATAGTTAATGTTGTGTAACTTGGCCGTTGAAGGGTACAAAACCCTCCATGACACCATTGCATCAATCTGACGCCAGAACCGCTACCCATTGATGAAAGCCACTAACGTATAAAGAAAGTTCAACCGCCAAGTCACACAACATTAACTATAATAATAAAAAAAATCGCAGTAAGGAACCTTAGACTTGACACGACTTTTTCTAGATTTCATTACTCTTTAGAGAAGCAGCTCCATCGAGCCTTGGCTAGTTTTTTACAGAATTTTTTTAGTTGGATCATACTTACTCGTAAATGGATTATCTATTAAGTGTCTGGCATTCCCGTTTGTAAATGAAGTGTGTTCACTTTGAGCCACGAAATGGTTTCTAATGGTATAAAACTTAATGTTATCTCTATCAACAGTTTATCGCTGCTCTATTTATCGAAAATATACATAGTATGATTAGGGTAATCTTTATTGTCTCGATATTGGCTGGAATTGCTACCGAATCCGGGTTCCATTGTAAGCATTATTAATATTGGTGAACCTTGATTTTTTTCATTAAAAATAAATAAGTTATGTTTTTTCATGTACTAACTCTTAAACATTTTTTCTTCTTTTATCTTTTTTCTATATTGCGCCGGATACCGCGACGATGTCGCTGCGGCGAAATTAAGCTATGTATTCTGATTGCATTTTAGGACTATTTCCGTGCCTATGAATATGGTGAAAACATCATTTTTGAAAATTAATAGAATTGCTCGTTTAAATTATAGGATAAAATGTCCTACTAGGAATCAGGTTGTAAGATTATCAATTAAATAGCTACTAGTACTATCTATATTTTGTACTACAAAAATATTAAATTCGGATTAAATATTAATCTAGCCTATGAAATTTCGTAAGTTTATCATTTATGGTATGGTATAAAAGCAAATCATTCAATCCATGAATACTGTATCTTGGGTAACGATTATAATGGCGCGTTTGGTGGTTTTGTCTTTGCTGCTTTTCGCAGGTAACTATAGGAGCTTGTATTATAATAGGATAATGGATTACATTTAAAAAAATACTTAGTCTACGATCTTTCTAATATAATATTCAATCAATGTTTTGATTTTCCAATCTACTATTTTCACACAATGTATTTTGATATTAGATTTGTGAACAGTCTGGTATTAAAAATGGTTAAAAATTCTGAAAAATTTCGTTAGCGCCGTTTGAGGTTCATGCTAACCTCAAGGTTTATTGTTGTTTTGAGATTTCTCAAGTATATGTAATATGTTCTATAGTTTATGTAAGTTTCTTATATATTCTTGTCTTTTTACTATTATTGATCAAGTTGTTGTATTTTTAAAAATAATGTTGTGTTCACATATTTTGGACTAGATGCCACTTTTAATTTTCATTTTCCTTTCTCAATGCTTGTGTGAAACCTGTTAGTGTACCAAATAAATAAACAGTTATGTGTATTAAATAAGAACAAAGTCAGTTACTTCCTCACTGATCATATTGCTTTCTTAAAGTATATTATCAGTCATATAGATTTTAAACTTTCGCGTTGCATTACAACTATACTATTTTGTGATCGTCTGTTTAAATGTTTTGTTGTGTCCTTTTTTGTGCAATAAAGAATATTTATTATATTTATTATCATATAACAATGAGAATTAGACATGACGGAAACAAATATGCCTTGTTCTCATTTTATCAGTCATGTTGCATTTCCAGGAGCTTGCAGTGCTTCTCACAAGATCGTGGGAGGCAGCCCCACCACCATCGACACATACCCTTCGATCGTGCAAGTGGAGTTTCAGAGTATTTGGTCAAATACCTGGTCGCAATCCTGCGCTGCCAGCATCCTGAACCAATATTTTGTGCTGTCTGCTGCTCATTGCTTTGAGGGATTGTAAGTCAGCGATATTTTTTTTATAAGCCGTTGCTGTCCCCACTACGTCACATAGGCCTTCACCACATTTTTAGTGGTTTAGGTTATCGGTCTTGGCGGGCCAGTCGCCACAAAATTAGTCTAGTAGTATATACCACACTACAGTAGTAGACGCGAGCATCAATGATACTAACTATACAGGATGAGTACGCCAAATTCGTACATTCTTTGCGTTACAGGCGCCGACGTTACCATGCCCAACCCACGCTCGCCTGAGGCCTTTTGAAACTATTATGTAGAAATATGAGAAAACTACTTTTTCACTCAAAGACCGACCGTCAAATATTATCGCCTTCCGTGCTCCACAGAGGCGACAACATCTTCTGAGGATGCCACGTGTGGTGGCGAAACGCGTCGAGTTTTTTTTTTTGCATTAGCTGTACCTACCGCATGCGTATTGAGGGAGCGCGGGTACATCCTGCATTTGCCTGAAATAATACTCAACTATGTAATGATGAGTGTTGGAAATTTAAAACAAAATATTTAAATTCAACTTAATAATGGATTTCGAAGTAACGCCTTATTCCATTAAATATTGCAGCGATATAAACATTTTATTGTACACAAGATAATCGGGGTAATCTCACCATTTCATCAGGAAACAATAGTGTTTTACCATCTCACTGGCATTTTCAGCTTGTACGAGCCATCTCGCCGCCGTGTCAGGGCTGGCTCAACCTACCGAAATACTGGCGGGTCGCTTGCCAACGTTGCCCAGGAGTTCAATCACCCTAGCTACGGACAGCTGGGTCTAGATGGAGATATATCCGTAGTGCAGCTGGCTACTCCTCTCACCTTGAACCCTGTTATCCAGCAGGCTACCATCATCTTCCAAGATGCTGTCATTCCTGACAACTCACCGGTTGTACACGCTGGTTGGGGTGCTGTTTCGGTAAGAGTTTTTTTGTTTTTTTTTTAGCAGATATTTATAGCAATAATCACTCTATCATACTGCGAATTCTGCGCCTGATCTCTCTCGGTCATGAGGGATCTGCCATGAGCACTATAATATCTCTTGCGTACCTGTCCCATCTCTGTAGAGAGGGGCCGCCATTACCGAAAATCGGTATGGAAGCCTATCCAATTGCTTACATAGTTCTTGGGTGATTAGTGTGATCAAAGCTAATTTATCTTTACAGCAAGGAGGCCCACCATCATCTGAACTTTTGGACGTCACGATCTACACCGTCAACCTTGGTATTTGCCAAGAGCGTTACTCGTCGCTGCCTAATGCCGCCGCAGTCACAGAAAACATGATCTGCGCTGGTCTCCTAGACGTTGGTGGCGCTGATGCATGCCAGGGTGACTCCGGTGGGCCCCTTTACTCAGGCAACGTCCTCGTTGGAATTGTTTCATGGGGACAAGGATGTGCGCAGGCCACATTCCCCGGCGTCAGCACTAGAGTCGCTTCTTACACCAACTGGATCGTAGAGACTGCTGTTTTGTAAATTTTGTTTACTGTTAATATATTACTTCTCAGTTTTTTGTTTGTTTTCTTTCACAAAATTATAAATTAAAGCAAAGCAGTCGTTTGTTCAAGTAACATCCAAATTCTAGCAGACCGGCAGACATACCAATTATTGCAGTCATATGATATTAATTAAATATACCGCCCTTTTTTCACTCCTTTGTACCACAGAAGGCCTTGGGGCTTATTGCAATTTTGCTTTAATCCGTTCAAGCTCTATGCAGTTCAATTCCCAATTAACTAGTTGAGTCACCAAATTGGAATTGCAATACAACCTAACACGTTCCGGGACACTACTCCAGACACAATAGATGTTTTATTGTTTTCACGCCTGTAGGCGTTCACTGTCCCGGAACGTGTTAAGAAAAAATATAAATATTTTTATTTAATTTACTCGTGTAGTACTGCCCCACTGTAATCTGCTGAGTATATTACATGTATGAATTTTTAAAAAATATATTTATATATCCCAATCCGCCAATCCGCATTGGGCCCGCGTGGTATGGCAAATACTACCGCATACTTGAGGTAAGGCCTATGCCCAGCAGTGGGATGCTTACAGGCTAGCTTTACTTTTTTTTACTATAATTATAAATCGCAATACGAATTAGCTAATACATGCAAAAGTAACCCTAATTCGGTCGGTACGATTGCCAGCAACACTCCAGAAAATGTGAATCATACTTAAACAGACCATTTTGAAATGTACCTAAGACACTTACTTTTCAAAAGAAAATTGTGTTCTCATTAGTTCGGTGTTTTCACGGTGAGAGACCTTCATGTAGGATCTACCGTCTCAACGAAATAATGAAAGTGAAGGAATAGAGAGTGCACTTGTGTATTGCGCCCACAATATGCCTTTTCGACTCGAGTAGTCTACACAGTTCTGCATGTATTTTTAATGTTTTTTTCTCGGTCAAATAAACGTATTTTCTTTCTTTCTTTCTTTCAATTGCGCACTTTATTATCTCTGCGTACCTGGCAGATCTCTCTTGAGAAGGACCGCCATTTACCGAAAATCGGTAGGAGATTCGGATATTATTATTTTCACAGAATGATTTCTAATGGCAGGAAAACATGTGGTTAACTGATAACCACATAACTGATATTGCCCTTTATATCGAAGAGATATATAATAAGACTAGCTTTTGCCCGCGACTTCGTTCGCGTGGACTTCAGGTTCGTCCCGTCTAGTAGCGCAAAAAATTGTGTTTTTTTACGACCTCACATTAGAAACCTCAAAAATTGTAGCCTATATGTTATTCTGATGTATAAGCTATATTGTGGTAAAGTTTCATTCAAATCCATTCAGTAGTTTTTACGTGAAAGAGTAACAAACATCCATACATCCATACATCCATACTTACAAACTTTCGCCTTTATAATAGTAGTAGGATTAGGATTATCTTTATTGGCTAGATATTTTTTTAAAACGGCTACTGAATCCGGGTTCCGTTGTAAAAATTTTTAGCCGAATTAATATAATGTTGAGGGCGTGAGATCAGACCTAAACGAATTTTTATAAGTTGGTTCAGGATGCTCAGGAAATAAACATAACTACTTAAAGTTCTTGCATCTTGAAGGTAAGTGTTCGAAGTGGTGAGGGGAGTCCAAAGACTCCATTTTTTAAGTTTATTGCTATCATCTCTCAAATGGTGTAGAGCGAAACTACCACCACTTAAGAAAGCAAATACAAAATTTCAAAATTTTCTTGCACACACCTTGTTTAAAATTTTCTCATTCCTGCGCATTTATACCGATTTAAAAGAGATGATCGAAGTTTCATAAAAATCGGTTGAGTTGTCGAGAAATGGGTAAATTTAAATTTTAAAAATCTAAAAAAGGTAAAAATACCATTTATCTTCTTTATGAGAAAACATGAAGTTTCTATGTATCCAATCCAAATGAATTTGTTTTTCCTGTTAGCGTTGTATCAGTCCTTTGAAAGTTTTTTTTGAGCAGCTAAATTAAGTTTTTTTTGGTATATCTTTTTCTATTTCATAAAAGATCAGAAAGGTTAGTTTCCTGAAGAATGGGCGCATCCTATGAATTTCAAAAGTTGAAATTCATAAAATCATAAGACCATGATGAGCCATCCTTGTCCTCACAGTCAGGTGCTGTCAGGTAACAGCTAAATATTATAAGTATTTGTTAAAAAAAACCGGCTAAGTGCGTGTCGGACCCGCGCACTGAGGGTTCCGTGCCACCTTTAACTGAATTCAGGGTCCACTTACTTTTACTTAACGAAAACATCACAATATTTTGTGACTGCAACAATAACTTTGTTTTTCATAGTGTTTGTATGAAAGACAAAGTTATATTTGCGGTTGATAAAAATGTGCAATATCTCAAAAACTACTGGTTCTATCTCATTCAAACCAATTTTCGTTGCAAGTTTTTGTTGAGATCGACATTATATATGTTTTTCAAAATTTTCACTTTCTTAGTTCAAAAGTTAGACGCCCATTTTACCACTTTGGAAGCGTCTATATCTCAAACCTTAGACTTTTAGAAACCTTAACATCATTTTGAAAGACCTATCCATAGACACCCCACACGCATAGGTTAAAGTAAAAAAAAAATTTAGGTTTTAGTTTCATGTATGGGAGCCCCCCTCAAATATTATTTTTTCTTACTT
Source organism: Pyrausta aurata (assembly GCA_963584085.1). Lineage (NCBI taxonomy): Eukaryota > Metazoa > Arthropoda > Insecta > Lepidoptera > Crambidae > Pyrausta > Pyrausta aurata. The sequence goes on along the minus strand of OY757272.1, from coordinate 2,314,397 downwards.
TTTGTATCTGAATCGGAAAGCGGTGAATAAGATACACCTTTCTACCAAGTTTCAGCTATGTGATGCTTATAGTTTCAGAATAAAGTGGCTGTGACATACGGACGGACAGACAGACAGACAGACAGACAGACAGACAGACAGACAGACTTGACGAAACTATAAGGGTTTCGTTTTTTGCCATTCGGCTACGGAACCCTAAAAAGGATTATTATCGCGATCCTGTGACCTTTACAAGGTTATATCAGTCGTCTAGTTACACATAATTAGAATATACAAAAATAAATTATGTAAGAAGATTATCAGTTGAATAGCCGTCAAAGTAGCAAGACTATATTTAATACGGATTTAAAGATTATATCTGGCCTATAAAATTTTGCAATTTTATCGTTTTATCGCTTGATATAAAAGCAAATTTTTCAATTCATGAGAATTGTAACTCAGGCAACGTTTAAAATGGCGCGTTTAGTGATTTTGTCTTTGCTGCTCTTCGCAGGTTATATAAGATTTTGATTAAATTGTTTGATATAATCATCTATCTATCATCTATGATATGTCTTTTAAAGTGTGGACTATAGTTTGGATTAATTCGTCTACTACTCAATTTAATGAATCTAACTGGCTTTCAAAATAAATCAAGAAATGTTTAAAAAGTTTTTATAACGCCCTTTGATTTACACACAGTTCGCAAGCCTCTTCGTCGTTTTGAGTTTTTTTTCATTCTATATTTTGCTGTATTTGGGTGATTATTTATAAGTTTATGTCAACAGGAGCCTGCAGTGCCTCTCAAAAGATCGTGGGAGGCAGCCCTACCTCCATTGAGACCTACCCCTCGATCGTGCAAGTGGAGTTCCAGAATATCTTTTCCGGAGCCTGGTCGCAATCCTGCGCCGCCAGTATCCTTAACTCCATATTTTTGTTGTCTGCCGCTCACTGCTTCGATGGAATGTAGGTTAAGCTTATTAACAAGAAAATTCAAACCACGAGTATTTTGCTTTAAATTTGTGATTCAATCTCGTAGAGATACGCCGAGTATAGCCCGCTCCATCGCTCGTTGTGTGATTTTGAACAGAGACCATGTTTCGGTTCCATATGTCATCTGGGAACACGCACTGGTTCAAAAGACTTTCATCTTCAGACACTGAGACTTTCATGTATTTCCATAGAGAAAGTTAGCCAACAGCTAAAAGATTACGTTTTTAATGCACGAGATCGTCAAGTTAATCTTACAGCGGTTTCATCTAAAAATAATATTGATTGATATTGTCTTACTATCATTTCAGCTTCTACGAGCCATCTCTGCGGCGTGTCAGGGCCGGCACGACTCACCGTAACACTGGTGGAGTTCTCTCTAACGTTGCCAATGCGTTTAACCACCCCAGCTATGGACAGTTGGGTCTAAATGGAGATATCACTGTTGTGCAGCTGGCCACTCCTCTCACCATGGGCCCTGTCATCCAGCAGGCTACTATAATTTTCCAAGGGGCTGTCATCCCTGACAATGCACCTGTTATTCACGCCGGTTGGGGTGCTGTTTCGGTAATAACCTTTTTGTTTTCTGTAGTTGTATTCATAAAACCAATCACTTTATTCGAAGTACTGATTATAAACACCCTATGTGTATCTAGGGTCCATGGATTACAGCAAAAACACTGTTGGTTCATTGAGCGAAGCCATGGCCACATTGGCGTTGCTCACCTGTTTTATTTTGTTCGCTATTATAGTTATACTTTATTTATCATTCCAGCAAGGAGGCCCGGCATCACCTGTGCTATTGGACGTCACAATCTTCACAGTCAACAACGACCTCTGTCGCGAGCGCTACCTAACCCTGCCCAACCCTGGCATCGTGACCGAGAACATGATCTGCGCTGGTCTTCTCGACGTCGGTGGAGCTGATGCGTGCCAGGGTGACTCTGGTGGACCTCTGTACTTCGGCAACATCCTCATCGGAATTGTCTCCTGGGGCCATGGCTGCGCAAACGCTACCTTCCCCGGCGTCAGCACGAGTGTCGCTTCTTACACCAACTGGATCGTAGAGACCGCTGTGCTGTAGACTTAGTTTCTGAGATGTAAATGAAATTGTTTTATCAGTTTTTCATTATTTTATTGAAGGACCATAGTTTTTAACATATGGCATTGTATGACTTGATTTTGTTTAATATAGATAGAGCTTACAGAGTGGTTGAATTAAACTTGATTCCATGAACTCGTTTAATGATTAATTTAATTGATTGCTAGGTTAAGGGTCGGTTGCACCTTCTTGCATAAAAAAAAATAATCAGTCGTTATTTTGGGGAAATCCATAGTCCATAGTTTTCTAATTTCGGATACCCACTCATAAAACTTGCAAAAGTGCGGTTATAGCATTGTCTGCTATTGTTATGTTAGATGTAATTCTTAGTACAATTATATAAAATCAAAAAAGGTATGTGTACATGTAGGACGATGAAACGAAGATTCAGATTCATTTATTGTCAGTCACATGTTGGGTATGGTGTTACAAGGTATGAATAGACACTACGAATGACGCCCTGGGTCCGTATTGCGATGCAGTTTTGACAGTTAAAACGCTCTGCTTTACTGTCAAATTAGCAATTCTTATTGCAATTTCGCACTACCTATATTGATAATATTACTTTAATTAACAATGTAAATATTAATATTCACACCATTGTTGTATTATTATAATATTATTATATTGATAATATTCGTTTATACTGAGTGGCAATTAAACTGATTCTAAATTTTTGATTAAGTTGGATCGCAGTACGCCCCCTACAAAGGCATTGCAACAAGGAATCTAAGGCTACTTTTTTATTTAACTACAAGCAATAACCGATGGGTAGGATTTGTTGCTAGTGTTATTTGTGAAGGATATCTTGTTTTCACTTGTTTTATACTTGAGATACCTTTATATGTATGATGTACATATAATATAATGTAACGGAGCTAATATCAATGCAGTTTGCAATAATCTGAATCTGAATCTACGTACAAACCTACGTACCAGTAAGTACTTACTTGGAATGTCGTTGCAATTTATAAACAATGCCCTAAATCTACATTTGCGAAACAGCAGATTCAACTAACAAGTGAAAATATGTAAATATGAGTTACACCTAAATCTAATCGGGAAAAGTGTCGAAACAGCATGGAAATTGGTGGTAAAGATAAGATAGAAATAATAGCGTTGAAGCAGATGATAAGCTGCTTTAATTTTACATTTCTTTTTAACGAATTTGTAAATGATTTATAAAGAGTTATCTTATCTTATGATCTTGGATGGAGAATTGGAGACCTTTGGGTAAGAAGTGAAAGAAATGCCTTATAGCATCCACCATATACCTACCTATGTCCAAATGTAGATGTATTGTCAGGTCAATGATGATAAATAAATGGCAAAATGAAGTACCTAGGTATGAACTACTAATCTATGATAAACAATTTCGGTTCAATAAATAGTCAAATAAAACCGATTACAGATAAAACAAATGACTGTATTATTGCTGTATAAAAGAGTCGGAATGATAAGGGACTAGAGTCAGCACAAGGGTTTGACTGGGAGAAGCAAAGATGGAGCGATCTGTATTGTTGGCACTAGTGCTTTTTGCTGGTAAGATTTTTTAGTAAGTTAAAATAGCTGTAAACCACATCTATGTTACCAAGTACTCACATTAGCTTATCAAAATTACACCCATTATACAGGACCTTGAACGGATTAAACAGCACAGGAATCTCAACTATCAAATTGGTGTATGATGTTTGGTTGGTGACATCCTATAAAACATAATTACAATCGCCTGAAAAATATCAACATTCTTTTGTTTACGCGGTCGCCGGCGGCCTCTGCATCTGTGAGGCATAAATTATGCTTCTTAAGTATCAAAATGACGACTTATAAAGTTATTCTTATCAAATTTCCAGGCTGCTGCTACGCAGCTCCAAGGATCATAGGGGGCAATCCGACCTCTATTGATAAGTACCCATCTATAGTGCAAGTGGAGTCCCAGAGCATTTTCTCCCAGGCTTGGACCCAGTCGTGTGCTGCGAACATCCTCAACTCCAGATTTGTGCTGTCTGCAGCACACTGTTTCACTGGCATGTAAGTAGAATATTAAAATATAGGCTCTGTACGTAATCAGTTGAGAGCATAAATAACAAAAGAATGAAATAAACTGGAGTGGAGTTTTTTCATTCTTATTTTAAGAGCTTAGCACTTAAATTAGATGACGATGACGTAATCAGTAATCAATTCTAAATGCTTTTAATTTATTGTAATAAAAATAAGTTTATCGTTTTTCTAACAACATAAATCGACCCAACAATGCAGTGCAAACAAATATGTCCAGTCATAGAACTTGTCATAGTCATTTTGTTAGAGGTACATTGATTAGGGATAAAAACTTTGTTGTTGAATCTTTTTAAAGCACTATGACCAGGGGGCACCAACTTAATCCGTTCAATTCCCACTCAGTGAAAATAAATGTTATCAATGTAATATTATAATAATATTATCAATTCTTAGCTTTAAGATCAGATTTGATTAAAAAAAAACAACAATTTACACACGAAAATAAAGAAAGTATTGATTTTATTTTTAACTAAAATAATTACAGGTATCTAAATAGAAAAAAACAATATACACGGTCCTAGACCAATGTGATCAGAGCGCACGCCGACGGCCAAAAGAGAGTGCTCGCTGGTCTGCTTCGGTTTATATAGGCCCGTAGTGTTGCCGTTACTCCGGGGTGGCTAACACGGCCTCTCCTGACGTATCATCGTCCTCGATGATCTCTGGGCTTGGTACTTGGTTGGGCAGTTCTCCTGGTGGGCTTGACAAACTTGGCATGTCTCGGCTGGTTCCAGGCTGCGGCTCAGGTGTGGCGGCTGGGATCAGGTCGTCATCACCTGGGAAATGAAATCATATGTTAGGTTTATCGTTCACGTAGCCTGAAACCTAACATTTGTTTGGAATTATGAAATAAGTTAGATGTTACTATATGATCTGTATCTGAGCGCTATTTCGTGTTTATGAGACGTACATCTACCTATTCCGATGCTTACCAAAGCCTTATACGGAAATCTAGCTACTTTCGATGCCTGCCAAGGGCTTACACGAAACATACAGAGTCCGATGCTTACCAAAGCCTTATACGGAACTCACTCGACATTCGATGCCTGCCAAGGCCTCACACGAAGCGAATACGGCATTCGATGCCTACCAAGGCCTTAAACGAAACAAATACAACATTCGATGCCTACCAAGGACTTACACTATGCAAATAGTCCGATGCTTACCAAAGCCTTACACGGACCTCAATGCCTTATGCCGAAGCCTTCCAGGACTTACATGTGATACTTCTAAATTAAATGCATAAGTAATGTTTAAACACAGCGCTATAGTAACGCTAACTTAATCATCACTAAAACGCAAAACACACAACAACGTAGTCATGGGAACATAATACATAGCAAAACACATGCTTACATTCAAAAATTGCGGCACACGTCTCGGGTGTCCATTCACCGTCCCAGTGCAGCATGTATTCTGCTGCGGCCTGAGTAGTCTTGCCATAGGAACCCGCTATCAGCTGCAGTTCATAGCGGCCATTAGATAGGCAGCTGGTGACTCGATATGGACCCCGTATGCCACTGTCGAGTTTACTTGTAGCTTGAGATGACTTCTTTACAAAGACCATATCACTCACAGCAAACGCTCGCGGTGCCTTTCTACCTCTGTTGACACGCGCATCTTGGTCAGTCTGATTTCGAGCCAGCCGTTCTTCAGCCCTTTGTCTGCGTAATTCGCGCCACGCTTCACGATTCGGTGTTGAACCGTCCACGGTAATATCTCGAACCAGAGCATTGATAGCAGGGGTAGTAGCCTCTGTACCGATGAGCAGGTTAAGCGCTGAGCACTGAGTAGTCTTTTGTTTGTTAGTGTTTAGCACTAACTGGATCTTCCAGAGCGCATTGGACCAGGACTCGTGTTTGTGATTAACTTCAATTCTAACCATATTCAGAACTGTGCGACAATACCGTTCTACTTGACCATTTTCATGGTGCATTTCGGGCGTAATGAAATGTAACTGAATGCCAAAATTTGCTGCCCAGTCATTGAATTCGGTACTGTCGAACATTCTGCCCCTATCACATACAATTAATCGCGGCGTACCAAAAATAGAAATAGCGTTGGTAAACGCTCGCTTAAGTTCTGTACTATCTTGTCTATACATAGGATACAAGAAACAATACTTCGTGAAAGCGTCAACTAGAATTAGAACATATTTGTACCCATTTGATTCAGGTAAAGGGCCAAGTGCATCGACATGAATGGTATCGAAAGGAACTGAAGGTTTGGTCCAAGAAACAATAGGCTGTAAAGGGGCACGAGCGACCTTTTTATGAGTTAGACATACAACGCAATGATCAATATATTTTTTAACGAATTGACGCAGATTTGGAAACCAAAAATGTTTCAATATCAAGTCTAGGACCTTTTCGATGCTAATATGCTCGTGCTCGTCGTGAAATACACGTAACAGACTAAGCCTGAATCCCTTTGGTACATAGCACAATAGCCTCGATTGTTCACCTATAGGGTTGTATTTATAATACAGTAGATCGTTTTTCTTTACATACCTAGAACTGTCTAACTGACCCTGGTCGAGTTTTTCGAGCAAAGTTACCGTTTCGTCATCGGCGGCCTGTGCTACCCTAGCCCAGTTAAGAGGTCTCTGTACTACGCAAAGATTAACCGGATTCCGACTAAGATAATCGGCATGCGGCATGAACTGACCTTTGCGGTACTCAAGTGTAAAATCAAAATCCTGCAAGTACATCCACCAGCGTGCCACCCTAGGCAAGAGATCCTTTTTGTGCTGAGTCATCTTTAAGGCGTTGCAATCGGTAACTACCTTAAATTTTTTTCCAACGAGATAATGGCGGAAATGTTGCAAGGCCTTAACTACAGCAAGGGTCTCCAGCTCGTAGGAGTGGTATCTGGGTTCAGCACCCACAGTGACTTTGCTGTAGAACGCTACCGCATGTCGACGTCCGTCTTTCCCTATCTGCATTAATACAGCACCATAACCTTGAGAGCTCGCGTCAGTATGAACTTCTGTTTCGAGGGACGGGTCAAATATTGATAAAGCGGGTTCGCTAGTAAGGATAGAGATGATTTCTTGTCTCGCGCGCTCCTGATCATCACCCCAATTAAACTTAACATCCTTGCGAGTCAAAAAGGCTATAGGGGCCACCTTCGTGGCGTATCCAGGAATGTACCTTCTGAAGTAGCCGGCCAGGCCGAGAAATTGTCTCACTTGTTTCACGGTCCCGGGGACCGGAGATCTAATTAACGCATCTATCTTATGAACGCTCGGCCGGACCTGACCCTTACCGATTGTCCTTCCAAGATACTCCACTTCGGTTGTAAGAAAAGCGCATTTTCGCAAATTTATTGAGAACCCAGCTTTCGTTAAGGTTTCTAAAACGGAATCTAACAAAGACAACCCGGCCATTACACTGTCACTCATAAGTAATACGTCGTCAACGTAGACCAGGACCTGGCCTGCATCAATGAAGGGCCGTAAGGTATCCGATATAATACGTTGGTATACTACTGGTGCGTTTGCGAGACCATAAGGCATCTTAAGATACTCGAAGTGCCCCTCGGGCGTTACGAAGGCAGTTCGGTGCACAGAGTCCTCATTCAATTTAATTTGATGGAAACCAGTCAACATGTCCAGGGTAGAGAAATATTTAGCTCGTCCAAGCCTGTCAATGTGATCTTCGATCAAAGGAAGAGGGTACCGGTCTTTGACAGTAACGCTATTTAGGGCGCGATAATCGACGACCATCCTGTCGGTACCGTCTTTCTTTTTTACCAACAGTATTGGACTCGCGTATGGGGACTCTGATTCGCGAACTATTCCTTTTTCTTTCAAATCTCTTACTATATCGCGCACACGCAGTTTTTCGTCATAGGATAACTTGTACGGTCTGTAGGTAACGGGCTCTTCACTAGTGAGCCGAATGTGCATTTCTCCGGTTGTTACTGTGGTCGTCGCTGTACCACTCAAAAAATACTTTGAGTACTTGTTAAGCACGGCACCAAGTTGTAATTTTTCATCCCCACAGAGTGAGGTTTTGAGCGAATTTACTTGCACAGTCGGTTCACTATTCGTCACGTTATTCACACACGGGCTGTTTCTAACTATACGTTGGCATTCACCGGTTCTTATGTACGCAATGCCTCGCCTATTTAAAACATCGGTACCAACAAGTACGGGTGCACTAAGGTAGTCGCGGGGAACGACATAAAAATCTACTTCAAGCGTGACATCACTAAACTCAATTGGCAATGTTACATAATAATCAGAACGCATCTCGACTCCACCCAAACCGCGTAAAATCTGAACGCACGCTTGCATTCGACACGAAAAAATGTTTTACCAAATCATTTGAAATTAGAGAAATGTTCGAACCGCTATCAATAAGTACATCTGTAGGTATCCCGCATACTACGGCCGTTATAATGTCTCTCTGCGCACGATCACACAGTTCGCGTTCGCGGCAAAAGTTAACGTTCGCTTTGTTACGCGGCTCGGAACGTTCCTTAGCAAAACACTTTGCCTCTGTGTGACCCGGTTTTTTGCAAAAAGTACACACAATCTTTGGCGGTGGAGTAAAATTAGTAGATTCGTGGGTAGTTTTAAATTTGTTTGACTCAGGAATGCTAGGCTCGGCTTTTGGTCGTTTAGGACAGAATTTACTTTTATGCCCCGTCTGTTTGCAATTAAAACACGAAAACGTTACGTCACTGTTCAAAGCTGAGCGTTTACGATTGTACGAAGGATTAAACTTCGATCCGTTGCTACGCGCGTAGTTATCGGAAACACTAGCACTTGAGCGATTTGGTTTTGTATAGATTGACAAATGCTCCACAATAGTATCAGAGGTTAACTTCGCGTTAGTGGCAGCCGCACGGATCTGGGGATCTCTTATGCCGCGTATAATGATGGCACACAACAATTCATCACTTAATCCTTTCACAACACGTAATTTTAGCAAAGATTTTCGCGCATAGTCTGCATATGTGGAGTATTTGTCAGATTCAGTACACATCACATTAAAAAGTATATTCGCGACGTCAACACGCCGCGGACACAACGCCTTAAGTTCGGATTTAAAGTTTGACCAAGTACGGTCGTTACTTGTCCAATCGCGCAACCAGGAGCGTGCGTCGCCCTTTAATGAAAGACCCACACGGGCTAGACATTCTTTCTCGTCCCACTGGTTTTGCGATCGGGCACGATCAACCTCGTCACACCACGCACTGACGTCATGAATATTTGGATCAAAATCGGAAATGTAATAATGGTTAGATCTCACCGCGGTTACAGCTTTTAGTGCGTCGATGAGACGCTCCGTGACGTCCGTTGGGGGCGCCACCGATGACACGCTCCTGGCGGCACTCGCAGCCTCGCCGCGGGGCGTGGCCGGGGCTAGCTCGGAGACCGCTGGGACAGGCAACGGAGTCAGGGCCTCGCTACCCGCATCCTCGCCTGTGGTCAGCGCGGGCTGCGATGCTGCACCGGAAGGGGTGCTCACGCGCTGCTCCAGCGTTGCCAAACGGTTGAGGATGGCGTCCATGGTCACCGCTAGACTTCCTAAATTTGGATAAGAGGCGGGCGAAGGCGGGCGCTCTCGCGGTGGTGCACGTTTTCTACCCGACATGATAGCGAGAAAGAATCAGAAATGGCTTTGACGGCCGTAAAGGCACACAATCCCACTTCTGATCTTAGCTTTAAGATCAGATTTGATTAAAAAAAAACAACAATTTACACACGAAAATAAAGAAAGTATTGATTTTATTTTTAACTAAAATAATTACAGGTATCTAAATAGAAAAAAACAATATACACGGTCCTAGACCAATGTGATCAGAGCGCACGCCGACGGCCAAAAGAGAGTGCTCGCTGGTCTGCTTCGGTTTATATAGGCCCGTAGTGTTGCCGTTACTCCGGGGTGGCTAACACAATATAATACGAAATTGCAATACGAACTGCTAATTTGACCGTAAAGCAGAGCTGCTTAGCTGTCAATGCAACATCGCAATACGAACCAAGTCAAAGTCAATTACTATCCTTTCTTATAGCGAATTTAAAAATACCTTTTATATTATTAATTTCAGCTTGTACGCCCCTCACCTCCGCCGCATCAGAGCTGGCACCACGTACCGTCAAACCGGAGGTTCCGTCATCACCGTTGAAAGGGAAATCAACCATCCGACCTTCGGGGCCAACGGAGCTGATGGTGACCTCAGCGTGGTACTGCTGACTGAGGCTCTGCAATACAACCCGGTCATACAGCCGGGATACATTATCAATCCTCAATCTGTGATACCTGATAACCAGCCGGTTATTCATGCTGGTTGGGGAACTACTGAGGTATGGCACGTATTCCTATGTTGTAATGATTTAAAGGCAACACACAAAGTGTGATAATTTTAAAATAGGTGCATGATTTTCTCTACTGGGCATTCTCAGAGAGTGTAGATGATACAGAATCTTTTGATTTTATTCATGATCATGCTGGGACAAGCTTACCAAATCCTTGTAGCTTATCAGTCTTGTTTCGAAAAGCAAATATTCCGTCAAACATTGAAAATCTCTATGATGATAGCAGAAAATTAACAGTGGCAATTTGAGTTGACATCAAAGTCGAAGATATAGATCTTCATTATCATCTTGTATATTTTTACTTGATTTTTCCCCATTTTGAATGGAATCTTGTTTTGTAGCCTTTATTTTGGTCCTAGGATAAGTGATCCGGCTATAGGTAAACCGCTTCATTGAGACTTCGCCTGCGGGGTACAGGGGCGTGGGAGGAGGCGATAGCGGGTCGCGCGAGGGATGCGGGCGACGCGGACACACCCGCCCGCGCCGCTCACTAACCGCGCTTTCGTCTCCCTCCGCCTCCCTCCCCTTTGCCCCGAAGGCGAGGTCTCAATTTCGCGGTCTACCTATAATTATCTTGCTATTTACAGTACGGCTCTCCTTCCGACGTGCTCCGTGACGTCATGATCTTCACAATCAACCGCGACATCTGCCGTGAACGCTACGCCAACCTCGGTCTCGTTGTCACTGATAACATGATCTGTGCTGGTCTTCTGGACGTTGGAGGCCGTGACGCTTGCCAGGGCGACTCTGGTGGACCCCTCTACTTTGGATCTACTCTCATCGGTGTTGTGTCTTGGGGAGAAGGGTGTGCTAACGCCGAATTCCCTGGTGTCAGCACTTCAGTCGCTCCGTACACGGAATGGATCAGCTCAGTTGCTATTTATTAAATAATGTAAATAAGAAGGATTCCAATTGCTCCGGCGAATATAATAATTTCGTACATGCAAGCTATGTTTTATTTGGTGCTGGTTCTATGACAATAAAGTAAAAAAAGGATCCTGCATCATCATCATCAATTTAAGAGTTTGGTTTTTTATCGATGTAGTCTTAAATTTTCCCTCCTTTCCACCTTATATTTAGGACACGGGATTGAGCATTAGAAAAGCATTAATAAATCCTACACAACCTGAAAAATCTAAAGGCAATTAATAAATAGAGGTCTGTACAAAAATAGTTGATACTATCTAACTAAAACCTAATAAACTAGGCAAGATATGACTAATATACAAGTGTACTAGATAATAATAACATAACATCGATATCTGTGACGTATGTTGTTCGTATTGCCATAACTACTTCATTGCTTCCCTTGATCAGCATGTAAATTCACCGATAAATAAATAAATAAATATGCGCCAGACGACACACTAATTGTCTGTTTTCGTGGTAAGGAATTTTCTTCCTTGTGTTACGAAGTACCAGACAACGGTTATGACGGGGACGTCTCCCATAAATACTTAAATACATATAACATCCATGACTAAGGTACAAATGTTCGTGCTCATCACACAAACACTTGCCCCTTGCGGGATTCAAACCCGCGACGGCCGGCATAATAGTCAGGAGCGCTAACCAATACACCAAACGCGTCGTCAAACTTGCCCCTTGCGGGATTCGAACCCGCGACGACTGGCGTAATAGTCAGGAGCGCTAACCAATACACCAAACGCGTCGTCAAAAATTAATTAATCGATGACTATTAAAATGGATTTAAACTTTATCTTAATTTAATTTAATTTATTTATTGAGTACACAAAATATAGTATCTAAGGTATGCTAGTTTTTATTTTTTTTTATTTTTAATGGCACAGTAACAATCAAACATCCAAAATATTACATTAAGAAAACAATGAAACATATATAAGAAAATTGCCTTTGGATAGTGACATACGATACTACGACATCTTTAAAGGTAGGTAATTTTACTAATTCAAATTCAAAATCTTTATTTCAATTTAGGTCATAAAATGACATTTCTGAACGTCAAATATAGTGAAAAAAATAGAGTACACAAAAATGAAATACTAAAGGAGTAGAGGTGGTATCAAAACTATTAAATTACATAGGTAAAAAAACAATAGCTTAAGCCAGTAGCCATAAATAGATAAATTTAATCATTGATCGAGTATAAAAGTCGATTATGACTTTCGATATTTGTATATCGGTTTATGGTTCTCCCTGACAATATGACGCGATTACTGGTTTTGGCCTTGGCTCTGTTAGCAGGTATGTTGATTGATCCTTTCCATCATTGAATTACATAAAATAATCTATCCCTGGGATCCTTGAAACCTTATGTCATACATCGCCTTCAAATCAAAGGTGGATGTTTTATTTATCTCGTGCAGTCAATGTATTTAAACATTTACTCAAAAAGACAAGTCCGTCCACTAATTCTGTGGTACAACTTATTTAAGTTCGTGGCATTATCTGATAGAATCATCAGATCTGCTTATCAGTCACATACCTAAATAAGTAAATGAGGCAACTTAAAATTATTCTTTTTTATATTTAGTTTTAATTTTTAATTTATTTAACAGTAAACATACTGATTGACAGTTGCCCAAAGCGTCAGTATGCTAGTCACACAGTAAAAATGCTCAAACAAACATTACAGTATAGAAATCAAATAAAACAAATAAGATACATCAGAATACCATATGTCACCAATATTAAATATAATGTCAGAAGAAATACACATTCATCCAGAATCATTAAAAGTAAAAAAGGGTCTCCTAAAATAAATGTTTTATAATCATTGTTTGAACTTAAAGCCTATCTAATTCTAGTATCAAGCTGCTCAGCCTTCCACCGCATCATCGGGGGTCTGCCAGCGTACATCGAGCAGTACCCCTCCATCGTGCAAGTGGAGCGAAGCACCAACGGCGTCTGGTCGCAATCCTGCGCAGCTAACATCCTCAACTCTTTGTATGTGCTGTCTGCCGCTCACTGCTTCGAAGGAGCGTAAGTTTTTTTCACAACTGTTTGATAAAAGATGTTATAAGTATCATACATTTACTAACAGAACGTTAGTACGTGCCTGTTAACTGTGTAGTCCTTCTTCGTCTCTGATCTTTTTGTTGATGTAATCATGGGTATCTATAGAAATACTGACTTAGGGAAGAATTCCGTGAAATGTAACCCCGGTATTTTTTATATTTTTTACCGACACTTTAATTTTTAATACATTGTCAAGAGATGTAATCACCATTAGACTTCATGTCTTACCGTTACTACTCAGATGCTTATGATTAAGTTTAGATCAGATCAAGATAGCTCTGCAAGAGCTTTATTAAGGCACTTAGGTCCATCGTGGTTCCAACTAGTCTGTCTCAGATAGTCTACCGTTACTCTAGTATATCTACTGCTTACATTTAATCTATTATACATCTCATTCCAGGACCTACGCTCCGTACTTGCGTCGTATCAGATCCGGTTCGACCTGGCGTAACACCGGAGGCTACGTCAACTATGTACTCCAGGAATTTAACCACCCATCCTACAGGCAGGCTGCCAGGTTCGACGGTGACATCACTGTTGTGAAACTGTATACTCCATTGGTATACTCCCTGTCCGTCCAGCAAGGCGTCATCATCTACCAGGATGCTGAGATCTATGATAACATGCCGGTTGTCCATGCTGGATGGGGTACCACCGTTGTAAGTGAACATTGCTTGTTTATAAATAACTCTATGCTCTGGTGTAATAAGATGACTTTTGCTTACCGTCAGAGAAATTGAGTTGCCCAAGTTTATAGATAAAGTACTGGTTAGCCAAAAAAGATAAACTTTGTTTGCTTAATCCGTCAAATCCCAACAATATCATATGGGACGCGATGACAATTGATTGGCTATTGTGTCTGTTCCATGAAGCATTTAGTGCATTAAGTTTATCATTAATTTGAAAGAAGAATGTATGTAATACGTAAGAGAATGTAAAATGGGCTAAATACCTAAACCGAAGTGTTCTAATATAGCTTTCTTTCAGGCTGGTGTCTCCAGCTCCATTTCCGACCGTCTCCTGGACACGGAAATATACACGATCAACAACGACCTCTGCCGTGAGAGATACTTAACCCTGCCCAGCCCTGGTCATGTCACCAAGAACATGATCTGCGCTGGTCTTCTTGACGTTGGTGGTCGTGACGCTTGCCAGGGTGATTCTGGTGGACCGCTGTACTATGGTAATGTCCTTATCGGCGTCGTATCCTGGGGCCTTGGCTGCGCCAACGAGACTTTCCCTGGTGTCAGCACCAACGTCGCTTCGTACACCAACTGGATAGTTGAGACTGCTGTTTAATTTGTAAAGTAATAAAATCTCTGAAGTAACTTATATCGTGTTTTTGTCCAATTTCAACTATGCCTGTTTCACTATTGACAAATAAAAACTAACCAACGAATAATACAAATATGGGACGTCATTTTGTATGAAGTATGAGGCAAATAACGATAACCAGAACCTATTAAGACATTGTGAAAAAGGCCGTGAGTACATGCACAGACAGACATAGACAGACACACTAAAACATACAAACACTCACACACACGCTCATACATCACACCATAAAAATCAAATTAACACACAAATACCTTCAGGAGATAGAGAAGAGGTCTAAGAAGGGGAGCAGGAAAGAGTGTAAGCTCACAAGCGAAAAATAAAAATACACTTAGAGCCTCTCAAACTCTCAATCGCTTCTTATCCAAGTAGCTAGATTTACATACTGTCTTCGAAATTATGTGATGATACAAATACATACAAACGATGATTACACGGCCCTTCCAGGTCTCGGTAAGAAATGATTGTATACGTAACCAGTGCACTAGTATTGAAAATGCTGTCGCTAAATATGCATGTAAATAAGTAAAATGTGGAAGTTACATTACTTAGAGATACTTGAGAATGGAACAGGTGGTGGTTTCTCGGGATGGTTCATTACCAAATGATACCCAGATTGAAACATCCAATTTGTTAGGTACATTCCTAACATCTTCTTGAACGGCCTGTACCATTACCATAAGTTTACGACGGTTTTACTCGCTAGCGACTACTACGTAAAAAAGTCTATGGAAAATTGCACAGCAACCCTAACGGTTACTTGCAGAAGTAAATAAAATCCATACAAAAAATGACGTCGTCGCAAGCGAGTAAAACCGACGTAAACGGTAACGGTACTGCTAGCCCCTTTATCTCACATAACCTCTTTTCCTCGTCAATATTTCTCAAACACTGTCGTTTTTGTAGATATAAAATTAGAACACAAATAAATATGACTGCAGAAAGATTACAAATATCTCTATAATTTTCTGTATATGACTCTCTCTTTCTCGTCTTCATGCCTTCGCATACGTTGCTGGCTAATACTAATACTGGCTATTCAATAAAACATGTTTTTGAGATTAATCTTATTTATTAGGCGGCTGTGGTGGCCATGATCCAGTTGGTGTACGGCGCGACAGCAGTGTTGACGCCGGGGAAACCAGGCTGGATACAGCCGTTGCCCCACGAAATGACGCCCACAATAATGTTGGCAAAGTACACGGGACCACCACCATCGCCGTCACAGGCGTCGGCCGTCGCGGAGCCAGCACAGAACATGTTAGGTGTCACTGGAGGAGCGTTCTGGAGGGTGGAGTAGCTGAAGGCACAGAGCAGCGAGTCTACTGTGAGGACTGAGGCGGCTTGCAGCTGTTGCGATTTCTGTCCGTCGACCTGGAATGAGATTAAAACATGACTTTTTTATTTATTTATTAAATTATTACTATTATTACAGGATTGACCCAATACGACAGTACAACCAATATGCCAAACTTAATCATCACAATAAACAATAACAATACCTGGAACCACATGTGTAGATTGCAGCAGAAATTTTCGTTACATAAAAGCTCATGTTTGTTGATAATAGAACCGTCGTAGATAGAAACACTTCAGAGAATAAAACAAGTGTCCTTTCCTAGTTTCATAGTGACTGTATGTTATTTTTTTAGCTAAATCTTTGAAATAAATACCTCTTCCAAAAAGCCATTTCTTGACACTATTATTGACGAGGAAAATAACGGAGCAACTATCTATTTATTTCGCACTTGACTTTTAGGTGCTTTAACATTTATTCTTATTGCGTCTATCCTTCTATAAGTTCATCTAAATTACATGGTGTCATCACCAACTTTCCTACTTTAGAACCTTTTTCGTACCTCAGTTATACCCCATCCAGCCTTTGTCACGAGCATACCACCAGGCAGCGTAGGACCGGCAGCGATGATGGAACCAGCGGCGATGGTGTCACTGAAGATGAGAGCCGTGGACAGTCTGACTACTGAGATGTCACCATCGTTGCCATTCAAACCGTAAGATGGGTGGTTGATGGCCTCAGCGATGTGAACGATTACACCACCAGTCTCCAATATGGAAGAACCAGCTCTAAGCCGGCGGTATTCTGGGGCGAAGTTTCTGTAAAGCCAGAAAAAAGAATCAGTCAGATTTTTGGAGAAGAAACAGATGAGAGAGGAAAGATTGTAAACTATAAGAAGACAAATGTATTGTAGAAGAAGTTCTGTTGACAATATTGATTTTATGAATATGTAAAGTCTGTCGCGGAAGTCTCGACATAGTTCCCTGTAAAACCACCAGGTGGCGCTCAAAAAATGCTGAAACAAAATTGGTATTTTCGACTATTTATTGATTGCGAAGAATGTTTAAATCAAGCTTAAAAAATACATTTAAATTAGCTATGTTAGTTAGAAGGATATCCGATGGAACAGAAAATCAGGATATTGAAATTGTCTACGAGAAATGTCAAACATGTTGCTTCAGACTTCCAGCAGATAAAATATAAACCTAGTACACGAAATCTATGCAACATACCTACATAGGTACTATAGCGATTAATTGTTATGATTATGTAGTAGTAAGTAATTGCGGGTTTTGTGCGTTATCAGACGTCTTAACTTTATTACTCTGGACTAATGCCTATGTAATCTTCACTTCGATTCGCTGTTATCATTTACCATTTATCCCAATAAAACAACCGAAATTAATTGTAACCTATGCTTGGATAATATTTGAAAATATCCTTCGTAGTTTTGAAGGTCCATGCTAAATAATTAATAGAATCAGGTTTGCTGAAATCCATTATTAAATAGAATTTTATAAAATTATTATGCTTAAAATTTCCGTTATGCGACGCCGGCGCAGCAAGGTGGTGGTGGCTCGTCTTGCCTGCGCTGGCGTCATTTAGCGGAAATTTAAAGCATAATAATTTTATAAATTTCAACTTATTATATATTAACTTACGTCCCGGAGAAACAGTGAGCAGCAGATAAAACAAAGATGGAGTTCAGGATGCTCCCTGCGCAAGAGTGGGACCAGAAGATGCCGAAGTTCAATGTCTCCACCTGCACTATGGATGGGTAGTTGTTCACGGTGGTTGGGTTACCACCGATGATGCGGCTGGGGCTGGCTGCTGCAGCCGCTGCAAAAATAACATAAAAGTATAAAAAATATGTTTTGATTATGAACTAGCGGTCTCGGAAAGTATCGTATTCGGGACAAAGACGAATCCAACAAAATAAAAAAATGATACACCCGTTTTGGAATTATACAGTTGATGATGCTTGGTTTACGACGTTTTCCGTGACACTGGTTAAGCGATTCTGTTCATCTTTTATGCACCCCAGTGCGCGAAGTTCCCAATCCATCAAATATCAGAAATTCATTATGAACTCGTCTCTTATTTTGTAATTAAAATCACGTAGTACACAAGTGCTACATTTACTGTAGTGGTATAACACGACTTTTTTATGTACCTATATTGAAGAAAATGAAGAAGAAGAATGATATACATATATAGATGTTTGACAGCCTTCAAACATTAAACTGAGAGGACTCAGCAGTCGACGACCTTTGGTTGATAATGATGATGATGTAAAATGCTTAGGGTAAAAAAATATAAAAACAAATATTGAAAACCAACCTGCAAAAAGTGCTAGAGCTACCAAATAGAGCGACGCCATGTTGTTGAAAGTGACAAACGATTCGTTCTTCGTTTATTAATATAACGGTTTATATAGGTTACTTACTTAGATACAAGATAAATTGTCAACAATTTTATTTTCTAGATAATCTTCTTTATCAAGTTTTACAATGCCACCTATATTTATTACAATGCGAGCCGCTTCTTGTTTTTTTGACAAAGTCGTAGTTTGCATGCATTTGTTTTTAATTTGAAGATTGAAGTAAAATTAACCTAGTAATAATAATGATAGGTAATAAACCTAATAAGGTAGTAGCTAAAAAGTTAGCTCAACCTAAATCATTCATATATCGGAGGAGAAAAATAGCTTAATTTAATTATTGGAAACTAAGGTAATTTAATTATTAAATCCAACTAACTGAGCGTTACATAAAAAAGTAAGTAAATAAGGCAACTTATACATAAATAAAAAATCTTCGCTATAATTTAATAAATATGGCGCATTGTGGACTTTATATCTAGATACGAGTAGCTTATTTATATCAAGTCAATAAATAAAAATTATAAAAATTTGGTAGCACTTTAATATTAAACAAGAATTATATCAATGAATGATAAAAGGCACCTGCTGTTGTATTTTTCTATTATATTGGGATGTACCTTTAATATTTAATACTTTAATTTTTTTTCTAACAAGATTCAAACATTCCGCTTTGGGCATCAACAACACAATATGTGACAGAAAACACGTGTACTTATTATCCAGCTTTATCTTTCGATAAGTCAATTAACAATGCTTTAATCCTTTTTAAAGATAATTATTTATTAACCCTCGAAATACGTCTCGGGGTCATTGTACCCCACAAACATTATTGTATCGTTTAGAAAGTTAAATCTTGTATTCAAATGCTAGCTTAAAATAATAAATAAGTATAAATTTTAAAAATAGGGTCCACTTTGTTTGTTTATGTAGGCTACTGTAATAAAAAAGTTACGTAAAATGAAATTCAGATAAGTGAGGGATAAAAGGGAGAGGGGCTTTTTTGTCAAGAAAGAAATTGATCAGAAGAAAATGATTCAGCGGGCCTAGCGGACCTCTTTATAGTATATCTTTCTTTATAGTATATATATATATACAAAACAAGGTTTTTAAGAACTTTAATGTATTCATATGTTTTGAAAAGCAGTAGAAATTACCTTACCAGTTCGAAAAATGTGGGAAAGTATGTTGTTTAGGAAATACAATTTTATATCGAATCGATAAACGGTATCGAGACGTGCATGTTAGGCCTACTGGTCTTACGTGGTAGAAAGTGGGTATTGGTAATCCGGTTCTAAACACATACATTAGAAGATTACTAACATAATGACGCGATCACCTTTATCTTTTACGAAACAAACTTTATCTAATGAATTTTAATTACGATCTAGGAATTAAGTTGTAAATTAAAGATTAATGAATTAATCGATAATGATTATGAACTGGCATATAAATAAATAATTAAGACATTGTCAATGTTTACTGGCAGTAGACAGTAATAGAGATGGTGTCATCTTTTGTTTTATTTATTGCGGTGGCCTTGGGTAATTTATATTTTTTTTTCTTACTTAAAATTATTATGAAAAAGAAGTACTTATTATTTTTTAAATATCTTTGATGTGAAATACAGCTAGCGCCTGTCATCTTATTTCTGAACTACTCTAAACTAAACAAAAATTAAAAATGAATAAAAAAACTGTCTTCTTTAATTATGCTTATGTTGTAATCATGAAAGTTGATAAAAATAACCTTGGCATGGTTGCAATTGAATTAGTGACCAAGAACATTTCTACTCTATGGATCCAAATGCAGTTCATGGTGATAATTAATGTAGGTACTTTGTTAAAGTGGTCTTATTAACATTTTAGCTGCAGCCCAAGCGACACCTGACCGTATAGTGGGTGGTACTACCACCACCATTGCGGAGTACCCTTCAATAGTCCAAGTAGACTTCCGGACTGGAATCCTATGGGGCCAGAACTGTGGTGCTAACATCCTCAACTCTCGTTATGTGCTGTCTGCGGCCCACTGCTTTAGAGGCATGTAAGTAAAACTAGTTTATTATATGTTGATCAGGTGTCCTCCACCTAGTTGTGCGTAAAATCAATATCGCTTGTAACAAAAAATAAACAATAGACACTATAACACGGTGTTAGGATACGGTAGCTCATTCGCCACCATTACAACTAATCACAAAGGCAATTGAAACTAAATTACTTTCTACCCTAGGGATGGAAAAGCTTCTTTCCTGTCAGCTTTATTATTAGCCGTACACATGAAAGTTCAATTTTCTGAACAGTACAATGAAAAAAATTTTTGAAACAGTGTGTAAATAATAGTAGATTGTTATAAAAGAGGGTTCACTTAACCCTCTGAAAGAGAAAACTGACCGTTAGTTATTATACCTACTAGCTATTTCCATTAAAAGGTACAAATAATAAGGATACAACATACAAAGACCTCTATGTCAATTTTAAAATCACTAGAGGCAAGTATTATTTTACTCTTTGCTAGAAGGCATCGGACCGTTGGTATGCTTGCCAATGTAATTATGACGCCCCAGTCATAATCATTGTCTGGTACTCACAAACAAGAACACAAGGAAGAAAATTCCTTACTTCGAAACCAAGACAAATGGTGTGTTATTTGGCGGATATTAATTTAATTATTTATAAGGTATTTATCTACCTTAACACCGTAGTGTACGAGCCTCATACAAAGTATTTCTTCTCCGCAGTTTCTTCTCCACCCGCAACCGCCGCATCCGTGCTGGATCCACCAACCGCAACACCGGCGGTATCACCGTCAGCGTGGATCGCGTCCACAACCACCATTCATACGGTAACCTTGACAACGATGGCGACATCAGCGTTGTGAGGCTGTCTTCGGACCTCGTGTACAGTGACGTCATCCAGGCAGTGTCGATTGTTCCTCAAGGGTGGGAAGTGCCTGATAATGCGCCTGTGGTGCACGCTGGTTGGGGGACTGTGCAAGTAAGTTTCTTGACTCATATTTTTTTAGCAGCAGGTCGTTCAAATGTGTTTCTGGTTCTATACGCTTGATAGTTCAGCTATTTAGACTGCATTTTACCATCAACTGCACCCCCAAAAAACACGGCATGACTTTGTAATCACGAATAATTGCATCGAAGTATTCGTATAGTAATGTAATCATTTGTATGATAATTGAAAGCGCCTCTATCGGATGTAAAACAAACAAAAAAATTGACACTCGAATAACATAATATATTTCAATAATTTTAATAAAATAGATCGTTTAACTGGTTTCTGGACGTGCCATATTTACGATAGTGTGACGTCATCTGGGAAATGCTTTCGAGCTTACTACAAAACACGGGAGTGCTTTGCGCTGCCGACTGACGTAAACTCGCTACGATTACGTGACGAATACGTCAAATGTTCGTGATTGGGGTACAGATTACAAAAAAATAGAATTCACCACCATTTATAGAGATGATGAAACATACCTGCAATTTTTTGTATTTGTCATAATAACGCACGTTCTTCGAAGAGCAGTCCAATATGTTTGTACTCTGAAAAATGGTGGTATTTGAATCATACCTCATGTCTAATTATACAAATACAAATATTTTTATTGACAACAAATACAAATATTTTTATTGACAACAAGATTATTGTTACATATTATACATATTCCAAAACACATTATTTAGTAATTGAATTCCATAAACAACAAAAGCAGTTTTGTTCAAAGATCCTCACGCTAATCCTACTACTATTATAAAGGCGAAAGTTTGTAAGTATGGATGTATGGATGTTTGTTACTCTTTCACGTAAAAACTACTGAATGGATTTGAATGAAACTTTACCACAATATAGCTTATACATCACAATAACATATAGGCTACAATTTATGAGGTTTCTAATGTGTGGTCGTAAAAAAACACATTTTTTGCGCTACTAGACGGAACGAACCTGAAGTCCACGCGAAAGAAGTCGCGGGCAAAAGCTAGTATTCAACTAATTATAACAATATACCTTTTCAACAGTCTGGAGGACTTTCATCAGCTCTCCTCCGCCGCGTTCAGATCTACACCATCAACCGTGAACTCTGCCGCGCAAGATACGCACCGCGACCGAACTCGCGCATCACTGAAAACATGATCTGCGCAGGAGTTTTGGACGTGGGCGGACGCGACGCGTGTCAAGGGGACTCTGGGGGACCGTTGTACTACCAAGGCATACTTATAGGAGTGGTGGCCTGGGGCAGAGGCTGCGCCGACGCCTTCTACCCCGGCGTCAGCACCGCCGTCTCTTCGTATACCAACTGGATCGCTGCTACTGCTGTTTAATACATTAAAATTAAGTATCTCATGTTTTAGTGAATTACCCTCACGGATGTGTTTTTATCAATATTGTTTTATTTACGAGATCATTGACGGCTTCGCGATCCCTGAACGTTTAATGGACTATGTATAATTCCTAAGAGTACTTTATTCATGTGCTACGAGTAAGACTTTTCGTTTCATAGAACATAGTATCGGTTCTCAGTGGAACCCGCTTTTAGTGATTTTCGATGAAAAAAAAGCAGCACCGCCGTCTCTTCATATACCAACTGGATCGCTGCTACTGCTGTTTAATTACAAGAAAATTAATATATTAAAATTAAGTATTGAAATTTGTAGTGAAATACTTATTTTTTCCCCCTAACTACATACCTTTAGAGTATCTAATGCAAGTGCTTTTAAAAATGCTCTCCCAAAACCCGTTGAGTGATTTCATGCCTAGAAATTAAGTGGATCTTTCTTTGTATATACTTTTGAGGCAGTTAATCTGTTATAGAAAACGTTGTCTAATAGGCAAATGAAGATGACTTTTAAACAACGTAGATGTAAGCTTTGTTCCGATCTACTATAACAAATAGACTAAAAAAGGGATGACTCTGCACTACCATGATAAGTAAATTTTATGTTTGAGTAGCAGCGTCCATCATACTAGGAATAAAATTGTTTGACTTGCCCACTTTGAGCTAAAACATGATAAAAACTTATTTTTTTGCTAACAACGCTAATAAATGATAAATCAAAAACCCGCTTGTTTTTGTCACACTTTTGTTATTTCAATAAGCAGCGATACATGCAGTAAGTTAATAAAAAATACTTCAATTTAATTACCGTACTTGCACCACTGTCGACATCTATTTTTATATCTCCCAATTTTATCACTAGTTCCACATAAATATGGCAACCATTCCGGCAACCCTCCTTCGTAACACTATGCCTCACGGTTCTAAAGCTAGGTAAGAGATGGCGTTAGTAGTACTTTATTTAGACAGAAAGATGCCTTTTTATCGTAAGTTCAAATCCCGGCAAATTTTCAGACACTATACGGAAGGTGTTTGGCAATAATTCTGGGCTACTTCTGACCTATTGTATAAAAGATACAAATTAGAAGTAAAGTAGGTTAGAAAGATTAAGGGCCGATTTTTCAATGGTCAGATAAAACATATCAGACTGATAAATTATAAAGCGACAGATTAAAAAAAATACGTATGTGCGAGGGGACGTTTTCAAAGTAGCCATATCGTATTTTGTTCGACGAATATTTCTTATCTGACTATTGAAAAAGTGAAATAAAGTTATCTATCTAACTAACTATTAAACTTTTAATTAACTAATTGCATGTGTATTTCTTTTGATATAGCATAGGTAGATACTTCAACCAACTCTTCCTTTCTGAATAAAATCAGAGCAGCGTGTGTACCTACTTTCCTCATATTTTTTTCCTTTTTATTCCCTACTCATCAAAAGTCCTATTTGCGGTATTATACTTTTAAGTTCTCACCCAAAGGTGCAGTTGAACACATTAAAGTCCCTTAACAGCTATCATTGTTTAACACCTCTACGCCCACCTAGACCGAAAACCCAGACGTCCCGGGCCACAGATCAATATTCTCCCGCCTATCCCGGTTTCCCGCGCATGCGTCCGCCATTTTGGGAATCCACAGATTCTCAAAATCCGTCAAATTGGAAAAAACAAAAGACTGCCGACTGCAAATAGTTGAAGTGAGAATTTATTTGATAAATCAAAGAAAATGAGTCCGGACAGAGAAGCTGAAGGTATGTAAAGTGTATTTAATTACTTATTTTGATAACATGTTAGGTTATAGCCGGTAGAATGCCGACTTTTTTCGGAAATAAATTTATAAATGCAATTTTGTTTGACCAGTTTTTATTTATTTAGATGACGTGGGGTTATGTTTCTTGTATATTATCGCTACAGTAGATACATTTTTCTTGTATGGTAGATATTTAAAAATAACATAGCATTTTTCTCCGTTGATCAGCAAACACAAATTATATTTCCCTGCCGGCAGAAGTGTTCCCTGGCAACAATAAAAATCTCATAATAATTTAGACGTTTTCAAGAAAAGTTTTTTACTAGTCAGACATGGTCCATCTTAGATCGCATTGTCACTTAACATCACATGGAATAAGTAATAGTGACCAAATTTTAATGTCTTGCTATCTAATTAAAAAAAAACTATTCCATGTTCCTTTTTTGACTTAAATCCAGTCCCTCAACCTGTTTATTTAAAAGTTTTCTGACTATTTTATTTTTTATTTCAGCATCAGAAGACATGCTAGAATCAATAGACGAACTGAAAGAACGACTATCCTCAATGAAGAAAATGATGGAAGAAAGAAAAGCAGCAGGCGCGGGCACGAAGGATTTATTCCAGGGTCATGCATCCTCCTTGCGTGGAACCAACATGATCGACGGAAACTTTTTGAGTTTCGTCTTCGGCGGATCCCTAGTGGTTATTCTAAGTGTATCAATATATGCCTTTTATAATCTTTATAACGCGGTGCTAAAGAAATTCCCTTCAACTCACACGGAGTTGTGAGTGCAATGTATAACGAGGTCTCTAGGACTGGTATTATCAGCTCTCAATAAATTCCCTAGAGATTTTTTGCAGTTGTACCTATTTATTTCTATCAGTGCAATAATTAGGTTTAAATTGTAATTTTTGAAGCAATATCAAAGAAGAGTAAGGTAGGTTACTTAACCAGAATTATGAAAGGAGACATACGTAAATCAACCAAAGTTTTAGAATGTGTCTTCTATCATTTCTATAAAAGTAGGATTTTGATGACATGTGTGTGATGGTGAAACAAGGCATGTGTGTGAGTGTTAGGTCGTTAAATATAGCTACGAGTACTAAAACTTCAAGGTATGTTTGAAGAAACGTTTTACCTTTTATGTTTATTTATGAATACTCTTGCCTTGCGGTAGCAGTACTCTTAGGTAAGTAAGTGATTTCTTAATAAAATAATTCCTTAAATCCTGTTTTATTTATTTCTTATACTTAAATTAATTAATACTACTACTACTAAATAAGTATGAAAACCTCTTAGATCTCAGAGATTAGATGCAAACAGCATTTTTTTCTAGTTTAACTCGTCAAGTATGTGTAAACGAGACACAATAAAAATTCCATTGTTATGCGACTCTCGGCATTCGTTTGATACCTGACTGATTAAGCGGCGAGCTCAGAGAATATTTTGACATTTTTGTTTTGGACACAAAATGTATGGAAATAATTGAAACTTCCTGACCTTGTAAATTTTTCTATACATTTTCTGTTAGAATTAAAACGTCACAATAGAATTATCTGAGTGGTTAAATTATATTAGTACTTAAATCACAAATTAACGAATAGCTACACTAGGTAAGAAATATTTGCTGTTGAAGTCGATATAAGTTCTTACGCAGAGAAAGCAGGTTTGAATCAATTAATACATAATATAAATATGCGCCAGACAACACACCGATTTCCTGGTTTCGGGGTAAGGAATTTTCTTCCTTATACTAAAAAGTACCAGACAACGACTATGACGACGGGGCGTCTCCCACAAATTGAAATAACATCCACGACTTGGGTACAAATATTCGTGCTCATCACACAAACATTTGCCCCTTGCGGGATTCGAACCCGCGACGGCTACTCAGGAGCGCTAACCAATACACCAAACGCGTCGTCTTAATTACTTATTCTCAAATCATTTCACTAACTATGGGCCTCATAAAGAAGCTTAAAATCACACAACGAGCGATAGAGAGGGCTATGCTCGGTGTTTCTCTACGAGATCGAATCAGAAACGAGGAGATACGTAGAAGAACTAAGGTAACGGACATAGCCCTGCGAATCAGTAAGCTCAAGTGGCAGTGGGCAGGGCACATAGCGCGTAGAAATGATCGCCGTTGGGGCAGAAAAGTCATAGATTGGAGACCCTTCGACCAAAGGCGCAGCGTAGGACGTCCACCGACAAGATGGACAGACGACCTTGTAAAGATCGCAGGATCACACTGGATGCAGGCCGCTCACAACCGGTCGCTGTGGAAATCCATGGGGGAGGCCTATGTTCAGCAGTGGACGTCCTTTGGCTGATGATGATGATGATGAAAACATTTCACGATCCCCGATTTCGTATCCTCATCGTAAATTGCCATAGCGCGGTAATTTCTCGTAAACTCACACTTTCCACCCATGTCACAGTTTTCCCAACCCATAACAATATTTTAAGAATACCATAATATTGTTTATCCCAAGGATCTTTGCAGCTGTGTTCCACAGAAAACCAATTTCGTTTTCAAGCAGTAACTACAAATTGGCCATTAAAAAAACCATAGTGAAATTATACACGTTAATGCGGCTTCTTAGATAAAGGCTATACATCTAGTAAAACAATCGTAATATTCGCTTTTTTAAACTATACAACGTAGTTTTTTTGGATTCGACCAACCTAAATTACTCGTAGAATCTAATCTAAAGTGTGTCGGGCCCAAAAAACTACACATTGTTAAAATATAAAATACACATTGTATAATTTTTCGCCCCTAACCTTTCAGAGTTGACCTAACGGGTAGTTTTCGAACTGTTGCCAATCTGTAGGCGGAGAATATTTACTTATTACACGTCTAGCTACTCAACTACTAACTCTGGTACTAAACAACAGTATGTATTGCCAAGTGGGTTCACCGTAGATTGACGTAAAGATTCCCATTTCTCAAATATCATGATGGTGGCTTATTTCATCACTATCGGTCCCCCGCGACCGTGTTTTGAGTTTTGATTTTTCCCCTCCTCTCCCATCGCAGCGTGGTGTTTTATAGCTTACTAGCGGTCCCCGAACTTCGTTTCGCCCCCAGCCCCGTCCCGCCCCGGCCCCGTTTTATGGGAATTTTCTTTGCTATAAACTTCACGGAGCCCGAGACCTTTCCAACGAATGCAAAACTGTGGAAATCGGTTAGTGCGTTCTGGAGTTATAGTGTCAGTAAGGAAAACCCGACTTATTTTTATATAGTAGAATAGCCATCTCCAACAAATAATCTATCCAACACATTATTTTTTTAATCGGTCCAGAAGTTGAGATTAGCGCGTTCAAACAAACTCTACAGTTTTATAATATTAGTATACATACATCAAATTACTTTATAACTTTGAATAGATAACTAAGTGGATAGTCAACTAACTCAAGGATACTCTTAGGTAGGCGTATCTACCTATGCATGCAAGCATTGATTTACTTACCACTTTTCATTCACTGAGTCCTAGAGGGTAACTATCAACATACCGTACCTAAACGAATATAACCACAAGATATGTTTTTGCTAACGCACGTTATTTCCTTCCCGTTTGTTTTTCTTCTGAAACCAAATTAAACTTTCCGTGGTTATTTTCCTCAGGCGAAATTGCTTCGATGGGTTAGGAAGAAATTTCGTTATTTTAATATGCTAGTCCATTTGGGGTTCTTTTGTATAATGTGTGATACATTGGGAATTATTACAAACAACTAATGAATTATATTTAGAGGAGGTTTAAAGCTATCTTGGGTAAGTAAGTAATTTTAAGGCAATTTGCCTTCTTTTATAGATAAAGTAAGTAGTGAAAACAAATCACTGTGTAAAGACCTTCATCATAAATTAACAAGTGGTCCACGTTTACTGCATTGTTGTATAACAGTGCTAAAACACGGGATTGTCAGCATTAGTGCAATTTGCGAGTTGCATTATGCATTTATTGGGTGTCCCAGCCAATCTTCAAATTAACTCCACATACGACCAAAATTGAACTTTATTCCTAGGTCTTACAATTATTTTTGCTGTTGCAATAGTTTATGTCGGTATGACTAGTTTGGAACTGAGATTTTGCATACAGCTTGTGGGTTTTGGTTCAAATTTAAGGTAAGTACTAGCTACCTAATTACAAAACACATTAGGGGTGTAGGTACTATATGTAACATGTTGGTGTCATAATTATGCTTTGAAATAGTGCCCTAATTAGAGCTGGATGAAACCTACTTAGGATTCTCGCAAATTGAAAGCAGAGGCTCGCCATTGTTTTTTGATTTGAAATACGAATTTCCAATTTATTGCATTCTAAATAAATTTAACCAATATTTTTTTGCCTATTTTCCAATGAATGTTTAAACTTAATTATTAATAAATTTTAAGTTACACATTTTTTTTGCATTAACAATAAATATTAGTGTTACAACGCTAAAATATAAAAAAGTACAATTTTTTTTCCTGCTCGAAACACCCGTCGTCGTCACGTGGTCTGCATAGAGTCACGTTCCTGAAACGGCAGCACTGAACTTGATACGTTTGACAGCACTTTGACATGCTTGATTGAGAATCATGACGTCACACTTCGTGGCGTTTGCGGTATCGTAAACATTGATTGAAAATTGAAAACTATTATTCTATTTTATAAATATACTTGAACTGTTATTTTTAAATAAACATGTCATGTGAACCAACCCTACTATACCCTATTAGGTGTAGGTATACTCTGATTAGGTGGATATACGTAGAAGTCTTCCATAAATATTAAACCTAAGATGCTTCCTATGTACATAAATGTTTTGTATAGCCAGAATTATCAATTATGTAATTGTCCTATTTGGGTAATAAATTAAAGAACTGTGAAGTCCTATTTCAATAAAGGTTTATTTTTCTCCTTTTCGTCAAATTAAAATGTACAGTGAAAAATTGAATTATTACACAAATTTAAAATATTACAGCCAAAGAATTAAGATTTTTCAAATTACCAAAATTCCAAAATTACTCACGAAAAGAAAAAGCGTTAAGTATAAAAAACTCAAAGGTTTCACGACCTATTATTTTTATGTATGAAACTTTTGAAACAGCTATTACCTTAAAAGATTTCCCTGTCATGTAAAAGCCTGGAAACTGAAATAGGGCCCAGGGCGATATAATTTAGCACTAGTTTGGTATTCTCATGTTTCAGGCAAAACTAGTGGGAGGAAAGGTCTAACTTAAGGCCCACTTACGCAGACTAGAGTTGATTGTGAAAGCAACAGAATAGCGGTAGTTACAGGTTTATTACTTATTATGTAAGAAGATAAGAATATATTTTTTTATGTACTTTCCATACTAAACCGTATGAGAGTGTAGAAAACTTGTACATAATTGTAGCAAGCGTCGATAGGCTACCAACGAGTATGAAAATAAGCTTTGCTTTCAAAAAACAGGCGGTTCTATAGGTAGTTCGGAACTGGTATGTTGTTTCATCGTTTATAATTTTTGCTACAAAATACGTATACTAGCCTACTTAACGTTAATAATTATCCGCGAATTTTGATTCTGACCGAAACGTGATATTTTATATTTATTTAAAGCATAACATTTGCAAGTTTACAGAGCTAGTCCAACACACTTACAAGCTTAATTATAATATCATTGGCATGCAATATGATTACAATATTATAATAATAATTCAAATGTCAACAAAGCAGGTCAAAGTCATAAAAACACACGACAAAAAAATAGAAATAAACACGAAATTAGCAATCGAATAGCAGTAAAAAATGTCTAGTAAGTGTGATAATGTTTTATTTGTCCTATTTTGGAGCAAAAATATTTAAAAATATTATTACCTTCTAAAATAATTATCAATAAATAGATCAGACCAGCCGTCAAAAGCACTCGGTCTTTGGTGTTGATCTTGTTTGGTCAAATTGAAAACTTTTCCATTGATTGTGATTCAACTTTTCCATGGTTACCTACTGAAAAATGCTTTTAGGTAAGTTGATATTTGACATTAATCAGTCAGGTATCAAACGAATGCCGAGAGTCGCATAACAATGGAATTTTTATTGTTTCTCGTTTACACATACTTGACGAGTTAAGATTATTGCTTTTCATGTCTCAATAATTATTACAACTAGGAATTTAAGAATAAATAATTACTTTGGGTTTCATATAAGCAAAAAAAAGTTATGTGATCAAGGCACGCGGTAGTATATCAAACCAAATTAATTATGAATAACTTTTATAGTTATCCTTAAAACTAGATTTATATTCTAGCCTTGTCGCTATAACTAAATAGTCCGTAATACGTTGCCATTTTACGATAATTTGAAAATGTTTCTATTTATTGGCAAATAGAACTTCCTATACAAAACAATACGCATTAGAAAATTCATAGCTTTACAAAAACCAGAACAAAGAAAACCGGGAATCCACGGATTTACATTGCCATTGAGTCACATTCTCATTAAAAATATAGCCGTTCCATTCACTCTTATTCATAACTTAAGCTTTCCCGGTACAAGTGAGCAGGACAAGTAGATTAGTGTAGAAAACTCGACGCGGATAGAATGAAAATATGGCCGTGGAATATCAGATGTTGTAACCAAATGATGGAAATACGGATAATGGAGTGCGTGATATCGTGTTATGGAACTAGTACTTATCTGGAGCTGGTATTATGATATTGTAGTAAAGTAACTATTGCTACAGCTCGTTATTTATAAAATATGTAGTGCAGTATGACGTGTGCATTATACCTATGTCATTAATAGCAACTACCTAAGTGAATGTGCTTTGACAATTTTTTATAACCATTGCAACTTTAGTATACCTAATTCAAAATTACTAACAAAGATGAATTTCATGTAAAACAAACAAACCTGTCCCTTCAACAATAAAACCATGTCATTGAGGCAAGTAGACAAGGATGCTGCCTTGCCGTGTTATTTTTTAATCGCATTGAATTAAGAAAAGTGGAAACTAATATGGTGTTTTTTGCAGTAATTCTAGTTAGTTAAGCACAATATGTTTTTCACAATCATTGTTACGATCCGTACATGTTATGCTAACAAAAGCGCATGCGCAGCCCTTGGATGTGGCATAATAATATCTAACTGTTCATTACACCAAGATGTGATGAGTGATAATTGATTTATTTTAGTCACCTATCTACTTTCACTAAGACTTTAAGGGCTCGTCCTGGGCCCTGTTTAATAAACATTACAAATTGTAAATTGTAATTGTAAATTACAGGCTACAATTCTACAAGTTTCTGTTCAATAAAGAATACAACTTACAAATTTACCATGGTGGAAAATCTACAAAATTGTAGAATTGTAGCTACAATTTTACAAGTTTCTGTTCAATAAACATATTCTCTCTACAGGTGACAATTTACATATTTGTAGGGAAAACTGCTTTATTGAACGCATAATTGTAGGTACAAGTTTACATATTTTGTAAATTGTATAACAATTCCGACAGGTAGACTCGCCTTGTGTCAGAATATTACAATTCTGTGCCTCGACATAATAAGTAAAGAAAATCGAAATAAATATATAAAAATTACATAAATATAAACATTAACTATTCCAATAACTTAAAAATCTACTTACGATGGTCCTTTTTCTAAAGTTTTGCCACGTTGTATCACGTAGGTATTTCCAGTCTTTGTTATAGATGCTTAATGATTTTAACTGTTCAGCAATGTCTTTCCATTTTTTTATTTTTATATCGTGAGTAAGTGTTTCACTAAACCTACCGAATAAAATATCCTTATTCTCATATATTAGAGACAGAATCAATATTTTGTTACTATGCTCCATGACTTTCGTTACGTATCAAACAAATAAGAAAGTACTTTATAAAGCATTTTGCTACTTAATATTTATGAATCCACCCTCGTTAATTAAAAAAATAATTGACAGCAAAATCTTACATTTTATGTAATTGTAACTTACAACTACAAATTTGTAACTACAATTTTGTCATCGAATTCTACAGGCGTTTTCTACATATGTAAATGTTTATTAAACAGCATTTATAATTACAATATTTGTAAGGTTTTTACTTGTAGATTTTCTACATATTTGTAAGGTTTATTAAACAGCACTTGTAATAAAACTTAACAAATATGTAATTTATTTACAAAATTGTCGAATTGTAATGTTTATTAAACAGGGCCCTGGACGCCAGCGGGCAAAGCGGGCGGCGCGGGCGACGGCGCGCGCGTCTTGATCAATTTCATAAATTTGTGTGAAGCTGTTCTCGACGACAGCGGTGCGGCGGGCGGAGCGGGCGGCGAACGTCAAGCTATAGTACTTATTGTCTTTACCGAATAACAAAATACGCCATACTAAATAGCTATAAAGCTCGTCCAAGAAACTTAAAATACCAGTGACGGGTCATGCGATATTTTGCCACCCCAATACATCCCTACGCCCCGCCTCGGCTACAGTAACAGGTAAAGTGGCATTCGACACAGTGGGCGCGAACCTCCCGCAGTCTGGCTTGAACCGCCCAGAGGGACAAACGCGCGGTCCCCGGGACATAGTACTAGAAATTTATCTGAAAAAAGTTTATTTTTTGTGCAACGCGCCTGTGGCTACCGAGAAAAATAATAAGGTGAGTTTTTCCCTAATAAATTATGTATAAGCATTTATTAGTAAGCAAGGTTGCAGTGAATAAATTACATTCATTAGAGTATTGCGAGTAATTAATGTAAACACTTTGTACTAATACACATTGACATGACAACAAAGGAACAATTTAACGTGGAAATTCAAACGCATTAATTAAGAGCGTTCAACGTAGCCAACTAGAACCTTTTGTCGGTAAATGACGATGAAATATCGACAGAATAGAGATAAAAAATACTAACACACGATGTGCTAAAAGCGCAAAAGCGTTCGCTCCAACAAAGGATTATCTACGTGTTGCGCTGTAATCAACAAGTAGAGGCGTTTGATAGCTTTTTTCCGTCGGAATTACGCGCTGTGTGAGAAATGCTCTTTTTATTCGGATTTTCCGTTCGGGATTTCGTTTGGAAACGTTTCGTTAGGTTGCCATGAAAAAAGCCCTCTGTGCTGTGATTTGACATGAAAAATGTGTAAACGCAAAGTCCTTTTAGACATGAGACGAGTTTTACTAGACAGGCTTTTTATTGTTTGTGTCAAGCGGAATTACGGAATTTATTAGCTTCCAATTAGACTGCCAAACGCGTTCTACGAATTATTAAATGGATTAGTAATTTAATTCATCCTGGATTATAAACTTGGCACTAAGCGTTAATTTATAATTAAAATTCATAACATGTGTTACGGTCGTCCATTTATTTAATGGTCATGGTGTAGAAATGTGCGTTTATCAAAATGTAGTAAACATACGAGTAGTAAGTATTGAAAAGAATACACATAATACATATATTTATTTATGTATTATAAAGCGTATTTTATTTACTTTCTAATACATAAAGCTACTGCCGCTATTAAGTAGAGGTTTGTGCTCGTTGTTGTGCACAGAGAACACAGTTTTCCCTAATAATTACAACGGAAATATTCAAAGTCAGTCAACAGGCTTCTGGGTAAGCTGACTCCATCGTCGAATCTGTCTTTGCTACACTTGTGAACAAAACCTTTTAAAATACAAAAGTCCAGAAGGAAATACAAAAGGAAACTAAAACCACTGCATACAATCAATGTAAAGATATACTATAATGTAAGTTAATTATTTTAGATATTTCTGAGTTATACATTACACATATTTTTTTTGCGATCATATCTTAACGTATTTCAATTTGGCGCATCAATCCCCTTTTTCTTTCAAAAACAGTTACTTACTTTGATTTCCTTTATCTCAAAATTCTATCTATATTTTCTTAAGTTAACATTAGTTACAACGATTTTCGTTGTCTTGGAACTCCAAGTTCAAAAGATTCGGGCCGTCCAAACATTGTGAGTACATTTACTCAGCAAATACCGAACTGAATCGATTGAATTTGAAGGCGGTTGGATTTTGAATATCTTTGGAACTAATCAGACCCTTTCTCGCAAATTAAATTAGAGATCAAGCCCGGATCGTCCCTGCCCATCTGGCGACAGACGTGATCCGACTACTCATTGAGGATTAACTTATTTTAAGACGTTTTATTTGAAAGAAGATAAAAAAAAGGAAAGTAAGCCTGTACGCATCCCACTGCTGGGCAAAGGCCTTGCCTTATGAGCCGTACTCCACCACGCGGGCTCAGTGCGGATTGGCGGAGGAGTATTTGCAAGGCAAGCGACCAACCTTGCTGTCAGATTTTATCAAGTCACTCATGGGGCCTCTGACTAGGCTTAACGACTAATATCAACCGATATTAGCCGGGACCAACGGCTTAACGTGCTTTCTGAAGCACGGAGATGCTCGTGATATACGTCACTTAAATAGTCGGAATGGTCACCCATCCAAACACCGACCGCGCCGTAAGTTGCCTAACTTCGGTATCACTATCAAAGCGTTGCCACGACTGCGCTACGAGCACCTCCGAAAAAGAAGATAAGATACTAATAACATTTTCAAACGCCTATTTATCATAGACAAACCTGTCCCATCGAATGTTTTCCCATGTAGGGACACTTAACGAAATAATAAAAATCGCGTCATAGTCGCGATATTGTGGCTGTTTTAAGCTGTTTCAAGTATAAATATTATGCTGTCTAGTAAAGTTAGCCTGTAACGTCCCACTGCTGGGCAAAGGTCTTACTTCAACTATGAGGTAGTTTGAGCCATAATCCACCACGCGGGCTCAGTGCGAATTGGTAGAGGGTGTTTGCAAGGAAAGCGACCAACCTTGTGTCAGATTTTATCAAGCCAACTTTAAGGCTTCTGACAAGGCTTAACGACTAATATCAACCGATATTAGCCGGGACCAACGGCTTAACGTGCCTTCCGAAGCACGGCGATGCTCGTGATATACGTCACTTAAATAGTCGGAATGGTCACCCATCCAAACACCGACCGCGCCGTAAGTTGATTAACTTCGGTATCACTATCAAAGCGTTGCCACGACTGCGCTACGAGCACCTCCGAGAAAGAAGATAAGATAATAATAACATTTTCAAACGCCTATTTATCATAGACAAACCTGTCCCATCGAATGTTTTCCCATGTAGGGACACTTAACGAAATAATATAAATCGCGTCATAGTCGCGATATTGTGGCTGTTTTAAGCTGTTTCAAGTATAAATATTATGCTGTCTTTACTGTACTTTCATCTAATTATACTCAAATGATGAAATCTATTTTTAATGGCATTAGTTAGTTAGTAAAGGAATGTCGGTTTTTCAGCAACATTTTCATGCATGTTTTCGGCTAGAGTTACAAAACATACAACATGGGTTCTACCACAAAAATATAACATCTACAAAACTTTATTTATAAAAATGAGTTTTTTTTTTTAAATTGTTCGACTACGGGAATGTCGAGCTCGCGGAGCTAGCGGTTTTACTTCCGCGAACACAACAGTGTGTTCATTTTTGAGCTTTTATTGATTTATGTATTATTGAACAGTTTGAGATTATTGACTACGTAGGTTAAGAAGTTGTTGAATGATTTGATAGAAGACTCTTTGGATGTAATTTCAGAGAGATTAAAAGGATTAATGTTATGAAAAATGAGATGTTAGTAAGCCTCAAAGAATTAAAAGCACAAACAAAGCAGGATTTCCTACGTACTAGTACAGAACTAAGCCACGCCTCGCTTAAGCCTCGTTCAACTTAAGGCTCTGCTGCCAACGTGACTGTCATAACTTGGATCAACGTCAAGCAAACCCATGTTACACTTGAGTGTTAAACTTGTTAAACTTCAGCTTTCAGCAATATGCTGAATTTTCAGAGGAGCGCCTTTGAAAGCTTTAGTTCGCTGAAAATTTCGCCTGTAAATATTTAAATGAGATACGAGTACGTTTTGAAATCGGCTTCTAAACAGAGCTGCAGTTAGAGAGGGTCTGCATACTTTAATGATTGGTTAAGCTTGCGTGAAGAAAAGGTAATGGGTATGTAATTTTTCATCTCTCTGTTTGAAAAGTTGAGCTTTCACGCATGAACATGGCTATATTCACAGATAGCCGGGCGGAAAATAGCTATTCCCTTCCTAGGGTGGAAATTTTTCTACAGCATCACGACTGCTGCTTGTGCCTACGGACTCAAGTCAGGGCATGCAGCGCAACTATTGTATGTCTCTTTCATGAGGCGTTGAAATGAAACCTTGTTTGTGAGATATGTGTGGGTATCATAGAAATATAATAATTCTACATCATATAACATATCCCTCAACATAAATATAGGATAGTCTGCACTTTGGCGTTCTTGACACATTGCACCGAACAGTCAGGCAGTCTGAAATTTGATACTATCTATCACACTCTGCTCATACTTTGAACGGGTATTATTATTACTTCAAGAAGTGCTTGCAACTTAAAGAACATCAAGTGTAATTTTAAAGTAATCTCAAGCTATTTTGTAGTTTCTTGCGTATTGGCGTCAAAGGATAATACTATTATGAGTTAAAAAGTTTTCAAGTATAGAGGTAGTTGAAGTTGAAGTCGGAAAGAGATAAGATACTGCTGATACTGCTACATTGTTTAAAGTTTCACAAAGAGTCTGTTAATCCAACAAATCCTTTAAGATATGGCTAATGAATTTACTTACTTAATAAATAACCTAAATAAAGTGCTTTTGTTTCATTGCGCAAGGTTTCGGACATGAATTAAGTTTCAGTTAATGATGAACACAAGTTTTTTAAATAAATATTCAGGTACCTATATTAACATAAATCAGATATATTATGATAGTAGTTGATATAAATCAAAATGCTCTGCTTATCACCACAAATGAAGCTCCTTTGTTTATTGCTACTTGTAACATAATCCTGCAAGAAACCTTATGTAAAAAGGCTATAAGAACATATTTTTTACATGTACGTATTCAATTTGACCCTACAATATAAACCGGGAAAGACGTATCTTTCCGTTGACACTGTAAAAGCGGACTTACGACCCGACAATGTAAGATCACCTAAGAAGGGAAAATAGCCCCAGATGAAGTATCACCACTCAAGATAACAAAGAGGTACATTCGGCCCCTGAGGGTTACCGTGTAGAGACGACAAAAAAGTGATGTAAGATAGTTTTCGTACTGGATTATTTTTTTGCAAGATCCGTGTATAAATAGCTTTACACAGTACCGAACTGAACTGACTTTGAATTTCAAAACATAAAATAATTGACGCGCCTTGTTGGACACATATTCGTACACTCTGACTTTTTGTAAATCATAAGGATCCTATTTCTATTTAAGTAAATAAATACGAAATACGATACCAAAACGTTGGCACTGAAACTATTATTTATGCCATAGCTAACATTACTTGT
The DNA here is from genome assembly GCA_963584085.1 of Pyrausta aurata. Classification (NCBI taxonomy): domain Eukaryota; kingdom Metazoa; phylum Arthropoda; class Insecta; order Lepidoptera; family Crambidae; genus Pyrausta; species Pyrausta aurata. Next base: position 2,276,409 of record OY757272.1, on the reverse strand, counting down.
TCACCGAGTCGTAATCATCGTTAAGGTTTTTTGCACTTTGAAACTGGTCCTAATTGATCTAGGCGTATATGTGGTGAGTTTTATGAATTACACGGTCTAAGGAAATAGTTTTCGTTCTCATTTTTGGTTTCGGCCGTAAAACCTTTTCGCCTGTACAGTCCTTGTAGCTTTTATCGCCCAATAAATAATGCATGAAGTGCTAAGTAATTGGGCACGATCTTTTCGTTTTTGGACGGTCCGGGCTATAGTGGGGATTTTCTAGACCTAGTTTTCATATCTCGTTTTGTCTCGTGTGCGGGGTTGAAATGAAGTGGGTGCAGAAAATAGGATTCTAATGCTGGTTCTTTGTATTTTATTGCTTCTATATTTATACTTTCTCTCACATCAAAGGACATAAATATGTAGATTTTTTTGCAAACAGCTGGGGAGGGAAATTCGCTGCGGGCAGAAGTGTTCCCTGGCAACTACAATTTTGACGTTTTCAAGAAGAGACATACATGGGCCATCTTAGGCCAAACAACAATGTGTTCCCCTACCTATAGTCTAGAATTTCGACATAAACTAAACCTAGTCTTCACTTCACATACTAACGGTTAAGACAGCTGCAATTTGACTGCACAATCATTTTGTGATTGCATACCCACACTACCCACACCAAGTTTTGAATACATGCTCCACTTGGTTATGTGCATACATTTGCGAATATGGAATAGTGTATGTTCTCATCGAGCATTTTGACTAGTCCCAAGGTAGAAGGGGTGTGTAATATATAATATAACAACATATCATATAAAGTTCAAAACATATACAATCACATGATATAATTTTGTTTAATATAACACTTTTTTAGTATAATGATGGAATGATATAATTTTGAATGATATAATTTTAATACGTATAACAAACGATTGAGCTAAAATCAATTGATATAAAGACCATTTAATATAACATTTACATGATATAATAATTAAAATAAATAATGTTTATTTAGTATAATAACATTTAGTATAACATTCATGTACGATAACACTCTTTTTAAATAATATTTAAAACATATAATGATGACTTCATATAAACTCCAATTTATATGATATCATATATAATATAAAAACAATTACATCAATAAAAATGCAGCTGCTAGGTTATTCAAGGCTTGGAGGATGCAGGCGATGATGCAAGCAAGCAGGCAAGCAGCATGCAAGCAGGCATACAGCATGCAAGCAGGCATGCAGCATGCAAGCAGGAATGCAGCATGCAAGCAGGCATGCAGCATGCAGCATGCAAGCAGGAATGCAGCATGCAAGCAGGCATGCAGCATGCAAGCAGGCATGTAGCATGCAAGCAAGCATGCAGCATGCCAGCAAGCACACATGCATCACTAATTCCACGTCTCCGGCGCTGCGGGAAGTGCAGCCTCTCCGCCCTTGCGCAACAAAGTGCAGTCACCCACGCTCACCTCCACAGCTTCGGCTTTTTGGTCGCCTCGGCCTTCGGCCTTCGGCGACCAGCCTCAGCCGCTCCGGCTCGCACGGGTGCCTGCCCCTTGTTACAGCGGGCGGAGGCTGCTCTCCCTCCGCGCCTCCGGCTTCTAAATTACACTCTAGTATCGGGCAGACAAGTACCACGGCGAAGTGACCACGGCGAGTCGGGGTTAACATAATTCAGATTTTTGATAATTAGTTTTAAAACAACAATTGAAATTATACCAAGTGAAGGTTATATTAATTTGACGGTTATTTCTTTTAATCATTATTTGAAACGTTATTATCTCAAATAATAGTTATATGAAATAATGCGTATGTCAAACAAAATTATATTAAATGAATGATATATAAAATAAGTTTTATTTCAAATTTTTTTATAAGATGTGAACGTTATACTAACTGGTATTATATAAAATGAATATTATGTGAAGTAAACGTTATGATAAACAAAATTATATCATGTGTTTTTATAACAAATGTATCTTATGTAAAGTGATCGTTATTAAAGTTGAATTATATCAAATGATTGTATAACAAATGAGACGCACCCAGGTAGAAGACGGATGCAAGATTAACGAAATTGAATATTACCGGCGCGTGTCGATATTTCGGGCGTCATTTTTGCGCAGTTTCATCTTTTTTTTCGTACTAGCCAGGATTTTTCTGCATTTTTTTCTTAGTGGTCTTTTCTTTCCAAATAGGTTTGTTTTAATGAAGATTTGCGAACATAATCTATTATTATAAAATGCTTTGTCCTGAATGATTCACTGACTGACGGATCAACGCACAGCCTAAACCGCTGGTCGTAGAGACCTGAAACTTGGAGGGTGTGTTCTTTGTATGACGTAGGGATCCGATAATATTATCATAGAATCCGCTTTTAAGTGTAGTGTACAAACTAAAGGTAGAGCTCCCTCAATTCCTATTTCATATAGTAGGTACAGTGCTTATTTTGTGATCAAGATGTTTTTATGCTTCTTTCAATATTTATTTCTCAATAGTCACACATTTTCAAGACAAAGTTATAATTTGCTTTGCGAATAATAAGATTATATTTTAAAGTTCTACAATTGCTTTGAAAAGGGTGAAGAATAACAATTTGCTAAGGAAACACCCACAAGGCTGACTCATCGAGGCAAAGTAAACTTTCAAAGGTCAAGTCGCAATAAGAACTACGACAAAAGTATTCATAAAACGTAGTTACAATAGTGCATAACTTTTAAGTACCTGTCTGTCTGTCTATTATAAGAAACTTGTGAGAAAAAATTAAAGTCTGATTCTCTTTTCTTGTCGAATAATGTAAACAATATTTTTATAACTTTTGAAATAATATCAGTAAATACAATAATTAACTATTCAAATTAAAAATACCTCGGTGTTCAATGATGAATAACGTATGTACGATTAATAACGTGTTTACCTTTTTTTAAACAAGTATGTTATAAAAGAATGTAATTAATGTTTACAATATTCGCCAAGAAAAGTAAAACGGACTTAGTTAACTCTTTGAGGGCGCAAATACCTCCTTGGTGTAGTAGTAAAGCGCGCAGGGTTCCAAGGCGTCGCCGCTCCGAGGTTCCGGGTTCGATTCCCGGTTGGGTTAATGTAGAAATCATAATTTTCATTATTGTATCGAGTCTGGGTGTTGTAGTACCACCGTTGTTTTTGATTTTCATAATACAAGTATATAAGCCATATGTACCTTTTGTTTGTGCATGAATAAATAAATAAATAAGCTAGGTACTTACTTTGCGATCAGAGCAATGTATGAGATTGGTATCCAGTATTGCTTTGTTTAAATAATAATTGTAACGTTCGTGTATGCGGGGTTAATGTTCTTATGGTTTGCGTTTGAATGAAAGAAAGAAAGAAAGAAACATTTATTTGAAACACAACAATACATACATAATTACAAAATTAAATTGGAAAGCCCATATACAAGCACTTACTAAAAAAACAAGTAGCTCGGCTTATGCTTTGTATAGACTTTCTACTACAGTTAATATTGACGCACTTTTAACAGCTTATTATGGACTGGTGGAATCTATTCTTAGATACGGAATTATCTTCTGGGGTAACTCGACTGACAGGGAGGTAGCGTTTAAAAGTCAGAAACGATGTATCCGCGCTATGTTTGGTCTTCATACTACCGATAGCTGCATGCCATATTTTATAAAGCACAGAATTCTGACACTTCCGTCCTTATATATAATGGAGGTGGCTCTTTTTGTCAGAGCCAATCCGCACCTCTTTCCTCGGTTATCTGACATAGTTACACGCGACCGACGAGATGAAAGCAAGCTGTGCTCGCAACGAGCAAAAACGGCTCTGCTTAGAAACAGTGTACTATGCATGGCTCCTAAAATTTATAATAAAATTCCTCAGACATATAAATTGCTTAACAACAATCAGTTTAAAAATAAATTTAAAAAACTTTTAATTGAAAAATGCTACTATAATATTACTGACTTCCTTAACGATAAAATTTTGACATAAAATAATAAATAATGTATTAATCAATGTTAATTGCCATAATATTATAATCAAATAAATATTTTTTTTACATGCAATAATAAATAATGTAATCATAAAATCAATTTAGTACTAAAATTGACATTATATATTTACATGCCGAATTTCGGTAAAACATGTTGATATCAATGAAAAGTTTTTAACATCTCTGCTACTGTGTTTGTAAAAACTATGTACTGTACACATGTTTAAGTAAATAAATATATCTTATCTTATCTTATCTTATCTTAATAAAAATTATAATATAAAAAACATGTTTGTGTATCAAAAAGACTCCGCTCAGCACTAGTCGTGATAACCATGTGTAATGTTTATCACGACGCTGATTTTCAGCGGGAGCCTCGATACTGGGACGCAGCACAGCGTTTGATTCAATTTATTATGAATACTCATAGAAATGTACCCCAAAAATATTTAAGAGGCAGTTTCCGATTTTTCTTTGCTCCCATTTAGCGTACTTTTTTGGTATAACGGCACAAAACTTTGTCGTAACAATCAAATTTCTTTTTAACAGCAGAAATAATGAGCCAATTCGACTGTTTGAATTAATTACCATAATTTTGTATTGTTGTTGTCGTAATAAGGTAAGAAGAATAATTAAATTGCAAAAAGTTTTAACTTTTTCCAAAAATAGAATGACTTTTTTTAAATGTGCCGAGTAGCATGGAAATATTTTTTTCCAACTTGTGTGATAGTTTGTTTTTCTAATTACAATTAATGAAAATCATTTAGTTTTTTAACTTGATTTTTTTATTTTTTATCTTAATAAAAAATTATGATAATTGAGATAACATTTAATTGGTTTGGTTCAAATGCGTTAAGCTGAGGTGAAACTAATATTAATAAATAACAAACACCATACCTCGTTAGTATCTAGCTATATATAAAAAAAAACTGTGACCGTTTTTTTTGTGTAGAACTTTATTTTACAGTTTAAACAAAATTGTATATCCGAGTCTTGAATTCAATTACCATTGTTCTCAATGGTAGCTCTTACAGTGTCTCTGTAATTACGATGGAGTTTCAAACAAGTATCATGGTGAGCGTTCACCGCTGTTGGATCGATATTACTCTATTTTTACTTTCTGTCTAGACCCGGCCGTGTTCTACAAATAGCTATTTAAGTAAGTATATATACTCAGTTCCTCTGTGAAAGGCACGACAGTTGAAAAAGAAAGTAAATAATGGGCTAAAACATTTACTTACATCGCTCCTGGGTCCCGACTCTCACGTCAATCGAACTTTTTCCGTAAGGTAATTCGATTACGAGGTTCACCTTTTTACCGAAAAAAACAAGTAATATATCGAAACGAAACACGAAAGAAATCGAAATGCATGTTAGTCGTTGCCCTGAGAAATCAGTCAATATTTGCTTCTTTCAAGAAAATTCGATCAGTGAAGTTTTTACTGCATATTGATTATGATATCTGATATCTGTGCCCGACCACCTGCTCGCGTGAGTACTTACTTGTCAGTAACCAGAGGGCTACCACGGTAGCCGCTTTCTGGGCAAGTAAGATTTAGCCCGTGTTCCTGCCGACACGAAAGAAGAAGAAGAAGAACTGCATATCTAGCCCCTGATTTAAAGTAAGCAGCTCAAGCAGTGTGATATCAAACCAACACTCGACACAATACAGAAAATTATTTTTAGACTTAATTTTTGTTAAGTCTTTATGAAGGTGGTAAGGTAACCTAACTTTGAACCCTGTAATTATTCGGGCGTTACGTCGTAACCTTCTCGATTGCCTAATAAATCCTGTATCGGTAGCAATAAATCGCTATCGCAAAATCGGTTCTTTACCGATTTTTGAAGTAAAGGTGCGGTGCTTTATATGTAAATCGTGGTCAAAATCATTATAGCTCTTTTCATCGAAGGTATTTGCCAACCTAGAAATAAAATTAGAGTGGAAACCTGTAAGTAACAATAAAAGCAGCTAAAAGGGAATCCCTCAAATTAATTTAAATAAGGCACAAAAAGATTCTGAGTGACTTAGGTTAAATAAATAAACATGCCCCAGGCAGCACACCATTTGCCTTAGTTTTAATAAGCCATAACCATTTGCCTAAGTAAGGAATTTTCTACCTTGTGTTACGAATACCAGACTACGATTATCTCTTATAAATACTTCTAAATACATTTAAACATCCATGATAATGTTCGTGCTCATCACACAAACATTTTCCCGCGGGATTCGAACCCGCGACCGCTGGCGTAGTAGTTATATAGAAGCGCTAACCACTACAGAAATTATTTCGTCAAAGGTTACGCTTAAGGTAAGTAATTTTTTAACTGTAACTTTCCACCCCTGAAATATTTATAAAATCGAAACTTTTGTTAGGCTTTTTATTTTATTTAATTTATGGTTCCGAAGAGGATATTAAGGGAAAAAGTATCTTATCCGGCCTTCAGACAAGAATCTAAGTCTTAAATCGAAACCTTGTAAGTTCAACTCATGCATGTCCCTACCTATGACATAGTGCACAGCCAACGCATATGCATACGTTTGCATATGCATTCGTTTGCATATGCAATACTCACGGCACTGACTGGCAGTTCAAACAAGAGCTCTGTGTTTAACGTTTAAATATTGTAGCGTTGAGATTAAATATTTTGCTGAAAAGCAATGTTGAATGTGTTTTAAATTTTATTAAAATTACCTATTTAGGACTTTGATAACCTTTTGAAACACAGGTAACTTAGTGAGCATTACTTATTGTGGCTTAACAGCCGGTATCACAATGTCCTTAAAAGGTAAGGTTACAATACTTAATACGAAATGACGTTCCATATTTAAATTATTCCTTGGTTGTCGCTTTTTTGTCGGCAATGAAACCGGCTCATAAGCACAGTCTTCTCAATCGAAGGCTAAGTGTTTTAAGTAGGCACTTATTTTATATGCTGCCTATTTTAGTTTTTTTAGTCGAGCTTACTAGACTTGTGAACTTAAGTAAACTTCCAGGAACCAACCAATGTCAATTCGATTGCGTTTCACGGAATACCATACACGAAAAAGTTACAAACAAATATTCCCCAGGTCCCTATACCAACATGCGTCATGAGTTACAGGAATGACGGTGAAACAACACGGTTTCTACGAATACGCCTAAAATATTTACACAAAGGTAAATTGGATTGCACATAATTTCGTTTCGGTTTGCACCCTAGGGACTCGGAAGGCATGAAGAATTTTAATAAACACCCCGAAAGGTACGATTGGACAGTTTTGGCATTGAAAATGCGATGGACATTTCGTTAGAGTTAAAATAAAGAATACATTGAAAGGTTTGCTGTTGTTTGGTTTGAACTTGCTGTAACACATAACAGAATATTGTATTACAATAAATATAACATCGCTTTTGTCTTCAATCAGGGTTGTTGTCAGTGAATTATGTACAAGTAATCGCCGTTTTTCTCTTCTATTATTTTGAGTAATTCTAATATCTTTATTCTTCTATGATACAATAAAAAACTGTAATATTAATTTAAACTTATAAATATGTATATAGGTAGGGCGAGATCTCTGCCGCTTTATCATTTTCAAATTAAAATCTTGCTTGCATACAAGACACAAACGAAGACGTGAGGTGCAAGCGATTTTGGCTTTTAAGGTGGTGGGGTGGCGATGACCTTAAAATACATAATATCGATTAATACTACATTGATTGAAGGTTGATGACAAAGCACTGCAACAATCGTACGTTTCAGAGACAGAACAATTATTCACTATAGCTTTTGCCCGCGACTTCGTCCGCGTGGAATAGTGACTTCTTTCTCCCGTTTTTTACACATTTACCGCTATGTCTTTGCTCCTATTGGTCGTAGCGTGATGTTATATAGCCTATAGCCTTCCTCGATAACTGGACTATCCAACACGAAAAGAATTATTCAATTCGAACCAGTAGTTTCGGAGATTAGCGCGTTCAAACAAACAAACAAACAAACTCTTCAGCTTTATAATATTAGTATAGATTGCATTACCTTGACCACCGAAAAGAGCCTAGCTCTTATGATGCAGTACCTTCCTGACATTTTACAGGGCTCATGATACTTGAACTAGTATTTCCTACAGTAATTATACTCTATTTTTGAATCACTCGCTTCAAGATGGCGAGTGATTATCGTTCGAAGATGAATTAAAAGTCAAAGGAAATAACTCGTTTTCGAACGAAAATCACTCGTAACTTTGACGCGAGTGATTAAAAAATAGGGCTTCAGTAGTCCGGACTCCAGTCGCTAGGCCCTGTGTGTTAGGCCAAGGGCGACACAGACGGTCGATATAGCCCTGCGTCGATTCATGTACACTCACCTGAAATATTATAAGCTACTTTTTGATGTTCCGTAGCTTTCCGTACCCCAAGCACGAATAATTGCGTCAAAGTATTCGTATAGTAACGTTATCATTGTATGATAATTAGAAAGCGCCTATACGGACGTAAAACAAACTAAAAAATTGACACTTGAATAACAATATATTTCAATAATTTTAATTATACATATAGATCGTTTTCACTAGTTTCTGGTAGTTGGTTATCATACTACACGGCACGGGAGTGCTTCGTGCTGCCGACTGATGTAAACTTGCTACGATTACTTGTCGAATACATCAAAATGTTCGTGATTGGGGTACTGTACCCCAAAAGAATAACAAAAGAATGTTGATAAACACATCCGTGAGCGGGTTCGAAACACTTCGGCATGTTACGCAGCGGCACCAAAAGAAAGAAATGTCTTTATTTGCGTTGAATTACACTTTCGAGCAAATCATTCATAAAAACCCCCGTTGCAAAATGAACAAAGAGGCTGATCAGATTTTCATGAAACATGGCCATGTAAACTCTAGATAAAATTATCTATGACACAAAAAAACGGTGCATTCATTTGGGAGTTACGATACCACTGACAGATATGTTAAAATTAAAACACCCCTCTCTTTTTGCGCCGGGGGTTAAAAGTAAGCGACTATTCGCGTCTGCTTATATGAGGCGATACAGCCTATGTTACTGCTTTTCACTGGCGAAAGCATTTTAAAAATTGATTTCGTAGTTCCTACTTGTTTACTTTTTTAAACACGAGCTAAGTATCTTTTTCAAAAACCCCTAAAAACGTATCTGACGGATACATTTAGGTATTGCAATAGAGCCCTAAATAAACCATGTATAAAAAAGACGGCTCTCTGTCTTATCCCAAAGATAACTATTCCACAGATGTTGTCTTTCATAAAATAGCAAAAGGAATGGAGTGAGATAATGTTTATATTCCAATTTGCTTGCCTAGCTCCGTTCTCGGCAGAGGCGAAAACGTATTTATCGACAGTCACGTAAAAAGGATAGAAGTATTCTAAGCCACTCAACCTAATATGCCTAAAATTATTATTTACATATTTAAAACAATGTTTTACACTAACATTTCTTAGACTTTTTACAGATCAAAAAGTAGAAAATCTAAAGACTAATAATAGTTGAAAAATATGGTAGGTACCAGGACAGGACGTGCTTTTGTATTTGAGGGATATTGGTGATATTGAAAATGTCTCTTTTACTTTCATTAAAACTTACAATTTTGCATTAAATAAAATAGAATAATGCTGAGTATGTTCTACTGATAACATGTTCTGTACTCTAAAACTACACCACAAAACAAATAGTTTTAGAAATGTCACGTCAATAATTCATTCTAACAACATCTGAGCCTTTAACTGCATGATTTTTTCGGCCCTAGCGCATTTTTTTAGACAACACACCCATTGTCTGGTTTGGAATGTTTTTCCTTGTCTTACGAATACTTTTTTCCACAAACCAAAATACAAAGTCAAAACATAATTTAATGATAAACAAAGCAATAGAAGTTACAAATTAACACAACATAATGGCTGTGTATCGCTGGTGAATTCAATCCAACAAAGTTGGAACAACGATTACTTCTATGCTTTCCGTTCACCATTTGTCTTATTCTCATTCCTTTATCCACATATTTTGCTGAGTCAACCTCCGTGCGCTCCGTCTTCATTGCTATGACAAATAAAGTAAACCAAGAACGTAAATTGAATAAGTATATAAGTTATTTAGGTGACATGCCCGCATGTTTTCATACGTTGAAAAACATCATAATGTAATTTTTGAAAGACGATAAATCTCTTTTTTTAATTTTAATCCTGATTCTAGCTAATAAATAGAAGGCCTTGCTTGGTTAGGGTTACCAACTGAAAAAAGTTTATAAGCTCTTTTTCAGTAAATTAAATAACACGAATTACTGCTTTAGTTATGTAATAAACAGTTTCCTCATATATGAATAGGAAACATTAAACAGCTGAAAAGTTTCTATCATAAGGTTCAGCTTTTTCTCCAACATTCAATTATAACACATTAACAAACAGCATATTAGGTGATTAAACTTAAGCAAATAAACATCAACTGTTTTTATTTTAAAACACTCAATCAAGTTTCAAGGGCTGAAATATGTAATTTTGAGTATTTACTTATCCTAATGGAAAAAATACAATAAACTTGACCAACGAAACTGAAGATATTTCATTTACTTACAAACTTGGTAGAGTCAACATAAACCTTATAACATTTTCTTAAGGAGTATGCCCGGAGTAGCCTTCCATATTTTTATATCTACGAAATAGTAAAACCCCAAGAATAAATGATTTTGCTTGTCTGAGAAGGAGGACCAAAGCCTTTAGACCTAGGGCTCGATTGCAACACTTACTTTTACCGTAAAGAACTCAAATCGCTCCTGAATTATCAAACTCAAAGGCTCTTATGAACTACGTCGATATTTTTGACTCTGGAAATCTTGCCATATTCACTTTCATTCAATCCTAAATCCCAAGCCATATACGGCTATAAAAAATTCAGTATCGCTCAGAGCCGCCATCAAGAACTAAAAGATGTCCTAGTAGTCGCGACGGTGATACCATCCGGTAGTAATGGACAAACGGCCACGAGACCCCAGAATAATAGAAGATATTCAGACTGGTAACAACAACCGAGCTAGACCATTCGACCCCAGATTAGGGTGGTAGACACCCCCAAGAAACCTAGCGTATTACCGACCTAACTTAAATACCCCCTCAGACCGCAAATACGTCAGTATTTTAGCCTGTTGCTCTTCACTCTTTAATTCTTCATACTTTATCCGTATCATTTTTTTATCCTTATCCCAATGCTTTTAAAGCTCAAAGTCACTTACCTACAAAAATAATAGGATTTCTTCCTACACTGGCACGTTTAGAATCCCAAGCGATTATTTCCATACGTATTGTTGTGGGAACTTATAAAGGGTAAACATGTCACTTCTGGGAGTATAATGTATGTTTCTAGTGCTTTCAGAATGACAATAGTTGGGTTGGGCATGGAAAGCTCTTAGTTGACCCCGCTATCTAGGGCTCGATTTAGGTCAAGTTATAGAGTAGTTATTTCAGTGTCATGGAGAGACTGACAGAATCCTTGTTCGATCACTTTTTTTAATAGCATCTAGGCAGACATTTGGCCACAATCTCACCTGATGGTAAGTGATGATATGGCTTAGAATAGATCATGTGTGACTAGTAATAGCCTATTCTCTTCTTGAATTCACCTAAATTATAATGGCTAGGAAACACATCTTCCGGTAGCGAATTCCACTCCCTAGCCGTGCGCATGAGAAATGTAGATTGAAACCTAGAGCGCATTGCTGGTATGTCACGACGTAAGGGTGAAAACTGCGCCCGCGTCTTGTGTTCCGCTGGTGAAAGGGGGCTTGGTCACTTGTATCAACCTAACAAGCTGGTTTATTTAAAAACAACACTCACTAAAATGTATACAGAAGGTTTACGAACATTTACTTCTTGCTAACGTCAATATTTTATACGGTAGCCACTTTCGTATTGTCTCGTAGTCGCTCGTCGTAGCTTTGTGTAATGTTACCACCACGGTAGTCCGTAACATGACAGATTTAACGTTACATATATCAGACACAAACACTTTTGAATTTTCATTTTTTTTGTATTGTAGCCCAAACATACGAGTAAATAGGCATTAGCATAATCCACAAAAACATAAAAGTACTCATAGCTTGAATATAAAATTCGCCTAACCAATCACAGATAGCAAGGTCGCTAAAATAGAATCGATGTCGGCAGGTACGTGTGCTGAAAATTGTATCCACCGCCTCCAAATTTCCAGGTACATTTTCAGGTATTTTTGAAGCTGGCATATTTCAACATACGGGTTTATTTGCAAAGAAAATGTAGCAAGACTATTTGAAATATTGCAAGGCTTTTTGGAGCGCATAAATTCATATTAGCCTTGTTAGTGTAGTATGAAGGTCATTGGTAAAAAAGAAAAGACTAGGGAAAAAAGAAACCAAATCTTATGGCTTTTGTCTTGGTTACAATATCTGAGAAATTATATACCCATATATTTACTAAGCAACAACTTACTGCGTACAGTTCTTATGTTCTATATAAGAAACAAAAAATAATGCTATGTTGAATTAAATTAGTGACTTATACCAAAATAATTGTGGACCGTTTATGAAAAGCGCCCGGACCGCCTGAAATCAATTAATTGTAACAACAGCCCCCAACCTTCTAGACACAATATTATTCTACATCAATTAGTTATTAAAACTATCCCTTAGCTAATGGGTTTACGCCTACACCCTTGTTAGTGGCCTTTAAACTTCGCACACCCAACTAAGGTCCGTTCCGTAAACTTTCAGCATTTTACTTAATTTATGTTAAGCTGCTAGATCATTTTCTCTGTGCACAATACCCTGGGTCTCTACTTTGTATGTCTATGTTTGTACTTTTGGAATTACACATGTCAATAACTAAGCATCTTATCATACTTAGCGATCTTTAGATAACATCGAGGATTTAATGAAGACAAAACTACTAAGATTTTTCCTTCAATATAAACTAGCGGCTACCTGTGGCTTCATTCGCGTACATAATTACTGTAACTCCAAATTTCATTATGAATATAGCCTTTGCGTTTTTCCAGTATGTAAACCATATTCATCAAAACCCATTCGGTAGTTGTTGCGTGTAGGAGTAACAAACCTCCATACATTCACCCTCACAAACTTTGTCATTTATAATATGTTTACTTAACATCTGGTACACTTACGCTGATCATAATGAAAAAGATAGAATCAATGCTGAGAGAAACTGATAGTGACTCCAATGGATCAGGGAAAACACGTCCAGCCCTTGGTACTGCCTGTGGCCTTACTCTGGACACAAAACCCGATCCAATAATTATAGCCATCCCTGTCACTCATACCAGGCCGTGTATACGTGTGACAGGGATGGCTGTATTCATTGGATCGGGGTTTGTGACCAGAGGAACGCCTCTGATCTCACTCTGTTCATTTTGGATTGCCGTCTCACTGTCCTATGAAAGTTAAGGAAAAGAGAAAGCACTTGTTTATTGCAATCTCTCTAATATCGTGCGCTAAAATCCCCGCTGCAGCCATAGCTCGATAAAAGTGAAGGTTTCATTATTTCAGTGCCGATTCGAACATTGTTATTCAGAGTAGAACCCCTAGTTATAACAGGATTGGGTCGGGTTTGTTCCATTCATCGTGTTCAGATAACAATAGTCTTAATGCTTTCTCAGGCTCAGTAAAGCTTTTCATAAAGTGAGGACAAAGCGATAGACCATGTTTGCGTTGTCTTATAGCAGTATTATAATGTCATCGTATTTATTTCTAATCTGTTCTATATTTTAGGCCTCATTAAATAGAGATTAACTTTCAACTTTTTTATTTTATTAACTAAAACTTATTCTGAAAGCGGATAGCTTTTTATTCATTAATTACTTATCTTTACATATAAGAAAATTGTAGAGGTCGAATTTCTATACAATAAAAGAAAATGCTTACGGGATATAAGAAGTGCAATAGGATTAATCTAATTTTTGTATATTTCTGTTATTAAAAACTGAACGTTTAGCGAGTATTGATAACACTTTTCTTTAAATGATGACTTATGGAATCCTGCAATTATCATTACCTAGGTAAAGAGCGCATTATTATATTACTGATTATAGATAAGATAAGATTGTACATAGTTTTTACAAACACAGTAGCAGAGATGTTAAAAACTTTTCATTGATATCAACATGTTTTACCGAAATTCGGCATGTAAATATATAATGTCAATTTCAGTATTAAATTAATTTTATGATTACATTATTTATTATTGCATGTAAAAAATATATATATTTATTTGATTATAATATTATGGCAATTAACATTGATTAATACATTATTTATTATTTTATGTCAAAATTTTATCGTTAAGGAAGTCAGTAATATTAAAGTAGCATTTTTCAATTAAAAGTTTTTTAAATTTATTTTTAAACTGATTTTTGTTAAGCAATTTATATGTCTGAGGAATTTTAGGAGCCATGCATAGTACACTGTTTCTAAGCAGAGCCGTTTTTGTATGGATAAGTTCGTTACTAAACTAGGGTTGATAGTGGAATCTTAAAACAACCATACAATAAACAAATCCTCATCAATATAACATCTAATTAGACCACTGCCTAGCCTACGGGCTATTACTAAAGTTCTCTAGTTTCAAATACGCTCTCTTATTAAATTCTCTAGTTTCAAATATCATCTTATCGAGCCTACCTTTGAGAAACCAGAGACGCGGTCAGGCCGATCGTGGTCACTGATCAAAGGAAGATATCAGATAGCCTAGCCAGGCAGGCAATGTGGTCACAGACTAATATAGTCGAAATCATAGAGCTGAGTGAATCTGGAAGGTCATGCATGAGCAACAACTATACAACTACACGAAATAGATACTCGTATTTGGGGGTATCGTGTAACTTAAAGTAATGGTGATAAGAAATTAAAAACCGTGTAGAGTCAAACGTGTGCAACCAGATTTTTGCTAGCGCTGCCAAGTTCCGGTAAGTTCATACTTCATGAGCTCTTTTAGGGTTCCGTAGTCAAATTGAAAAAAATTGAACCCTTATAGTTTCGTCAAGTCTGTCTATCTGTCTGACCGTCCGTATGTCACAGCCACTTTATTATGAAACTATTAGAAATGCACAGTTGAAACTTGGTAGTTAAGTGTATCCTTTTATTTAACCGCTTTACGATTCCCATACAAAAAATAAAAATAAATACATTTGAGGTTGGAATGTTTTGCTCAAATCTATGCGTGTGGGATGTCTATGGATAGGTCTTTTAAAAGACGCTTCCAAAGTGATGAAATGGGCGCCGTCCTCCCCCCTTTAAGCTTTTAACTAAGCAAGTGACAATGGATTACCGTGTCTCACAATGGATTACCTACTGCAAATTCTACAATAATAAAAAAAATACAAGCCATATTGACGCGAGTGCTCAAAAAATAATGACGCACAGATTTCAGCCATGGTGACGTCATTACGATTGCGAGATAAAGATAAACTATCAAGTTAGGTTTAGCCCAGCGGATCACTTTGCCGTCCTGCTAAAGGCTAATGAAGCAATCGGAACTCCTATCACGCTGTAACTTCGACTAATAAGACTTACGATTCGTACAAAGGAAAGGTTTTAGTGTCTTTCTTCTTTTTGTAGCACCTTTGTATTAAAGATTCCTTTGTTGAAACGTGACGCCGTTTTTTTGTCGCCCTTGTGACTGTAGACACAGTTTTTAGAAAGACTTCTAGAGAGGGATAGAAATCAGATCTTTTTTGTTCTAATAATAGAGATGGGTGACCTTACAGAGATAAGAAACAATATTAACTTGAAATACTTGCTACAACGTAAAACGTATGACTCAATTTTTTTAAGTTTTTATAGTGTTTCAGTCACAATACAAATCTTACTTGTAAGTGCAATCTCGCAACGCATATTTGCCCATGAATGTGTCAGTGGCCGAGTGGCTTAGGCATGCGCCCGGACAGCGTAGGACGAAGGTTCAATTCCTTGTCAGACGCTTTTTACTAGTGAAATTTATAACATATAAAAAAGTTACTTAATATCAAGGAAGTGCCAATATCCTACTTATGTTTCTATAGTTTGACAAAATTTGACGTTTAGGCCTTTTTATGAGTTAATTAATTAAAATAATTTAATACTTCATGTATACGTAATATAATACGTATGTCCATTCCCATTAAAGACGTTGGTCCAAAAGCAGTATTTTAGCAGAAAAACTTTTTTCTTACCCATACCTCACTGCGTTTTTATTAAGAAGTCACAATTCTGAAAGCTCATTTCATTGTACTTTCGACCTTTTCTTGACGTGTCCCGAAGGGAAGGAAATATTTTGTGCCATTGCTCATTTTTCAGAAGTTCCTCTGAAGTTTTGGAATTCTGCTCTTCTCGCTTGCGAGTGTAGCGGATATAAAAGTTAGGGTTAGTGTTGTGCTTCGGGTGGAATTGACGTATCGACACTACTTACTTTGTCTTCAAAATTAACTGCCTCAGTGGCGCAGCGGTAAGAGGGTCGCATTTTAAAGCGACGGCTGCGCCAGAGGTCCCGGGTTCGATTTCTAGGTCGGGTCAAAAATATGTACCTGGGTTTTTCTGTTCAGAAATTCTCAGAGAAGCCCGGAGTTTGGAAGTTGCGGTGTTTCACCCCCGTACCCCGAAAAGCACGTAAAGCCGTTGGTCCTGCGCCTGATTTCTCTCCGGTCGTGTCCGATTGCTGTCCCATCGGGCTATGAGAGTGAAAGGAATTGCGCCTGTGTTTGCGCACACACATGTGCACTATAATATGTCCCGCGCAATCGTTTAGTCGTTGTGACTGGCCACCGTAGTCAAAATCGGCTAGGGGGACTATTATTATTATTAGTTGTTCTTCATTAAATAACTAGTTAGTAGTAAAACATTAGTAACGAAATATAACTAAGTATATGATAAAATTGCACAGTCTTTAGCTCTGCAAAACTTTGCAGTTACTAATCACTAACGTAGAAATAAAACTTAAACTTAGACTCCTTTAAACAAAAAAGATATTACCACCAGATCATACAAATAATTAGATTCATGAATGATGTTGTTAACCCGTTCCTCCATTATTGAATGGTGTTGTTGAGTCGTTATTTTTAAAAACGATAATACCATTTTTTCTATCTCTATCAACGTCAGAGAAACTCGCAGCAATGGAATCTAGACCAGGACTACGTCCTCTTAACTCGTCAAGTATGTGTGAACGAGACACAATAGAAATTCCATTATTATGCGACTCCCGGGAGTCGTTTGATACCTGACTGATTAATATCGAAACAACTGAGTTATCGATACTGTCACATCATAGCAACCAAGTTATGTTCTCGGCACCGTGTAACTCAAACGAGATTGCAAATGTTGTCCGTTGGTGTTGGTGTTCGGTTTCCGAATCGTTTTTCCACGTTTTAGTAAAGTGAAAACCCGTCTTAAAGTTCGTAAAACCGTGTGAAAAACAACCGGCTTTTATATATTGCGACTGAAAACAATATTAAAAAAACAAACGTTAGTATTCCTTTATTACTGCGATAGAAATATATGACATTTTCACAAAGTAAAGTAATACTAATGTTCTTATTAGGCCACGGAGCTGAAATGTCTTCTTAAATTATGCTCTTATTAATAAAAAGAAAAATAAGTATTAATGTAAGTCTCAGTATCAAATAATAATTTCACTGTAGACGTTACTAAGCCTCAATACTATTATATATTCTGTGCCTTAATGAGAATATTTCGTTAATCCAAAGAAAAATATCCACCATCCTAAAATATAAATGGTTGCTATCTTATACTACATAAAAGATAATTTTGTTAATATAGTTTTTGATGAAACATGATTAATTATAAGAGAATAAATGCTTCGCTAGACGAAATTAATGATTTTGTTATCTAAGGATTTTAACTAGTATAGTTACTAACTATTAATTTTCACTTGAACTAACTTTGGTAGTATACTGAATTAGAATATCGATATATAATTTAATCATTTATCTGATGGATTATATTTTATTTCATAGATACTCAGAATAACATATTTACATCAGTCAGTTTCTTTTTTTATTAAGTATTGTGAAAAATCTTGAATGGGTAATATTAGTAACTGTAAGTGTTACAAACATTCTAAACCGATCTTAATATTCCTTTATAACCAAATTGATTCATCTCAAAATAAGATGAACACTAAAAAGATCTTTTAAATCGAATAGTTACTTAATTTTATTCTAAAAATTGTAAAAAGATTGTTTACAATATTCGCCAACAAAAAAAAAACTTAATTTGGTCTCTGTTACGCTTGGTCTAGCTTGTTTTTCTTTATATTTAAAATATATTTTACCCTAGGTTTCCTCACAAATTAATTGAAACTCCAAACACCACTCTAAGTTTATCAACTTCTCACAAAATAAATTGATCTTCGATCGGCCCTTTTAATTGGTTCCAATAATACTTCACTTCTGAGGGCCTTAGTTTATTTTCTAAGAAGTAACAATTTCTAAGAAGTAAGTATAACTTAACACCCACACAGGTTCACTTTATTATTACTCTTGATATAAGACCTAAGTGTAGCCTTAATAATGTCTAGGAATACTATGATGGGGTAATTTGCAGAAAATACGACGGTTTTGTATTTTGACTCAAGAAAATAGGCTGTGAAATCTTACCTGAATATTATAACAGAATGGTTTCTTTTTGGGATTCTCTTTCACAGTTATTACAACAGTATATTTTATGACAATAAGAGCCGTAACTCACCGAGTCACCATGGGGCGCGATGTCGGCTACGTATTCAAGTAAATAATATTAAATTGGTATGGTTGCCAATCCGTCATCGAGTGAGTTAGGTATCCATACATTTCAATATTCGACCAAAAGCGCATCATGGAACATCTACCGACAAGATGGATAGACGACCTTGTAAAGATAGCAGGATTACACTAGATGCAGACCGCTCACAACCGGTCGCTGTGGAGAGCTGTGGGGAAGGCCTTTGTTGAGCAGTGGACGTCCTTTGGTTGATAATGATGATGGTGACATTTTAATCATATCTACTTGGATACGTAGCCGGCGAGGTATGGCCCTTAGGTAAAATTCAATAAATAGAATGAAACTCACACCAATGTTTTCGGTAATGGAGAGTGATTGTCATTGTCTTTAATGTTTCATAGACCGGCGATGCCGATGTGATAATTTATTTCCCTAAGGTAGCAATTACTGATTAATTATGATGACGACGAAACGTGCTTACAAACGTAACTCTATACATATTCGAATAAAATCGACGCTGTACAATATTAATAATGGTTATTTACAAATAAAAATGAAAATCAACTGTATGTGATTTTGCCAAACGAAACGTAAAATAATTCTTAAAACTGTTCCGCCAATTCAGAACATAAGTACGAGTACTAGTAAAATATTTCCTGAAAAACCTGGAAAGCGCAAAATGTACGGTGGAGTTCCCAAAAGGAAATATGAAAGGAAGCCTGCTTTTAATAGGCGGAACACTCCGTTTATTGAAAAATAAAAAACCGCCCATCGCGGAGAAGGTAATTGAGTTTAGTGGAGCCTCAGCGCTCCCTTTGCGACACGGCATGTACAGTCCAGCCCGAAAATATATAAATATATCTCTTTTAATATTTTGTTATATAACTTATATTTCAAAAACCACTAGACCAATTCTGATAAAACTATTCTTTACCCTAAGTTGGAATATAGTTGTTTAAACTAAATGTGATTAATCTCGCTTTGACTTCTCGTTTCCGAGAATTCGACGGACAGACGGTCATGGTGAAACTATAAGGACTACGCAACGCTAAAAATAGCAACAAAAACTTGTCCCAAAATGAGAATAAAGAAATAACACTATAAATTGAATAATGTATTTGAAACTATGATATAAGCTATCACTCACTATCGGTTGACAGCACGTAAAAGTGCCATTACTTTTGCGAAAACAGTTTTTCACGTTAAGAGCATTACACAATACATCAAGTTTGAAACTAACTGACTATTATTGATAGGCTCTTAAAGGTATGCGAACCACCGATGGGAATTGAATATTTGATAATATTTGAAAGACGACAATGCTGGCTAGTACAAAATAAAACAAAACCATTTCCCAGAAGTGAAGGAAAACGTTAGAGAAGAAAACTTTACAAATTGTATAAGAAGAAATGGGCCTCAAAAAGTTGACTTTTCAGTCTACATCTTTATTTGAAATGTTTTTTGAACGTACTGTACACTGCCTAGTAATAAAGCGTGACGCTAGCAATCAAGATTAATGAAATGTAACAAGTTTAATAAAACTACTTATATTTTACGGCAAACTAATTTTTACTGCGAACTTATAACGCAAATTGCTTACTTCAAAGTTATGAAATATGTGAATACATAAACTTTAACCTAATTGGCTATTAACAGGTACTAAATGCTGGTTATTTGATTAAGTTAAACTATTTGTTTACATTCGCACCTTTAAAGAAATCTTTGAAGGATAAAAAATACATAAATAGGCCTTATTCGGTATTTTCGTTCAGTGTATTATTTTGAAATTGAAGTTAAATATGTTACGGTTTTGGATAGTAAAAGATCATTTCAAAAAGTTGTTACGAAAGCAATAATTATATTATTTTGAGTACTATTTATATGATATGCAAAATTGAAATACTTCCGTGATTATCAATGTTGAAAAATACGCAAGAATGCATCGTTTATTTACGGATATTTCACAAAACTCCAATTAATAAAACATCACACGGCTCACAGGGATCGTGCAGTGTTGACAATACAAACGAGAATATGTCAACCATGAAATCCGGATCACAATATCCAATATTCGTCGCACCGGAATCCGGAAATGTATTACCCGGATAGGATAATATGGTGATACATTCCGCAGACTTTAGGTGCCCTGAATATATTGATTATTACTGTGGTCAAGAACAATTAAAAGTTTTTTTTTTATATCTCTCGCTATCGGCCACCTAACCATATGTCTGTATTTAAGTTATTAAAGCAGCTTAATCAAATGACAAGAGTTGATATGGTATGAAAATTTATTCTAACACGACTCGTCATTGCCTTTTCTAAATATTTATTCATATTTTAGATACTCTCCTACCGACTTTCGGTAATGGCGGCCCTTCTCAAGAGAGAAATAAATAATAAATAAATAAAAATAAAAAAAATATTCTTTAATTCAGATTTAACATCCATACATTGTTAAAATGCACAAGTGACTTATAGCCTATGTTAGTGTGTTTTTAATTAATTAATTCAATACATTATAATCCAATTCAATTCAGGCCAAGACATGCCAGGTACGCGGGAGATATTATGGTGCCCACATACACAATACAAGGGCACTCTCCGTTCCTTCACTCTCGTTAATTCGATGAGACGGCTCCGACATGACCGAGGCACGGCACGTGTCATCACCACCAACTTTTTGACTCCAAGCTGTTTCCGAATATTCTGAAGACAGGCATACCTGTGTACCGTATACCGTTCTTACAAGTGCAATTTATGATATTATGTCTGTCTAGTGACAAAACACTATCACAACAAAAATAAAATCTTTATTCTTTCCTTTCCAATTATGTTTCATGAAGTACCTACAGTAAAGTAGAGTTCAGTACCCCAATCACTAAAAACTATCGACTGCGTAAGCGTATCGAGAAATGTCAATTCCTATGGAAATTGGACTAGCACCCCTGGCGGTGCGTAGAGAAATTACTTTTTAGGGTTCCGTAGCCGAATGGCAAAAAACGGAACCCTTATAGTTTCGTCAAGTCTGTCTGTCTGTCTGTCCGTCCGTATGTCACAGCCACTTTATTCTGAAGCTATAAGCATCACATAGCTGAAACTTGGTAGGTAGGTGTATTTTGTTCACCGCTTTCCGATTCAGATACAAAAAGTAAGAAAAAATAATATTTAAGGGGGGGCTCCCATACATGAAACTAAAACCTAAAAATTTTTTTTTACTCAAACCTATGCGTGTGGGGTGTCTATAGATAGGTCTTTTAAAATTATGTTAAGGTTTCCAAAACCATTTTTTCTAAAAGTGTAAGGTTTGAGATATAGACGCTTCCAAAGTGGTAAAATGGGCGTCCCCCCCCATCTAACTTTTGAACTAGGAAAGTGAAAATTTTGAAAAAAATATATGATGTAGATCTTAACAAAAACTTGCAACGAAAATTGGTTTGAAGAAGATCGAATCAGTAGTTTTTGAGTATTGCACATTTTTATCAACCGCAAAAATAACTTTGTCTTTCATACAAACACTATGAAAAACAAAGTTATTTTTGCCGTCGCATTATATTGTGATGTTTTCGTTAAGTGAAAGTAAGTGGACCCTGAATTCAGTTAAGGGTGGCACGGAACCCTCAGTGCGCGGGTCCGACACGCACTTAACCGGTTTTTAATATGGATTTTGACACATTTCTCGATACGCTTACGCAGTCAATAGTTTTTCGTGATTGGGGTGCAGTAGAGATTTATGACTGCCTTCTGTTCGTTAGTACTTCTAACTTACCTATTAAGACGTTTTTCTACTTTTCATAAAAGAACCAAGTACAAAATGTATGTTCTAGGTTTGCAAATACATATTATGTTTCACTGACTTAAATAAATTAGGCATCTATGCTGGTCTCGTTCGACGTACTAACATGACATGATTCATACACAAAAACACGTTTTAATTTCGTGATTTTAATTGAGCCCACGAAAAATACGTCGTAGCAAAATTGCTATTAGCTTTTACGATCTGCGAGGGATTTTCGTGTAGTTTTTGTTTTGTTTTCGTGTCCCATAAACACTGCTGGAATAACGGTGGGGTGGAGAATCCGAGGTCCTATTATTTTTTTCATAAATTGCCCGTTATCACTCCGTTGTTCGAAATTGCTTCGCGCTTTGAAATTTTATGGCTTGTTTATTTTGAATGTATACGGCATCATGTAAATGTTATAAAGAACGTATTTTAAGACTAATTTATAAAAGATATTAAGACTAGCAAAACTTAAAACCTAACCCTTATGACTAATACGTCACGAATCTCACTTGAAATAGAATTTTATTTCTCCACCAATTTTCATCATCCAACAATATTTAGAAACGTTATACTTAGAACTGTCACTGTTTATACAAAGTCTATCCTAGAAATCAGACATATGTTTTTCCTTCAGTATTGTTTATTCAAATCACATTATTATTATGAGTTTCTGTCTGAAGAAGTTTTTCAATTAATAAAGTAATGAATATTTTATTACAGAGCGTGGTCAAACAGAATCACAGCTTAAGTTGATAAGACAGCATATTTTTGATCGATATAAATGTTTTATAAGGCAATATTTGGTATACATACACTGCGATTTTGGATGGAAATAAATCGTAATAAATCTATCAAATTAAACAAATATCATAAGTAAGTTAATAAGTTTAAAGAAATACGATTACTTAGCTTAAAGCTTCGATTAATTTTTGCTTAGCTTATAGCTTTGAATTGTACACATGACTGTAAAACAGGGCAGTAGCTTGCATGCCAGTTACGCGCAGTTATGCGCAAATTTAGCAATTTGCGTCCTTGCATGCCTATATTCATACTATTGATATTCACACACGCCAGTTTTGAAGCCCCCGCGTCTACTTCCTTACATTGCATACTAAGCGTCTCCCTACACATACACGAAGATTGATTGACGTGCAAGTAGCTGGCATGCAAGTGTGACAGGCATGTGTATTTCAGCCTTAATAGTATGACCTGGAGAAAGACAAGTGTCGTTCAATAGACCTTTTGTTGCGCAATAGAGTACTTATACATTTTAGCCGTTTTATAAAACTACAATCTTAATTAGGCACCTCCTTCGCAGGAGCGTTTAATCTTGCAGATACAAACTTACTAATTATACTTTAGCAAAAGATCTACTAAGAATGGGCTACACTTCTATATTTTATTCAATCCAAATCCTGTTTTTTTTTGTTGCTACTCGCTACTTCGTACCTAATCCGAGCGGCCAGGATTTTTATTTAATTTTTTTTATTCGTTTGCGGATCTGTCACCCATGTGGTGGCCAGCAACTTTTTAAATTCGGAACGTGGCCTAGTATTGTGTTGTGACGAGTGCTAACGATTCCGATATTTTTTTGTTTTCTGTGTTTGACTGCGGAAATCGTTTGATAGCTCTACTAGTTGAGTTCAAAGGTTTGTGAGTAGAGATATGCATGTACGAGTAGCTCTTTCAATGTAATGATATATTAGATTTTTTAAAGACGTGTTGTATGTCATGGTTTCGATTGACATCAACCGGCGTATGGTAATTTTTGACTATATGTCTTTTGTCTGGAAATCTATTGGCTTATTTAATGATAGAGACTTTATGAATTACTCATTTTGTAGTGTAGTGTTTTTCGATGGGAAAACATGACCTTACTTTTATGATCTCAGACACGTCTCTAGCCAACGTCTTGAAGGCAAGATGTTTAAATAAATACCTAAGTAGAAAATAAGTAGATAAATATTACAATAATATAATTGACCAACATGCTGTTTTGTTTATTATGTATCAAAATGATCGTCCTCGGGGAACACAACGCGTACTTAGTTAATATATTATTTACTAAAGATCGATAATAACCATGTCTGTCGCGAGTGGCGATCAAATATTGATAGCATACGTCATAGTTAGGGCTGTTACTTTATTTTATCGAGTGTTTAGCTCAATTATGTTTTATATTTGGAACTAGTGGTCCCAGCGAACATCTTTTCCAAATCCAACAAAGCAAAAATCATGAAAATCAGTCCATCCGTTCTCGAGTAATAAGTGGTGTAAAAACACGGCTTTCTTTTATGTACGCATATAGAAGAAATAAAAAAGAAGATAGTTTTCTTTTTAATTCTGGCTAATTCAAACGTGGTTAAGATAAAGTTGAGGATGGAGTTCACCCATTAGAAGCCTATTCAATCTGACTTTGAAGATGTGATATTAAGATGATCCTAAAAAATTAGCAAACTGTTTTTGTCAGGTCAAAGAGGGCTCTTGCCGATTTTTCGTCAGAATTCTGTAGAGATATAAAACTGCATCGGTTAGGCTTCGAGTTTTGTCTGAAACTTAATAGGTACTGTCTTTTTTAATGATGTTTGACCATTTGTACTGTGCGACTATCATACTTTCTGACGCTTTGGGCGATTGTAAATTTTATCATTAATACATTGATTAAAACACTTTATGGATTTATTTCGCTCACATAACTATTTATTTAACTAAAACTATGTACTGACAAATAACATTTTAGTCTACCTGTGACCACGGATGCTGTAAAGCATTCGAAACTTCCGGCATTAAATTTTAAATAAAGAGTCGCGAAATAGATCCGTCAAGTGTTCTAATCAATGAGTAAGTAGTATACGCGTAAAATTGAGAACCAAATAAATATATTGAAATCAACGGTGCGAACTTCGTGTTACCTATTAATAAAATAGAGCCAATCCCTTGCTAGCTAGGAAAACTTTATCAGATTTCCAAGTACCGTCAACCTTAACTAATGTTAACAGTTTGTCGATATGTTGTTTCCAATAAAGTTGACCTTTCAGTGGATGGCTGCAACACACGCCATATCGGAAAGCGGTCAAGTACGAACTGCTATTTCTGGGTGCAATGTTATGTTAAATGACTGCATGATTTAATTCTGTTCTAGGGCACACAATTAATTATAATAGTCCCCCTAGCCGATTTCGACTACGGTGGCTAGTCACAACGACTAACCGACTGCGCGGGACATATTATAGTGCACAAGTGTGTGCGCAAACACAGGTGCACTCACTATTCCTTTCACTCTCATAGCCCGATGACAGCAATCTGACACGACCGGAAAGAGATCAGGCGCAGGAGCAACGGCTTTACGTGCTTTCCGAGGCACGGGGGTGAAAACACCGCCAACTTCCAAACTCTGGGCTTCCCTGAGAATCTCTGAACAGACAAACCCAGGTACATATTTTTGGCCCGACCCGGGAATCGAACCCGGGACCTCTGGCGCAGCCGTCGCTTTAAAATGCGACCCCCTAACCGCTGCGCCACCGAGGCAGTTAATTTAATTATACATTGGTGTCGTTTCGATCATCAATAAATTTAAAATCTTGACTCTTGTCAGTAGGGTAATCACAAAACTCCAAATAAAGGAAGATAGTGTAGTGGTGGGTAGAAGAACCGAGGGTTTCCCGCCTCTTAATGCCCAGTCAAAAGCCTTTCCTGATATACTATATCTTTAGCCCTACCCAACTGCTGCTACCCAACTCCAGGGGAACGCTTATTTATGGTATTTTTTACTAGGATCACTACTAGACACAGGATCGTCACTGAATATTATTGGAGCTTATAAAAGAGAAGCCTACACCACTACACTCCCTGCTACATTCTGGTAATCCTGCCCCTGTTTGGTCGGGGACAGCTCAAAGCCGAAAATTATAAAAAAAAGTAAAGTTAGCCTGTAAGCATCCCACTGCTGGGCAAAGGCCTTACCTCAAATATGAGGTAGTATGAGCCATACTCCACCACGCGGGCTCAGTGCGGATTGGCGGAGAGGTGTTTGCAAGGCAAGCGACCAACCATGCTGTCAGATTTTATCAAGCTGCCCATAGGGCCTCTGACTAGGCTTAACGACTAATATCAACCGATATTAGCCGGGACCAACTGCTTAACGTGCCTTCCGAAGCACGGAGATGCATGGAGATGGAAAATTATAAAGCGTGTTTTTAATCATCTCAATGTAATTAATATTTAGAGACATTTCATTCGTATTATTGATAGTTTGATTGCGGAAATCGTCCCCTAAAGAGGTGAATGGGGATGAAAACTTTAGTGACAATCTGATATTTGTGCGAAATAACCAGGCATAATTTTATTTCAAAATTTATATTATTCGCAGGTCTTTGTGTAAAGCGTAAACCGTGAAACTCTCACATTTTCGCAAACAATATCGAAACAAGCTGTTGTAGTGGCCCCCGCAGACCGTAAATGGGTAACGATCACTAATTATCTTATTTTATGTTTCAGGTAAGTCGTAAAACACCTCTGGGATCAGCCACAGTCTCCGGTGGTATTACGTAAAAGGAAGTCAACCAGATTGTAAGTACCTACTTTTCCATGTCCAGCCATCTTCTGAAGTTCTTTGGAACATCACGGCAATTTTAAATTTGGACCAAGTGGTTTTATCTGATAGTGATCGGGCGCTCTATAACCTAAACTTACGTTAAATGGGTCGGCAAATTGACGTAGGTTTCCCCAGCAATTTACCTCGATGCTTGCTTTTACCATGCTGAATAGCTGGTTTTTTTTTTGAGAATTTTTACTACACCAACGAAAATACTGGTTTGTTAACTTAGTCACCACTTCAAAACATTTTATTTTATTTGATGTAACTTGAAACTCGGTGTATTATCCATGCTCTCTATTTGAAATAAATAATTAATAGGTACTAACTCGTTGATATACCTACTTCATGTCACTAATAAAATACGTTTAATGGGACAATAGTTTGAAGATAAAGATGCTTTGTGTCTTAATATTAATAAAGATGTCATACTGAATCGGAAATTTACTGTGGGGTTGAAGTACTTATCTAATACTTATTTGTTCTAGATGAAATTTCGAAATCACTTCTTCGTATCTTTATCGCTCGTAAAAACTTTGTAGAGTATTAAATAAAAGTGATATTTTTGGATAAGCTATTATGTATAAATGTACACTGCTTCTCGATTTAAATTGTTTTTTCGCTCTTCTGATGTAAGTATTCTGAGTTATTTTGATTGTGAGTGTTATGCTCATGCCATACAACCCCGCCCTCAGTTGGTTAAACTGAATACGAATTAGAACGGTGAGTGACTACCTTGTTCTTTATTTAACGTCTATTGATATTAGTGAGCTATGAGAACTACGTAAAGAGAAGCTATGCCAAGCAAAAAATGTGTCGCAACTCGATGAAAACATTGTGACGCATTCCTTGAAATTCAAGTCAAAGAATCCGTTTATATACGTTGATGACAAGTGGCGTCAAATCATGGTGCAAGAAATTTGTTCGTAGTGTCAGTTCCATACGCTAGTAATAGTAGTTCAATGATTGATATCAACAAAATCACACGTACGGTGATATTTAAATAACATGCAAATCTGTAATTAAATATTAAACCTCCTTTTTAATTGTAGGTTGAGAGAAGAATTATTTTATTTTTAGACACTGTCCTTCAAGAGTTTGTACAAGGCATCCTATCAAACTTATGGCAAAACAACAACTTGCTTAGACCCGATTTCATGTTTTATTACAGCAGACATAACCAACAAATATGAATAAACACATAAACATTTTACCACGTCGCACATCGTAAAATCACGAAGCAGCCGCTGTTGTAATAAATAACTGAAATATATTACGTGAAAATGAATATGTCTGCATATTTTTCGAAGTAAATGAAACAAGCAATGTTTTACTGAGACTTTTGTGTTAGACGCATTGCGCGGTAGTCTGGACCAACTCTGGACTAGTTTTTCCTGTCGAACACGAGATGGCGTTCGGTAAACGCTGAGGCAAAATTCGTGTTTTCGTGAATATTTATTAATAAAATAGTAATACAATCATCATCATCATGTAGTGGGGAGTTAAGTGGGATGGGCTTCTCTATTTAAGGCTGCTGTCACCTACCTTCTAACAAAGTTCAAGTGCAGTTTTCTTCCCAAAAATGACTTAACTGACAACTTTTTTTGACTGATTTGTGTAGAAATAAGCTATCTACATAAGATGTAAGCTCTGAATTTTTGATTCAATCTTTAAAATGCCTGTAATTTGCAATCATAGAAGCCGAATTGACGGTTTTTCTGGTGCACTTTTCTAGATCAGTTGTTGACATCAGCTATCGAAATAACATAAACTTGAAGGGAATTACGTTCGTCTACAAGGTGTAGACTCTGTTTTTTTTATTTATTGCTCTGGTTATTCCAAATGAAGACCAAATTGAAACCATGTTTTGGCATAAAATACGCACCTAAAGACAGGCGATTATCTCTGAGATACATTGCACTTATTCTGTGTTATTTGATAAAACAATGTTATAGAGGTTCCTATCTTTGTCTTAGCATCTAAATTCTTGATTTTATCGTGTACAATATATTCAAAATATCTTACTAAAGTAACCTATAAATTTGAGATTTGGAGCTGTCACGAACATTCATCTTCGATCGAGATTTGACAGACAGCGCCGAGCGCTCGGAGGGGAAGGGTGTGTCGCTCGTTGTCTTCGCTGCTACTCTTTTATTTCGTGTATGATACTAATTCCAAATTTGAAAATATCACGCTTTGCACAATTTTTATACGGCGACCAATTCGCTTTGAGGCTTTATGCAACAGGCATAAAGCCATAGTGCATTTGGATAGTCGATGGTATCTAATTATAACAAAAAAGTATTCGTTCTTTTGTATCGATTAGTAGTTGTATTTAAATGATTAATCAATGTTATGTAAACTTGCATAGAAAGCAATCCTTATTAATACTATAAACAAGAAAGATTTATATGTATGGCGACTATTTCAAGAGGTTCATGAGTTATAACGAAGATCTTTTATCATATACAATTTGTATTTTCGAAATTTGATCAAACGAAATGTGCAGATACTAGGACCAAAATTATCGACAAAAATAATAATAAAAAAAAATTGACCATAAAATAAAATTGTGGTATATGATGAGCAAACTGTTTCTATCACCAAACAGTTAAATGTCAATTTTAGACAAATACTGAATTGATAAGGCCAAGAATAGGCAATAGTACCAATTCTATTGCATATGTATGGGGTTGCAAATAATAACCTTATTTATATAAAATAAAGTAATATCAGTAACACTACTTTATAGTTCAACAACGATAGACCGATTTTCATGATATTTAATTTGTTGAATTGGTATATACCTCTTACCCCTTAAGTTATTATAAAACAGGGCTGGGGCGCGCCGAGGCTGGATATGAAGCAAAGTTTTCTGTGGTCGAAGTTTTTTTTTCACTAAAAAGTCTAAAACTCTTCAAAGGACTCCAATTTAGGCAAACCATTTCTTTTTGAAGTCAGTGCCATCGCATGGGCTCTCTCAAGTTCCATCTTAAGCGACATCTATCTGGGCATCGACTCCAAAAAGAAATGGTTTGCAAATGGAGTCCTTTCAAGAGTTTATTTAAAACTTTTTAATGTGTTTTGTTTTTGAGGTCGGTTTTATTGAAATAGTATGGTGGTGAAGTGACCATTAACCCAACAAAATTGAAGACAAATAAGGGCTTTTGTTTTAAGTATTTGACTTTGAGTAGTAAACAAGTAAGTTTATAAATTTTCTTACATCATTCGAGCTTTGGATTTTGAATAAGAATAAACGGACGACAAAAAGTAAAAGGTCAGTTTTTCTTAATATAGACCGTATATAGGCGTTATTTAGTTCCACAGCCTTTGATACGCACTTGTACGTACATACCATTGGCCATTGGCGTCAATTCCATACTGTGTGGGACTTGTTCATGGCATTAATTCCATACGCTAGTAACAGTGTTTCAACGGTTTAAACCTAAATAAATAGGGCAATATTTTGCTTATTTAACATAACTTTTCTTTCTACCACAATCTACAACCACAACCTAACTATAAACTTGTATAGTAAAACGCTTGTTTAAATAGAAGCGTTTCATGTGATGTGTATGTAGTTAATATAAACCTGTATTCAAATTGTACGCAAATGCCATGAAGTTCCATGGTTCTATTCAAGTCCATATTCATATAATATTTCATTATTGAAAAATGTATATGGACAAAATGATATAATACCGGTGTTAACCAAATATTTAAATAAAAATTATCTTGTTTATCATCTGTTATTATAGATGGGCGGGTGGGTAGAAATCCAGTGGATATTTATCCAATTTATTCCCACCCGGTAGGTAAAAATTGATTTTTACCTAATTAACCCAGGTGTTTATTAAGAATGCTGGGTATTTATTACATTTACGTTGAATACTCATTGTTTTAAGTATCAGTTGGCTGTGTATGAATACCTAGACCTACAATATGATTATAAATATTATTTAAGCTATACAGTCAGTCATCATATTCACTTAAAATCGTTAATTATACTATTCGATTCAACATAATCGGATAACGTTGAGTAGTATGAACAACCTTTTTTTTAAATGAGTATAACTTACAAAAGGACAGAGACAAAAGGAGTTATCTCAACTTTGCAATATTTCACTTGATGACGAGGTACTTGGTAGCGGTGACAGCACTCAATGTAAATCTGCATCTCATCGTATTTATTTTGTTTTGCATCAGTATTTGAGTTTAATATATTTTGAGTACGTTTAAGACTTTGACATATCATTCCTTAATTGCTAAAGCATCCTTGTATTATTAGTATTTCATAACAATAAATGCACTCTACGCGATTTTAGTAAGATTTGTAACTCAATGTTTGACACTATTCCGTCGTCGGTCGAGAAGTTGTAAAAATAGTTATTACAAAGACTACGCGCAGCGTCATTACATTCAAAACTGGCAAGTTATAGCCAACGGTGATAGGACTGCGCACGTGGCAATCCCAGGTAGATAAAAAGATAAAGGGAAGGGTTGTAAAGGTATTGTTTTTGTTTGCATACTTATCGCTTGTGTGACTATGGCCATTGTGTGATCGAAGAGCTGGCAAGCAATGAATTTACTGAGCACTTCATTTTCTTTTTAATGTGTTAAATACTCTCGTAGTATTATCAGAATAACTCGTTGACGTGACCTTTCGTAAAATGCTTTATGGTTTACACATCGATACGTTAGGCTGCATTATTGCAGTAAATGTTGTCGATAAGCTTTCTTAAATTTCAACCACAGTATATGTAAATAAATGTAAATGTAAAAAAAAAAAATGTTAATGTATATATTTATAAAATTAGTTAGTACTTAATTCTTAGATACGCATAATGTACTGCACTGAATAAAATTTAGTCCTATAAAACTGTTTAACCATACACAGTCTCCCTTTTCTCCTTTGGGATTGTCAAAATGCAGGTACGCACTGTATTTGCAACTAAATGACAGTTTTTATTGGATTTAAATAAAAATATATCATTTTTATAGTTCAGTATTATAAACTACTTGAAACTAAATTGAATCGCACCAAAAAAGTGACAAACTTCAATAAAAATATTTCATTTAATTTTTATAAACAGGCTTTAATTTATACCCGGTATCAATTGGAATCGGGTGGGTTAAAATAGCGTGGATTGGATATTTATCCAGTGGCTGGGTTTATATCCGGGTAGGCGCCCATTTATATCTGTTATACATGAAATACTTGAAATCTTGATCGAAATTTTCTTAACTACATTTTCTGAATGTCATCTATAATAACTTGTGACATATTTCATATATCAAAATACAAATCATATCAAAGAACAGCGTTACACTAAAAAGCATTTATGTTTAAATAAATCCTCATAGCATCCAGCTAGTATGACACGTGGTAGATCAAGCGCAGAACCAATAGCATCATCCACCAATAACCCTTAGTCCCCGTTTCTCGTGGAGTTTGCATTCGTAAAAAAATACCTACTCTGAGAAGTCACGATTTGGGTGAAGACATAAAGAGGCAGATAAAATTTTTAATCTCAAAATATTTAAGAAATTCGTTACAACAATCCAAATAAGGACCGACTGACACTAGAAAATTGTTTTAAAACAAGATTCAAATCAAGACTTGAGTCGGAAAAGTCTCTATAAAGCATTTCAATTCCATGAAATAGCCAACACGGCACAACACTGGTTAGTCGTTGCAGGTCAGTGCGTGTTACCCGCCTCTATATGTCTTCACCCTTTGGATGCATTTCGTTTTTTCTATGCTGTAAGTTTTTTACGTTATTATAACTGTACGTTTGTGTTTAAATCTGTGAATTTAGTTATATAATTATCAAAAGGAAAATGTTCGCGAACGGAATTGACGCGAGCCCTGATTCCGAACTGTATTCACTGTATTCGTAATAGGTATTTTAAATACAAAAAAACTGGTATAACATTAATTTATCACATCGACTTTTATAAGACCATCATTGTCTGTGTTCATCATACGCATAGCCTACTACCTAGAGATAAAGTATCAAAATTGTTTAATTACAGTTAACGTTTTTTTGTGTCCCGGACATATAAAATCGCACACACACATTGATAAATTCGGTAAAATCTGAGAATCTCCAGACTGTCATATGGCTCTTAAAGCTAAAATGTGATGACCCTGTGCCAGTAAACGCCGCCATTAAATAAGCGTTCCCCTGTTGTTGAATTTGTGAAGTATTGTTTAGTGCCAATATAGCGCTAAAAGACTACTTCTACGCTAAAAAAATGCCAACGTATACAATTCTTTTGTTCATCCTTTTGAAGAACACAAGTTTTCACTGGCTGAAAAAATGTGTGTGTATTTTTAAAACGAGCTTCAACAAAACCATTGTGTAATGTAAGGTGAAAATACTCTACCTAAATTATTACTGTGGAGGTTAAATACTAAATGACTATATGACGCGTAGGCGTTGTAACCGTTTATCTAGCCTACATTCTAGAATAGTTAGTTCACCAAACAACCAACCCTAATCACATACTACACAAACACAAACAAAATCAGCTTGCACAATCAATTAAGAAACACAATCTCAGATCGAACCAATAATACATTTGACATACTGGGACAATACTAGTTTGCGTTGGACGCAGCTGAGTAAACGTACGAGAATAGAGAGGCTACGGAAAATAAGAATAGTTTGACCTCAATTCGTATAACAAAAAAGGGTCACAATTAACTGAACAAGCTCGTCAAACGACTACACATTAATCACATTTACCTCGAAATGTTCCCTGAAGGTTTGTTTATTACAGTGTTTATCTCTAACCGATGTAACTACGAACTCGTACTTCTGAAAATTATTTGCTTATACATTAACCTATAAATACAGGACGTAAAGAACGTACGAGCCAAATTCAAAGGGTTGTCGATTGAGATTAGAGTTCAATAATATTTATTTCTATATTGTTCCTGTATTCCAAACTCGATTGACAACCATCCCCATGAATTTGACTGGTACTTTTTTACAGGCTGTATACCTAGCAGATATACTTTTTCACTGATCAGGTAGTGCTTAACTCTAGCTAACACTACTGTAAGAAAAATATTTTTTATCATAGCTCTCGTTTTGATTTAACCAACTTCTTTTAAAGCTCGTACGAAAAGCAGTACAATTCTAGCGCTTAATCAGTCAGGTATCAAACGAATGCCGAGAGTCGCATAACAATGGAATTTTTATTGTGTCTCGTTTACACATACTTGACGAGTTAAAGCCTCGTAGCGTGATCAATAGTGAACTCAACTAATGGTTAAATGTCGTTACTTGAACACAGAATATATATTAGTGCACTTGAATGAAATGAATGAACTATCGATCATGCAACTGGTTCTGAGTGATTGATCTAAAAAATATAGGGGGCTCTGTATTCTGTGCCCCTACCAAATACTAAAACTATAATGCCAATTTAACCTTTTTGATACTTCTGCAAGTGACAATCAGGTTACGTATTATTCTGAACACATTATATGTTTAAATCTGGACATATCACATAATCTAGTACTATTTACATCTAAGCACGTTCCAATGTACCCAGATCCAACCCTAATTTTCGAGCCTTGTTTAACAGGAATGAACCTAATTTGCCAATTCAGTCGAATCGGACCATGTGTGTCCACACGACCGCAACGTTCGCGTGAGTGCCTGTTGTGGACTGAATACAGAATCATCGTTAGTTCGGTCCGAATCACACTTGAGCACAGCATTAAAAGAACAGCCTACTGGTAATATATTCAATAAGATATGTCACAATAGTAATAAACCACATGCAGCTTCTATGATACACAAATCATGAGGAAAATTTCACTGTAATTCTTAGTTCCTAGCCAAAGTAGCTGTTACTGGGCCCTATTTTTGCATCTTTACGCGAGTGATATTCATTGATTAATGTCTGATTTTTTAATGAAAATCGGTAAAACTGCACTTGGGAGTGAAAAGTTAACTCAAATTAAAATACAAATTCAAAATCTTTTTTACAATTTAGGTCATGAAATGATCTAAATTGTAAAGTTTTTTTTAAAGCAACAATTGATGTCCATATTTAAAGTCCAACATTACCAAACGGATTAATGAATAAAGTATTTCCTTTTAATGAATGTTTCTCAGTTCCTTTCGTGTGATTGCGAAGAAACTTTGGTGTGCCGAGAAAGTTTCCGAAATTGAAATAAACATTCATCTGATTGCGAATGAGCCATAAACTTTGTTGGTTTATTTATACGCAGCTGCTGGCGTCTTTATTTGACAATATATAATTCACATCTACGAGTATAATGTAGGCCAATAAACAATAGGACTGGGAGCAGAGCAAGCAAGGAATTGATTACGAATCATTCTTTCGAATCATATTTTTATTACCAAATAAATAAATAAATTTTATTCATTTTTATTTGGTCTTAGAAAAGAGGTAATTAATTATGACTACTCGTAGTTGGCACCAAATTAAATTATAACATGCAATTTTTGTGAAACGACTCTACTTAGTTTCAATATCTCCTCGATCTCGATTTATAAACTTGAGCCGTTTAGTTTTTCTTTTCTCGCTGGGCGATGTCCCCGACCTTGGTATTTAGTTGACATTCACCTGTGACCACATGTACGGCAGAATCAATACGATACAGCCAACGACACCACAGACATCTGTAGGGTTGCACGAAGAACTTGCAATAAAGTATTGCAGTGTGCAAAAAATTGTATGCGTGGATCCCTTAAAGATAACGTAACGATTGTTAAGAACAATGAACTACTATTACTACGTATGGAAATGACATCCCGAAGGAACCCCGTGCGCGATGAGTTGATGGTCACAGACCATCAACTCATGCGCGGTATCACAGTCACTCACTCCCGCTCGTAGCGTTAACCAATGAGACATTTGGTCAATTAATTTGTCAAAATGCCGTCTTGCGTTTTTAAAACATGCAAAAATAAAACCAACAGGAATCAAAACGATACCGGCGTTACTTGCCATCGGTAGGAAATTAAAATGTTAACTTAAACCAACATAAATATTTTTTCAAAATGTTATAAATGTTTTGTATGAAATTGCCGCCATTTTATTCGAAAATCAAAGATTATAAAAAGTGACACGCACAGAATGGAAAAGTAGGTAGGTAATAAATAGAGGTTAGACAATGCGATGTTGTGATATTTATTTTAAGGTGTTTTGCATTGGTAGTTGTATTTTTCTAGAATTATCTCGTATGAAAAATAAAAATTATAAAAATCATGATAAAAAAATAGTAAATATCATTCGAGTTTTTGACCTACAGATTTTTATTTACTAAAATTTTATTTATTTAGCTCTTTTAGATAACTATTGATCAAAGTAAGTAACGATTAAAACGTTTTGATGAAATAATATTCATTCAATACAATTAAGTTAAGTAGGCACAAAGTCTGTGTCACTTCTGCGGTTTCATATTCAAAATTCAAAATTTATGGAATACGTCAGTCTGTTGACAGTTCACGTCCAAAAAATGCGCACATTTTTTGCTTGGCATAGCGTCTCTATACGTAGTAGTAACAGCTCACTGGTTAAGAAGCGCCCTGTAGGGCGTCCACTAACAGGGATCACCATAAATCTGCAGTAAACCCATCCGAATCTTTGTAGATCTACATCTAATATTAAATCCATATATTATTATAGGGTCTGTAAAAAAATACTTTTTGTTATCGTCGTCCGTTTATTCCAATGTAAACTCCAAAGCACGAATAATATTTGGATAGGTATTTATTAAAAACGCCATATTTTCTAGTCAACTCAGTCAAATCCTAAAAACAAAGGTTCATATTTGTCTGTCCGTCAGTCAGTCAGTCTAAGTCGCCAGTCCGTCACTTCACCATAGACGCCGCGACACCTTATGATCCAATTTTTACATAAAGGGCTCCAAATCTGACATATACATACATAGCTTTTGCCCGCGACTTCGTCCGCGTGGAATAGTGACTTCTTTCTCCCGTTTTTTACACATTTACCTCTATATCTTTGCTCCTATTGGTCGTAGCGTGATGTTATATAGCCTATAGCCTTCCTCGATAACTGGACTATCCAACACAAAAAGAATTATTCAATTCGAACCAGTAGTTTCGGAGATTAGCGCGTTCAAAAAAACAAACAAACAAACAAACAAACAAACAAACAAACAAACAAACAAACAAACAAACAAACAAACAAACTCTTCAGCTTTATAATATTAGTATAGATAATTTGCATGAGAAGATCATAAAGCCAAAATGATTCGGCTGAGGTTGCCATCAATACGAATTGGCTATCAAAGTCAAAGGTTAAATCTATTATCATACATTGTTTAACACGATTATAGTATAAGGGGATAAAGTAAAGCCAGATTGCTGTCAAACTCAATACGACAAACCATCATTACCCGGTTAATTTATGCACTTGCGTCGTTCACCGCGCAGTGATAAGTCCATTCTAATGATAACCGGGTTGTCTAAGTATAGCCGATCCGTCTTTTTTTAAGGAGTTGTAATGATTTATTAGTGTAGGCTCATCTTAAAAACAACTCACGTCAGGATTGTGTTTCCCACGCGCTGAAAAGAAACCAGTGAACCTACTGTTTTCATTCATTTATACTGTACCTATTATAGATAGAACGTGTCAGAATTCCGAGGATTGAATTATTTGAGGCTTCGATGCTCTCAATTTCATTAACGAGGCTATGAATATTGAATCATATTCGGCTTGTGAAATTGATGAGATGCCTAATCAGGTCTCCAATGGGCTGGAGGTATGTTTGTATGTATATAAAAATTTAAGAGGATATTCCAAATACTTTTGAAAATCTCGAAACGTTTAAAGTCAGTTTTCTTTGATTAATAACAATAGTTAGCATCAGATTACTAACTTGCCTCGATACATGTTCACATCTAAAATCCAAAGTAATGTAATAAATTGGACTTTGAATGAAGATAAATAGAGAGTACCTATTTTCACGATCCCTGATTTTATTATAGGCTGTATTACACCCATTTGTTATTGTGGGAAAATGTAATTAAACATACGTGTCATGGCACCCGACGCTCATTAGGTCTACTTTGTCAATTTCATCTAAATTAAGCCGAGTGACCTTTTAAAGGCAAACATCCCACACATACCTGAACACCCTCTGAAAATGGCTCATTTATTTTTGGTTGTATCTTTATGATGTGAACATTTTACTCGTTTGTATCATAAACACACATGAATAACAAAATGTTATATTATTTGTCATTTTACATTTGACATTATATTATTATCAGCGCGCTCGCAACTGAGTCGTGATGTCATTGTGTCAATAGAGATGGGAACATGCATCGCGCCGCTTTACCGGTAAGTGCAAGCAAGATAGAGGACACGGCTCAGTAAAAAAATACCGATTATCTTTTGCACACCGCTTTCTACCTATAATGAACGTTGCTATGACCGCCAATATTATACTCGTGATTTGTCTGTGTCCTTACTTGTGGCAATAAAGATAATTTATAATTATTATTCATATTGTTACAGACAATTAACAATTTAAGCACCAAATTAGCGTGTTCTAATGCTGATTAGATTCTAGATATTTGATTGGCATGTTTAATTTGCTGTTGACTAGGATTTGAATGATTGGTATGTGGGCTAGAATTAAACCAAACAGTGTTATATGTTTTAGTTTCAATCATGTTTGTTCTGTTAATTTGGTATTAATTTATTTGTACAACCTTAAAGGGGTTTTACGAATGTTAATTAAGCTAGTAACATTAAAACTACGACTACAACAACGCAAATAAATTTAAAATGAAGTTCAAAATCCTATTTCACTACACATTTGTTTATGTACGCAGGCGTTACTGAAATTTGACAAGGTTTTAAATATTCATGTTGAAACAAAACAATGAAAAAGGTTTACTGTAATCCTAAAATCTGATTGTAGCAAATCTAATATCAAGCTGAGCTGTAGGCATTAAATGAATAAAGTGTATAATATAATTCAAGTTTATGTTTAGACCGAGATTACATCAAACTGTTCCAGACCAGACGAAATGAAATAACAAAGGCTCTAACTAACCACAGTGCATAATATACAATCTCAGTATTCTCAACCAACAAAAAAGGTATACAAGTATGGTCGAGGATTCTCGTGCCTAACCACTTTTTAACAAAAACTATTTGCAGAACAAGATACATAAACGTAATTTCGAACAAAAGACGATGCGAGATGCAAGAGATTTTGGCTCTTAAGGTGGTTAGGCGCGAGAGACTGCAACTACGTGTTGTTATCTCTTCACTGTGTTTCTATAATTAGGTATTTAATTTTAATTTAATTTAATTATTTATTCCAGGCAACTTAGGCCCATACAATAAATACCTTTTTATAACAACTATTGTACACAGTTTTAAGACAATAAATGATTATCTTATCTTATCTTATCTTATCTTATCTTATCTTACCTTAAAGACTAACATACATACAATAACAACATTAAAATTATAGAAATAAATGACACTATTTTGCTGGCGTAATGTTGCGCAACTTGGTGTCCGGTAACCGTCCGCGAAATCGGAAATAGAAGAAATAGACCAACTTATCTTGTTTCTTCAAATTAATGACATCATCATCAAAAAGAGCTAGGCTCTTGTCAGTGGAGTTTTTACCATAAAAACTCCAAATAAGGGAAAATAGTGTAGTGGTTTCTCTCATGCTGAACCGGGGGTATCCCGGCTCTTAATACCCAGTCAAAAAAAGCTTTTCCTAATATACTATAATTATCTTCGACCGTCTGCCAGTACCGATGTTGCTGTTACGCGTCACAAGGGAAACGCTTATTTGATGGCGGCACTTAGGCCGCGGCCCCATCTCTACGGCACGGCGCCGTAGAAATCCACGGCGAAAAAACGTGCCGTAGCGCGGCGCCGCGCCGTAGAAATCCACGGCGAAAAACCGTAGCGCGTAAATGTTGCGCGTAAGCGCGTAATGTGGTGGGCGACAGGCACCGTGCTCCAAACCACACCATGCGCATCGCAGTCCGGCGCCGCACCGTAGAATCCTACGGCGCCGCGCCGCGCTACGGTTTTTCGCCGTGGAAATCTACGGCGCGGCGCCGCGCCGCGCTACGGTCTTACTCGCCATAGCACACGATCGTCACTGAATATTGTAGCTTATAATAGAGAAGTCCATCCCACTAGACTCCACTAGACTAAACTAATAACGTGTAATTTAAATATCTTAAGTGGTAGAGACGTTTGTGGCATACTGTTTTCTGCCATAGGCAACACTTACTGTAAACGATTTTTATACTGTGGGGCTCTGAAAACAACGTAT
The DNA here is from genome assembly GCA_963584085.1 of Pyrausta aurata. Lineage (NCBI taxonomy): Eukaryota > Metazoa > Arthropoda > Insecta > Lepidoptera > Crambidae > Pyrausta > Pyrausta aurata. Next base: position 2,235,978 of record OY757272.1, on the reverse strand, counting down.
GCCCTGTTTTCATGCCCTCTTTTGTCTGTAATCGCTGCTCAAATTTCAACTCTCACTCTTTCAGATAAGGTTGTAATTTGATAAGGTAGGTATTAAGGCGTCACGTTCGCTTGAAATATGACGTTCCGCAACAAGTAACATTCGGATGGAATTAATCCGTCTAACTTTATGTCTTTACGTATTCTTTTTGTTGTTTTGTGTCATGTTTGTTGTTTCTTTTCTGGGCTTATTTACAAGTGCTTTTTGACTGATTGTGTATACAACTTGTGATGTCTTCATGTACGTCTGTCATCCTTGCAGTAAATAATTTAGTTACTTTTTTTATATGCATGTTGAAGTACTACAGTATGTTTTTTTAGTCCTAGTAACTAATATTAGGATTATTTTCAATTTTATATTATGCTTCCTATTATGCTTATTATCTTTTTACACAGACATCAACCAAAACTCATCGATTTATTGCACTTGCTAATACCTGCAATAATAATAAATAGCTGTAATATTTTTAAGATTCAGACCGAAAAAAATGCTTTAGTCGTTATGTCATATTTTTATACTCATTTTTATTTCTTATCATTGATTTTGTGTTGTTTTACTTATATTTATTTTTATTTAGGAATGTATCTTATTGTTGAAGAACGAAGTTTTTAATTAACAGGTTTCCTGCTCCCCCTGTCACACCCTGCCGTTTGAAATTAGCTGGCAACCGCAGCTGCCTCGGCGTTCAAAGCCAAGCTCAGCCAAGCTTAAAGCTCGTTAGTACGAATACATGTTGGTCTAAACCCTAGACGATAGAACGGAGTTCCTAATTGAATTGTAAGTCCTTAGTTTTGAACTGAAGTTTGGATTTGTATGCATATTAATTAGTGTTGTAACTGTGTGGACTCAAAGAAGTTAATTTTAAGCTAATATACTGTTAAAGCACTCTAATTACTAAGACCCAGATGCGTGATCGATATTTTACTCAACTAATGGTCAAATTTCGTTACCAGCGGTTGAATATTTACGTTAGTGTGCGTTTTGAAGAAAAAATACTTCAACATTCGGCTAATGTATTTTTTCTTTAAAACACGCACAATCATAAATAGGTATTCAACCGCTCTGGTAACGACATTTTACCATTATTCTTAAAAGATGAAATATGAAACCAAAAATTTTTTTAAGAATAAAATATGACACTGTGAGTGTTAAAAATATTATAAAACCATTTTACCATTCGTTTAGTAAACTATCAATCACGCAACTAGGCCTAAGTCCTATTTTATTACTAGATACTTTTCTCAAAAACTAAGAAAGTATCCATATTAGCTGCTAGGGTTTTTTCCAAAATAAAATTAGATTTTGTGCTACCCAGCTACAAATATTGTAGTTTTGAATTCGGAAGCACAATTAAGGACATTAGTTGGTTTTATGTTGGCCGGCCTTTTTTTTCAGCATCTGACTAATTAGGTTCTGTTAAAGTCTCTAACTAACAAACATTAGCGCAGCATCCAAGATCTCCAGACGGGTATACAGGTTGTCCCGTAAGTAATGGTTCAACCGAAAACCGTAGATGGATGAGGTCATGATCTATCAAAATAGGCCAACTTTGGTTACGAAAAGTCTCATGTTTTACGAGTTATTGAATAATTTATATTTTTAACCCATGTTGGCCTATTCTGATAGATCATGACCTCATCCATCTACGGTTTTCGGTTGAACCACTACTTACGGGACACCCTGTGTATAATACCAGGCTTAGAGGGAGCCTTCCTGTTTACTAAGACGACTTTAATTACATTTCCACGTACCTTGAGTAAACAACACACGTCGCCGCACAAATTGAACCATATTACTGGAGAAATAAGTAAATAAATGCCACAACAGGTATTGGAATATACACAGATTTTCCGTTAGACAATTTATTTTTCAGACTGTTTATAAATGACCATTTTTATAATCGAACACATCTAGTATGGAATCTTAATCGTCTTTTATATTCATTTTAAATATGTTTCGTGACCTATTTCACTTAAATGCGGTCACTCACCTCATGACTCTATCAATTTTGAGAAACTGAAGAAATTCTCAACATTCTAAACTAGTTTGTGTGCATTAAATATACCTATAGATATGTTCTCTCACATACACACTCTAGCATGCACGTAAACAAGACTCAGCAAAATGACATCTATTTGGTTTTGTCAATGGAATAAAACAAGTTTATTTTTTTACGGCTTGAGGCGTCTATTCATCCAATGTTAACCCCAAGCTACCTTCGTGTAAACATGTTTAATTCTCTCAGAGACCGCCCACGCGTCTCACACGTTATTTGCATTTAATTTAATCATGATTCAATGAGCCACACTGGTTGCGCAAATATTAGGAGAGTTTCCATGTCTGTAACTTTGATCGAAGAAATTCTCTCGTTTTATCTCGTTTTCTGTTTATGTAATGTAATTTTAAGGTCAAAAATTTACTGATGTTGTTGTAAAAAATGTCGTTCTTTATAACTTTTATGGCCTATTTCACAAGCGACAATTAAGCACTGACCAACGATAATTTAAATAGAACGTCATTTCGTATGAATTATACGGCAGATATTACTAACCGAAACTTTCTTAAAATTGTGAAACAGGTCCTTATAATTCTAGTTCGTTAATTTATTAGCATAGCAACAACGCCACAAATCAAACAACTTCATTATTCGCACTTTGATTCAAATAAACGCTTGTTTTCATTTTATCCAAACCAATTACTCTATTTTTTATTTTTTATTCTTACCTAAATTGGTTTAGAATGTTTTTTAAACACTCACAGTGTCATATTTATATTCTTAAAGAGGAAATAAGAAACCAAAAATTGCGCACGGGCGGGATTCGAACCAGCATCTTTCTGGCTTACCGGGCCAACTGCTCTTCCAATTGAGCTACCGTGCTGTCGGTCGACCGCGCGAAATTCTTGGTATTTCATCTTTACCTAAATTGTCTTTAAGTTAAGGTACTTTATCAAACTTTAACGTAGTGCAGGAAATAATTTCCATAATGCTTTCGCAAGAAAAACCTCTAACAAAAATTGCTTAAAAAAAGAAACACGATATTACAAAAGCTTTTACCGATACGTCTTCTTGCTGATTTTACAATCACCGGGGGAAATAAACATATTTTAAACCCAAACCTCAATGAACAGTCACCTCCATCAAAGTATTGTAACGAAACTATTTATTATGTCTTGTACCTTTCTACAGGACTATAAGCAGACCTCCGCGACTGCGTGCTCGTCAGTAAGTTGTTACTACTACGTATAAAGCTATGCCAAGAAAAAAAATAATCACACAAACGACGACACGACTGTGACGATTTCTTTGAAAATTTGAATTTCGAATTATGTTTTGTACTACGAGTTGACCGTATCATCAATTCATGGAACACAAAATTTGTTCGTGATGTCAGTTCCATACGCTAGTAATTAGTTCAATGGTGCTCGTTTTGATTTTAATCCATTTGCGTAGGTCGTAGCGTGATGATATTTCTTTTTTGTATGGGTTTGCTCTTGACTCCAGACCAAGCCAAGTGCGACTAAGACGGAGTCGAAGATGGAACGAGCTCGCCCAGAAGAAGCCTGTTCACTCTAACTTTGAATTGATTCAGATTGTAGTCAATAGGAAACACCGACGCGGGCAGCGAGTTCCACTCCTTTGCCGTGCGCATTATAAATGTTGATGAGAAGCGCTTAGTTTTAAACAGCGGGATATCGACAAGGTAAGGATGGTATCCTGCGGTACGCCTTGACGAACGATGGAAGAAGGGGGCTGGTGGGATAAGCTCATGGAGCTCCTTCGCACACTCCCCGAAGTAAAGCCTGTAAAAAACTGTCAAACTGGCAACCTTGCGGCAATGGGCCAAGTTATGGAGCTTAGCATCCACCAGTATACAGCCTTCCCCGATAAATAAGCTATTTAACAAGACATATTTTTTCAAATAAGACCAGTAGTTTCCAAGATTAGTAGTTTTAACAAACTATTCAGCTTCATACTTAATATAAGAATAGATTTTCAATTAAAGTTTGTCTTAAATCCTGTATTTATGTGTCATGAAATTTTGTTGAGTATTGCTAAGACTGAATGTAACCAGCTACAAGCATGAAACCCATGGGCCCATCAATTATGGAAGGAAGGGTCAAAGGGTCAGGAATTTGGGTCAAATTCATCCACGATCGATGAATGCTTTGGGGTTCAAGGTTATAGGAAATGTAAAATTGATCGCTTAAATTATTATTGTACGAAATGGCGCAACATAAATACAGCAACGATTTTTAACAGTTAGTCAAACGCTAGTTCTTAGTTCCTTGGTATGCTAATTTAGTTATGCTAATTTAGACTTATTAGTTTGCTCACTGACAGAAAGGCAAAAGAGGTAAAAACTTTTCCGTTTTTCTAAATCATTAATAATATTAAGCCAAGAAAAAACTATTTAGGTCTGTTAGTCCACTATCAATCATTTAATCAAGAAGATATCATTTATTGCGTTTGTCACAGGTGCAATAATTACAGCAGATATTATCTTCAAGACTTTGAGGTTCCTCTACAATGTACCATCGAGGTCTTCGCCGCCTCACCACCTTAAGAGCCACAATCTCTGGCACCTCGCGCCATTTGAAGTGCAGCCAGAGCCTCAATTCCACTAATTGAGTCGTTACTGAGTTGTGCATCAGTTGAACTACGAGAGTGCAACAGTGGCGTGTCACCTTTCAGTGCTGCTGACATTAAGCAAACGATGTGTTACAATAGCACTACTGTAGTCCAACACATGTCCAACAGTAGATGGCGAAAATACGAATACACGAATTGATGCCCTGTTGTTGTGTCGTGCATGCAAGCGGTTTCCTTTATTATGTGGTAAGGCAGTAGAGATATCAACCGTCTCTAAAGGTTATTTACTTTGAGTCTTACTTAGAACTTAGCTAAGTTTAATCCTAATTGTTTGTGCCCTATTATCGTGAACCAACCTGGATAATGATCTGACTTGAAGGGCAAATTAGAGAACGCTCTGCCGCATAATTTACTCGTCTGATGAAAGCAAATTAACATGGCCGTATTGTTGTTGGCGTAACTTAACACATCGTTAAACGCGAATTAGGCTATGAATACATAATTGTTATTAAGACATCCTTTATGATATAAGACAGGTCGGATAGTTTGAATTATAAACGGAAGTTAAGTAGCAAATAAATTGTAAATGATTTGGGCATTTGCAAAAAGGGATCCATCCTCGGCCATACTATCTTGTCAAGTGAGATGATTTAGCACTAACCAATGAACAATTCAAATACGGAACGTCAGTATATATGAAGCAGTGAACAGATAACGCTAATATGGGAACTTATTCAGACACTGAAATAAGCCGCAAATAATGTATCTTCTGTTATGTTATACGTCGCTATAGACTGTCAACTTATGTGACTTTTATGCAAACAATCTTAACTCTCCTAGAACCATAAAACATAATTAATATTTAGTTCAAAACCGCGCAGTGAGCTGATAATTGGCAATAATTTTGTGGGTGTTATCTTTCTAATATAACCGCTATAAATTAATTAGAGTAAGTTAATTAGAGGGCCCAATAAACCCTTGTTAATAAAGTAATGGATATCCGTTATTTTCTGCAAGTAATAACGACCATTTAAAGAATATTAGTTTGTGGATAACGTTTACCACACCCTACAATTTTTAGCTAGAATGTACAAAACTTTAGGTACCGTATAAGTCATTTTTAGAGAATTAGATACTAATTTGATAATTGTGCTTATGACAACGTAGGTACTGATCTTTAAAATATGATTATGCTGCTTTTTTGACTCAAAAGATACTGACAGAAACAAATGATAATTTCAACTCAGAGTCAGCCAATTTGATTCAGCGCAAGTCATTTGCATACAGAAATAATATACTTGTTTCTAAGCGCGAATACTACTCATTGAATAAAACACACACAAACTGTGACGACGCTGTAAAGTGTTCGGAACGTGGGGATGTAAAATTTAATAAATCTTCGCGAAAAGTATCCGTAAATTGTGTTTCAAAAAAAAATAAGGTCCAATTATTTTCACACCTGCAATGAAACAAATGTGTATCATTAGCAATAGACCGCACGAACTATCTAGCCTCTATTAAATATTTACTCGCCAATTTATAGGTTAAGCTGGCAAGGTTGTTTCGGCTAGTCCAATTACAAATTAATAGTATTCAAAGCGATTCTCAAACGCTATCGGTGCTAGGAAACTAGAACGGGAAAGGCCCTGCCTAATACAATATTAAATATGAACATCTAAATTCAATTGCGGTAAAAGTTGTTCAAGAGTAGATAAGCTATTACTACAGATTACATTGATCTTTCCTAGGTACATACATACTTAATATTAACTAACTTACTATCAAATAAGAATCAGAAAACATGTTAGCGTTCTATATTTCTACTACCACAGTACATAATACTAAGCTTTTACACGTTTAAACAAGCTGTAACGGTATTCATTCTGGGGTTGACCGTTCCATTAATTCCCTTTAAAAAAAAATAATAGGGTATGACTAGAAGAGAACGCCATATAGCGTTAAGTTCACCTTTTGTACAAATTTTGGTTGTGCAATAAAGTATAAATAAATATAAACAAAAACATACAAATGCTCTCATTGAGATTTGAAAAAACATGAATAGAACACTGATAATTTATTACTGAAAACATAATCCTTATGTCTACATTATTTGACCCAAATGTTGTTTTTTTACATGAAACCTTAATTCCATAGCTGCTATTTTTACTCGACTGCCGCAAACGGAGGGCAATGTTTTCAGAGCGAACTATTCAGAACTGCTATCTTGGTCGCAATAAATGGAAATTGACAATTCTATTTGAAATGGCACACAAACCTTTATAGGAATGCTCTTTGAAACAGTCTATAGACTAGGGGACAGTATCTTATTAGAATCATTTGAATCGGAGTTCCTAAAAAGTGCCATGATAACTTACAGTACTTGTAAAAAAAATGGTTGCCTGTAAAGTCGGTATACGGGCGAAAGTTTTACGTGACAACGACTTTTGATGACTGTCTCTCTCGCTCTTAGGCGGGCTTACCATGCCCGAGTGGAAGGGACGCGTGCCTCTCACTCGCTCTCATTGTGAGCGCATAACGTGAGCGGAGCGTAACGCAGTTTCTTGAAGTGTAAGAAGTGTAAGACGTTGTCACGTCAAAAGGTAACATGCAAGAAATCTTATTTTAATGGCTAGTGACAAAGCATGCAAATAGGAAGTCAAGGATACCATTGGACACCCATTTTATTTACGTATATTTTAATCTTACTTGTTTTAAAGCTGTATGGCGTCTAAGGAATAATTAATACCAAACATAATGACTATGCTACAGGGCGCGTTTCAACCTTCGAACATCGATAGATCACATAAATATAATTAATCTAAATACTAGGGTAAAATTTCGCAAAATATACCTGCGAAAGATGTAAAACTAAAGTTCGAGCGTCCTTTACAGCTAGTTTAAACGTGAAGGGTTAACAGATTTTGACATAGAATATAATATTTATAAAATAATTGAGGGAATCGTTATTTTAATATCTTATTGATGACCGCTTCTTTTGAACAAATTTAAAATGGCTGACCGAAAAGTGCGCCAAAAGTTTCATACGCCTTTAATTGCATTAAACATAGCGTATTATATACAGATGTATTATTATAGTATTGAAGCCCCTTTGTGTCACTTTCATTACCATCTTATTTTTGCCATGATACGTATGTAAACAAATGTTAGCTGGGTACAATAAGCAACAGTAGTAAATCAATTATGCTATCAACAATTATATGCTATCAAAAAATATATAATAACTTCAACCAAAATAGGAGAGCCACTTATAAATGGATAAGTCGAGGAGACAACGTGTCAAACTTGTACATTTTAGTAGTCCCACCGTCGGTTTTACAATCTATTCTTTTCTATTATATATATATATATATATACATATAATAAGACTGTAAAAGATCGATTTCTGTACATTGAAGATTTTTATGAAAAATTGTTACAGGGGGTCTTAATTACCGTAATAGAAGCCAAAACAACAATTTTTAAAATTTTTGTCTGTCTGTCTGTCTGTCTGTCTGTTTGTCCGGGCTAATCTCAGAATCTACTGGACCGATTTTGATGGGGCTTTTTTTATTTGACTCAGCATCACTTGGAGAGTAAACTAGGATAGAAATAATCACGCCAATAGACTTAGGGGGTAGGCAGAAAATATATATATATATAAAAGAAAGTCGTGTTTGTTACAACACTTATAACTTGAGAACGGCTGAACCGATTTGGCTGAAAGTTGGTGGGGTGGTAGCTTAGAATCAGGAAAAGCATATAGGATACTTTTTGTCCCGCTAGACGGGGCCGGGGCTGGGGTAGCACGGGACTGGGACGAAACGGTGGGGAGGTAGCTTAGTACCAGGAGAAGGACATAAGATACTGCATATAGGATACTTTTTGTCCCGCTAGACGGGGCCGGGGCTGGGGTAGCACGGGACCGGGACGAAACGGTGGGGAGGTAGCTTAGTACCAGGAGAAGGACATAGGATACTTTTTATCCCGTTCGATGGGGCCGGGGCTAAGGCGGGACGGGGCCGAGGCGAAACAATTTAAAATAAATGTGGGTGGAAATGAATCTGTAAAGTGTTTTAATTCAATGTGTAGTGTTTCCTCCATATTGGTTTGTATAAATTAAATGAATATTTGGTACTTTATGGTACTTGCCAAAGTATAACAAAACAGTGCCATGAAAAAATTTATATTTAGATCCATTTTTTCCACACAACAAAGTAAAATGTTAGTAAAGTAGTAGTTTTTTTTTGTGGCAAAGTAGTAGTTAAAAGTAAAGTAACCATATTATCCTATCAAACAAAGGAATTCCTAATCGAAATACAAATTGTGAACGTCCAAATAATCGGTATGGTCATAATAATTGATCATCTTTGATGTACCTACTACTTGCTTCTTATTGTTGTAAATATGGCCAATTTTAATGATAAGTGAGTACTAAAATGTACTATATAAATACTTTATATCTTGCGTACTTATAAGTACTTATACTTAAGTATCTTATTTGTAAAATCATAAGCCTATAAATTAAAAATTCTATCCAAAGTCACTATTCCACGCGGACGAAGTCGCGGGCACAGCTAGTTTCCTAATAAGTTGTAATAAGCGTTAGGTATAATTAAGCAACGCAAATGCTGATGCGCACGGCTGTAAAAAAAATATGCACACGCGTTGCTATTTCTTTGGTTATGTTATTTTGTATGTTACTTATTTTATCTGATTTTCAATAATCAAGACAGTAAAGAAAGAAAGAAAGAAAATGTATTCGACTCAAATAATTACAATCCACAAGATCATACCAAAAGCAGGCTACTTGAGTCAAAAAGGCACCCGCTCAGCATAAGTCGTGGCAGCGGAACGGATACCACGACGCTGATTTTCAGCGGGTGCCTTTTTGGGTAAAATAATCTGCTCGGAAATTAATTATGTTAATTAATTAATAAAAATATACGATTTCGATTTTCACATATTTTTTTAGTTGCGTTGCGAATGAAGTTTCGCAGTTATCAATTTGACAAGGTTCTAGCGCTTTAGCAACTTTCGAATAAATATGTTTTAAACTACATACGAAATGACGCTCAATATTTGAATGGATTATTCGTAGCTATATTTCAACAAATAAATCGTATCCTAGACAATGCTGAGATTTATGCTTCCTGACTCTAGGCCTAAGACCAATAATATTCGACGCCGAAGTAACATTGTATGCTTTTAGACGTGGAAAGCATTTCAATGTATTCTGTTAGTAATAGTTGACAGTAATTTATTGAATAATGTGAAACGGTTTTAACAAATTGCATTTGCGTAAGGAGTTGAGTGAGACTACAAGTCAATATTTATTTTGAGTGATAATAATGCATAAATAGTTAAAATATTTTGTGCAAACTTGAGAGTAAAAAGATATCTCTCTTTTTACTTTGAAACATTATAGATATATAACATTATACAAATAGTAAACATTTAGAAATTAATGATTTATTTTAAACTCTTTACCATCTCGGGTTTAAGTCGTTTTGGAATAGCAAACGACAGAGAATTCCTTTGATATGTGCTATTTATTTTTCCTCCTAATAACATTGTAGGGTTTTAATAACAGATAAGAGAAATGTTTAGTCAGTCAATTTTAGAGAAAACGGCCCTGAGTTTGATATCCCAAGGTCGTACACAATTTTAAAAGCACCTTACCTACCCATGATACAACATACGGCCTCATTCAATAAAAAGTCCTTCAATAAAAATAAAAGTCTCGAGAGCTATAAAGTTCACGAAATGTGGCCGCGCTACGAAGTGCTACGTCGTAGCAAGTTCTCGTAGTCAGGTGCTACGAGCCGTAGTATGGAAACACGATGTGGGGAAAACGGTTCGTAGAGAGTTAGATGGTAAAGTGTAGACTGGAAACGGGAAAAGCATACTAATTATAAAATTGAGATTAAATTACTCTATGATAGGTAAGATATGTACTTATGACTAGTAAATAATATAACTAATTTAGACATATTTTAGTATCCAGCTGTTTCTGACGCTCATGATTCCTGTAGCTAAACTATTATGCATGACCTTGCCGAGTGAAAGGGACGGGTTATGTGTCCAAAATTTTAGGTATTTGAGTAAGATATTTAGGGTACTATTGTCAACGATACGGACATTTTTTTTAAAACATTCAGATTTAGGATTTCGTTGTATATTTTGTAATTGTTATTTATATAAGTGATAACTTTGATATAAAGAAACTAGGTTTTTAGAATCATTTATCAAATTGAAAGCTCTTGAAAAGAATAATGATAAATTAAACTCATTTTGGTTTCATATTCATGGTTACCGAATATTAAGAACCTGTTTCACCATCGAGAAATAAGCAAAAACGAATAATAAACATCGAGAAACGAATTATTCAAATATGGAACGTCATTTCGTATGAAGTGGTGGACAGATTATGCTAATGGGAAGCTTTTCAGACATTGTGAAACCGGACATAATATTCTTCATATTTTTGTAAGACAACTTCTACGCTTCAGTAGTTCATCTTTCCTCAGTGAAAACTGTATTTTGTTTCACCAAAATAAGCGCTCGAGTAAAGTTATTTACTCAGACAAGAATGGAGTGAAATTGAAGATACTTCAATTAAAACTTCGGTTTTCTTTAACTTGGACTGAGATTGAAAATTACGCAGTGGTAATTGATAGCTATGAAAATAGAAGAGAAATTCATTACTGGAATCATGAAAGGATTTTTTGAAACTATTTAGGACAAATTTTATTTAATTACTAGCTTTTGCTCGCGACTTCGTCCGCGTGGAATAGTGACTTTTTTCTCCCGTTTTTTACACATTTACCACTATATCTTTGCTCCTATTGGTCGTAGCGTGATGTTATATATCCTATAGCCTTCCTCGATAACTGGACTATCCAACACAAAAAGAATTATTCAACTCGAACCAGTAGTTTCGGAGATTAGCGCGTTCAAACAAACAAACAAACAAACAAACAAACTCTTCAGCTTTATAATATTAGTATAGATTTTACATACTATTAGAAGATAGAGTTTTAAAAAAATACAGATATATTTTCTGTTGTCTTGACGAGACCAAGAGTATCTTTCTTTGCATAATTTATTCAGATAACATGACTCAATCAAAATGCACTTTGCATAATAAAACAACACATAAGTGGACACTCGTTTCGATTGGTTCGTTGAATAAATGAATGCACAGACGAAGTATTCATGGTTCGTTGAAAGCTTCATTTTTGGAATAATTTAATTGATGCGTAAAGACTCTTTTATGATTGAACGAACTAGTGACATTTTTAAATGATAATGAGTTTTTGTTATTACCAACATAAATAGCTACTGATTATTTAGGATTTTGTTTACTTTATTTTAACTTTATGTTTCCTAAGTAGCCATAAAATTTTTAAAAAATATTTACACATTTCTTTGCTTACTAAACAGGAAAAGTGAGAAACATTAATTTTCATTCCTACTTACTAAAAAAAGGATATAAAAACAGACAAACCCACCTGTTTTAAATTATATTATTATAATAATGCATTCAACATCGTGTCCGTCCAAAAATAACGACCCCATTTAAAAGGAAGTACTTAAAAATTTCGTTACAAATTCGGTCATCAAGATGAAATATTAATACGGCGTAGAATCGGCTGAATAAAAATACTATTGCGCACATTTTAATCTGTTACAACAATAAGTTCCAAAAGAGAATTGTTGACGTTCTTGCAACTCTTTTCACCGATTAGCAATCATTTATAAAATGAAAATAAAATATGCGCCAGACAGACAACACACCAATCGTCTGGTTTTGACATAAGGAATTTTTCCTCATTGCGTTACGAAGTAACAGACAACGATTATGACGGGGTCGTCTCCCATAAATACTTTAATACATGACTTAGGCTCAAATTTTCGTGTTCATCACAGATAATAAATCATCGCAAGCAAAAAGCAAAGCAGTCCGTTTTGTTTTGAAATAGTTTAAATCTAAAATTGCTCTCAATATGTTTAAAGGTAGTGTAAAATAAAAAATGAAGTATAATATCTTGCCAAAAAATCGAAATTACATTTCGTTTCTTTATTTTTCTGGTTCCCCTGGAATGTTTAGTATCTAAATGATTTAAAAATTATGCAAACGCCATTCTCGGGACCCGGACAAAAAACACCCGATCTGATTGATTCGGGAACGCAAACGAACTGGGACAAAGCTATTTTAAAAACGATTTGAATGCAAATAATGATTTGTATTCAGGAAAAATTATTTACGGTCGTACTGTTACTGTACGAGTACTTTATTTCATTTCATTTATTTATTGATACACACAAAAAATTAGAAATTACTGTCTTAAAAAATACAACATTTCAAATAATCTTTTAAAGTGGTACAGGACAAAAATTCAAAAACATGTGTACACAAATTCATTAATTAACTTAAGTGGAGATATGCAATGCCAAATAGAAAAAAAAATACAGGTAATAAATTAAAATTATCATACATTCAATTCAAAATTCAAACCATTCAAATTAAAATCAATGTCAAAGCAATTCAATCTACCATAATAATATTGCAATGACAGATAAATATAATTTAAATTACATTAAATAACATTTCAATCAATTAATAATTAGTACTCGATAAAAAAGGTGGTGGTTCTTAATTTAACTGTTTATATTTTTGTAGCGAATGCGCTTTCATAAGAACTTTATGCGGCTTTCTATTAAGCAGGTTAGCAAAGTTCCTATTGCTAGCTATTCTATCCATCCATTATATTTTCTTTTGATATTTTTATCAGCTGTTTAAATAAAAACAAGACAACATTTTGGGTGAACCCTAAACAAAACTTCATAAATAATCATGCACAAATAACCTCTCACCCGTTACCCAAAAATAAAACACATATTCCGTTCTATGCATTGTAGAAAAGAAAATTTTTCACTACATAGTCAAGACAACTCCAAATTGAAAAGAACACGTGCTTTTTTTTGTCGAGCTGTATCATAAAAAGTAATTTGATATTTCCAAAGGTCCACGAATGTAATCCGATATGCAAATAGGATCTGAAACCTTTGGCCCGGTAGAAACAATTGAATATCTGGACTGAGTTAATATGTCAGTCCCAGACTTGCTAGAAAATAGCTCAAAATGTACGAGTCGGGTAAGGTACTCGTACATGATACTACTTATTTTGAGTAAGGTTAAATGAAAAGCATAGTTTTCAGATACAGTGGAGCTAATACATTTATTGAAATATGTTTGTGTGATCATAGAGCTACTTCTAAAGAAAATACGAAAAAAAGACGTATTCTAACACTAGCTAGCAGTGTCCCGTGGCTTTCCCCCGTTTAAATGCCGGGTCTCATGAAATATCGTTATTCTGATGTATGAGCTATATTATTGTCAAGATTCATCAAAATTCATCCTGTAATTTTTGCGTCATGGAGTAATACGCATACATCCATCCACACAAACTTTCGCTATAATATAAGAATAATGTCCCGGCTGTGTATTCAGTGCGATTGCGTAGGCTAACATACTGTTACATATGGAATAGCACACATAATGTATTCTGTATGATTTCCCTTTGATCTAATTTGGTAACGAAATGAGCTGTACAAATGTTAGCTTTCGCTGTTTACCTGCCTGTTTCATATTATGAAACTTAATAAAACATTGGATTTTTACGTTATAATTATTATGTAGAAATGTGTAATTTTATCTATTATCTCTTCTATATAACTAAAAGAAATATGTGCTAGTTACAGAACTCATAACTCGAGAACGGGTGGACCGATTTTCATGCTTTTTACTTTGTTGGTTTTGTCGCGTCGTTAAAATTTTTGCTTAGTGGAAAATAAACCAAACGGTCATTAAGTAGTGTATCTTCTTTAATGGTGCTAAGTTTGAAACACAATACATATGTAAATTCTACATTTCTATTTTATGTTTTGACTAGCACCATCATCTTACTGTTATTTGATGAAAATGTAAATACTCATAGAGGTACACTATCATGAGACTGTTTATTGTAATCATAGACAGTAAATAAAGAAATATTTAATAACAATTCTTTTGGTTTCCTCTGGAGTCTAGATTGTGCTAAGCTTGGCAAAATAAAGCCTGGAGCGAGCTTAATTTCTGTACAAAGTTGTATCATTTTAAGGGTACAATTTTGTTCACAAGTTTTGGTCATTGCTTACCTACATTTAAACACAGAACCTCCGAAATATTTTTTCTATTTTTCCAAGCAAAAGGCGTACCCATGTTTACTCTGGAGAGTAATTTTGTTAGAACTCCCTCCCGACGCCTCGCGTTATGTTAACAAAAAGTAATGGGGAAAACCCTTTTCTTTTGCAAATGAAAATAAAAAGATATACCGTAAATAAAAGGAAGGAAATTGATCATAAAATAGTGAGGCGAAAGTATTTCCGTGAAATATGGGTGAGATATAAAATCCTGTTAGCATTTACGAAGGTTTTATTTTGTGATCATAATAGATATAATCTGAATCATTTTATGGAATGAATGGGTAATAAAAAAATTATTTTATCTTACTGTAGGATTTACATAAGAATACAAGCAATAACTGTAACTGTACCAAGTGTATACGTGTATACGAGTGCTTTGGTTATTTCAATGTAGTGTTTCAGAAAAACTAGTTTCAACAGGGGGCGTATCGCGATTTTGCTTTTATCCGTTCAAGTTCCAGACACTTAGCTGTGTCACCAAATTGGTATTGCGATCCAAATTAATAAAAAACAAAAGTAACTCTTCGCACCCACTCATATGGACGAAATAAAGACATGTTTGGTCAGATTAAAATATAGCGATACGAAATTCGCTAATCCGTTCAAAAGCCGAGCAGCTATACTGTTAGAGCAAGCTTACAATACGGACCCAGGAAAGCCTGTTTTCAGATACAAAGAGATTTGAAAAGGACACAGAATGGAAAAATGTAAACGCGCCCGCAGCCATAGCTAAGTTAACCTGTCAGTAATAAAAAGCTATTTCGACCACCTCTCACCTCAGATTTGTGTACATTGCCAGGACAAAATATAGCCTGTGTCACTTTGAAATATGTGCCCAAAAATTGGTCCGTTTTTTTAATTGCCTGGCCGTTTGAACTGTGCCCAGTTATCGTGCCAACACAAACAGTGACAAGGAATTTATCTTGCTGGATGAATTATATAGGTAAATACTATAGAATTCACCGCCTCACCGCCTAACTACCATAAAAGATACAAAATTGATTAGACCTTGCTTGCCCACCGTGTTTTGTTTTGTTTGAAGTGACGCCCGTTTTTGTGTCGTGTGCTGGCGTTTTTCGTTGAAAAGTAGGTAAGCGCCAGAAACACATATTTTATTATATTAGTTACTTAGTTATTGAAAAATCTGCAAAAAAGCTAAGAAAATTAGCCTTTCCAAGCATTGTAAGTAAACTTCAAAACTACATTCTTCCAAGAACGGACGACAGCACGTCAGGGTAAACACGGCGGTATCTTAAGCAGTTGTAATAAGGGTTAGTTTGCAACAAAAGTGGGTAACCTGATGTGCTGGCTGTACGTATGTTGCTCAAAAGCTAATTTTCCTTTTGTAGCATAAGTAGTGCTTCAAAAGATATGCCCAGACTAAGAAAACTTCTTACAGTATCATACGAGTATTCAAGGTGATTACTGAACTAATTCGCTGACTTGTTCGACCCTTCCCTAATTAGGGACCTTTAATTAAGCAGGAATAGACTCATTCGTATGTACGAATGTACATTCGTAATTCTCTTTGGAAATGTTTGATGAGTAAGGGCGCTGTCAGATCGCCTTGTAGCTCAATGATCATTGGCGAATATATTTTTTACTATATTTACCAATGCTTTCTTCAGTAACACTAGTTTACTATAAATACATAATTATTTAAGAATAAAACGATTACCATTACCTATTACTCGTATAAATTGCAAAAATAAAATAAAATAAAAACGGCTAAATAAAGCTGGCTAGTTTCTAGCTCAAAGGAATACCATAGCTATCCAACACGGCATCGCATCCAGCATTATAGCCTCCTTGCTACAAGGAAATAGTTTCGTTTTTGAATCATCATTATCAGCCGAGGGACGTCCACTGCTGAACATAGGCCTCCCCCATGGCTTTCCACAACGACCGGTTGTGAGCGGTCTGCATCCAGCGCGATCCCGCGATCTTTACAAGGTCGTCTGTCCATCTTGTCGGTGGACGTCCTACGCTGCGCCTTTGGTCGAAGGGTCTCCAATCTAGGACTTTTCTACCCCATCTTCCATCAGTTCTTCGCGCTATGTGCCCTGCCCACTGCCACTTGAGCTTACTGATTCGCAGGGCTATGTACGTTTTTGAATAGGGTAGTCATATTTTTTTAATGTTGTATGTCTTAGTTTTAATTTTTTCTTGTTTGTTATTAATAAAGAACGTTTACATATTGCACTTGTAATACGCGAATGTGTCAGACAAGTAATCGAGCCCTGTGTCTTACGCTATCCGAGTGCCTATACCACTCGGCCACCGAAAATCAAAAGGCTTGACAATGGTTGCCTCGTATATTTTATAATACCTACATAATATTGGTAACGATGTGGCTACTTAGCTCTTGTATGAACGAGGTTTTAGTCGAGCTATCGATCTGACGGATTAAGGCTTAGTCGGTGCTTCTTTTGATTAATCTCATTTGAACTGATTCCATCTCGAATTCAGTCACAAATAAATTCCGTAATTCTTATAATAAATGCGTCAGGAATACTATTCACTGAACCCGTTGCCATCTTTCTTTCGGTTTGACTGGCAGAGAATGCTTTTAGCATTAAGTCCACCTTTGTCTACTATGCGATAAATTCTTTAAATAAGTATATAAAAATTATACTTAATGTGACAACTTAAAAAGATATAAAAGTGTACTTACTAAAATAAATCCGACGTATGTTTTCAATTCCTTCCGTTTGGGGCATTACTATTTTAATAATCACTTGAAAATTGATAAGAACTACAGTTTTCAGTTTTGTACGTTACGTTTCTTGAATAGTAAATGAATTACCGCCAGATTTGGGTGTTATTAATAATTTCAAACCAAGTAATAATAATTATAAAAACTGAGTCAAAAACTCACATTTTAAAGAAACTAATAACGTCATAACGACAATCCTCCCAAACCTCGTCTGTTTGTTAAGGGCCAGATATTCCATTTTTACGATGTTTCGATTGAGTTTAAACATGGAAACACTAATTATTTAAATCTCGAATCTATATATGTTATAGAAGAAGATTACTAGAAAGCTGGATTGTGGTTGGAAACACGATTGTAATTACTTTGCTCGATAATAATTGCCTCAGAAGTGGGCCCCTTTTTTTTCGTATTTTCTATGTAGTTTTCAAATTATTGGACTTATATTTATGAAAATCACATATTTTAGTAGGTAATTCCATTCTACACATATACATGTTAAAATGATTTCAAAATGTTTGTTATTTAGATCAGAATAACGAAATATCTAAAAACACTTTATTTGACCTATTTCGACTTTTTTGATCTTGATTTGCTCAAGCTACACAGATGTGAGGAACAGAGGATTATAAGAATATACATTTTGACCACATAAGTGAGATCTCAGCTATGAATCAAATGATTTTTTTTTAGTTTTTATCGGTGTTATGTTCAGGCAAAGAAAGGTCCATTTTTTTCATTAGTCTGTATTCTTTCTTACAAGCAGCAAATTCTTCCAATTGTCTTTTTAAGATTACTTTAGACACCAAAGATGTTTAGGGCGTCCAATCGTTTTTTTCCAGTTTTATAAACATTTTCATTCATAAAACACTGATTTAGTGATTCTCACACTTGTGACGATGGTGATTCGCGCAACGACTTTGACGCAACAGTTGATCGTCGTGTCATCTCTGTTCTATACATGCAAGCAGAAATAGCGCTATCTTTTTATTCAAATGACAAGCACGAGATACCATTTCCTCATTCCCCTTGACGCCACTGCGAACGCTGGACCTATGTCAATTTTTGCAATTTTATTTGCGTACTTAATTACGTAAACCACCTAAGAACTAATAATAGCTAATTTCGCCGCGCCGCGTCACGCTCAGTTGGATCAGCACCAGTCTTATACTAATCAAAGGTCGCGAGTTCAAATCGGGGGTATCATGAATATTTTTCTACATAGTCACAATATTTTTTTAGAAAACGAAATAAGTATTTATTTTAATTTTTGGACATTTTAACATTTAAAATAAAAAAAAATAAAAATAAAAACTAATTATTTAATTAGTTAGTTTTTTTAGTTTTTTTTTTTTTTAATTAATTTAGTTTTTTTTTTTAAAGTAGCAAATCCTATTAAAAAAACTACATAACAATGAAAATAAATTTCAAAAAGAAAATTAGTATCAAAAACATCATCACCATGCGGATAAATCTCCTCAATGCCATGAGGATGGAACCCCCAACCTCTACGTGTTAAGCAAAATAAAAAGAGAAAGGCTGTAGCGACATATATAAATGTTGTGAATAAATGAACTATATTTTTGTACCAATCGTAGAGATGAATCCGTTTCTATAGTAACAGTATAAACAAAAAGCATAAAACACTCATGTCAAATTATTGTAGTTTTGAACATTTTCTCTATTTGGAAAAATCAGAGCTAAACCATAACTGTAGGTTTAGCAGTAATCTCAAATGCTAAAGCTGTGCCCTGGTGACTCTAGTATATTGGAGACGAGAAAATATTATATGAATTTGAGGGAGGAAGAAAATTATTAGGTGATAGGTCTATATTAATTTTATTTATTTATTTACATCTAGACTCCTGTGACAAAATACAAACATTGGAGGTTAAGTTAAGGTCGGTCTAGCTCTCTTCGTGTATGGAACTCAGGTTTCCATGTTATTTACGTACGTACGTACACATTTTCTGAATCGTGTAGTAATAATGCATTGACTATCTATCTCTTATTTGGTGACATGGACTTGAGCGACGAACATGGAGATTACTCAGTATAATCCAATTATATTTGCATTCAGAAATGTCAAATCTGAATAATTTTTTCAATTTTGTTCTGTCGAAAATGTGTGGAGACTGTCTTAATTTTATTTTTATAACCGTTCCTCAAATTGCTGTTACTGAATATCCAAAACAACTTTGGTGTTTGTGACACATAATAATTCTATTAATCTTGTAGTTAGCGCCAAATGGCGCTTCGGGGTCACGAAGGGTTCCGTACCATTATCTATGAAAATGGCATAAACATCATATCTGTTGTCAGGGAGTCCCATACAAAAGATATGAAGTCCTAATAATGGGGCAGCCCCCCTAATTATTATCATTATCAGAGTAGTTAGGTTGTATGAGAGCCACCTGAAAAAAAAACTGTTTTTTCAACGGCAACATGAATACATCCTTCCTGAAAATTTCAACCGTCTTACTATCACGATTCATGAGATAAACCCTGGTGTTGCCCTTTCGGTGTAGGAACTCATGCTCATCATAATTCATTCCTTGTAGGGAGGTGTCCCAAAAATATTTTAAAATACATATTTTAGGAGGTGTGATTAGGATATAAAGAAACCCATGCCAAATTACAGTTTTATAGTAAAAAAGGTCTATGAGCTAGACTACAAAAAGTCAAACATGGCAAAACCATATAAGGTTTATCAAAGTAATTGTGTGGGTGCGGTGCTCTAATTAACAAACCTAGACAGTTGAAAATATGGCATCTAGCTAGGTAATAATGTGTAAGCGAAGGAAAAAGTCTGAAAACAAAAGAAAGTTTTTTAATTGTAGGGTCTGAAACCGTTATAATTAAGTGGATGGAAGCTTGCACAAAATATGTATTAATGATTTATGAATAAGCAAATAAATATTTCTATAAAAAGTTATGATATCCCAACAAAAACATCAATGTGAAAAATGATAGCCAAGTTCAATGCTCAGTATATTTGATAGTGAACTTCGCCGAAAAAAGTATTGCATCTAAATGAGAGATTACTACTAACTACTTTTGCCTTACTATTTTCTTACTTTCTAACACATGATAGTCAAGTCATTTTTATAGTTCAGGCTGATATTAAGCGAGTATTTTAAGCGTGGTGTGGGTGACCTCGATAGTAATTACTTTAAACCATTAATTTACTTGAACCATTTCACGGGACATCCAAAACATACGCGGGCGACGTCGCGGGAGACGACTAGTAAATAAAAAACTTTGATATTATTAAAGGATTACTGAAACGATAAAGAAACCTTTGTCTTTAATTTAGCTTTCCATATTTGTAATGTTAAACGGAAGCGTGAAACATACTGCGCAGACCCTAGATAAACTGGGAACAGGGCAAGAGAATGATGATGATGATTTGAAATGTTATGAATTTCAGTGTGTAAAAAAAACCATGACAAAATTCTCGTGATGGGTGAACTTTGACTTATATACCTACTGGTTTGTACGGAACCCTAAATTTGAAGTGCCATTTCTGTAATGGTCTTCAGTCATCATCAATTGGAAGACTGATGGAAGATAGTAGTGAGACTATAACTGTGTCGACAAAAAGGATCTTAATATAAACCACCTAAATGTTATTACATTACATTTCCTACACCTATGGGTTGGCTGGAAGAGGTATCTTTTAGGGATAAGCCCACCTTTGTTCACATTGTGACTTCTTGTACCTATTTTCTGTACATCACAAAATATAATAAATGTTATCGGATATTCTTTCTTGTTTTTATAATGGTTACAGGTTGCTGGCATAAAGTGCTGACCAGTCGTGTGAGAATGAAATGCCACTCTTTGCGTTCCTTGTTCTTTCGATAAACGTTTAGACTAAAAAGCATGTATGGTGTACTAAAGAAACCATTTTGTAAAAGTTCTTAGGGGTTCTGCTAGATGGCGTGGGTATGTTACTTACAAAAGCGCATGAAGTATCTTATTCAAGAAAATTTTGTTCCTTAAATAAACACTAGATGGCTTAATTATACACGAGATTTGTAAGACAAAGTTGACAGAAAAAGTTTTGTGCGGGGGTGCTGGTGGGGGAAGCGCCCCGCACTTTTAACAAGGGGGCGGGGCTTATGAGATAATTTGACGGAATAAGACGGCCTTAAATGTTATTTGTGTAACATTTACTGTATGATAAAAAAACAGAATCATATTTTATCAGTAAAAATCAGACACCGAAAACTTTATAAAATTACATTCAATTTATTAAAACTATGCGTCAAACTACATCACTTTAGTTCAAAACTAATTGAAACTCACATTGTGCAAAGTTGAATTAATTTTGTGGTCGGTGTGAAATTTACAAATGGCTAATTTGAATTTGAGGATCATAAAGTTGAAACTTTAGTAAGCTCTTAACTTTATGAAATTTAGGCACAATTTCTTCATATGGTAAAATTACGTTACCAGCGGTTGAATAATAACGATTGTGTGTGTGTGTGTTTTGAAGAAAAATACCTTAACCAATGGTCATTAAAATAGCCATTCTGACATTTGGTCAGGTAGTTTTTTTTATTCAAAACACACATAATCGTAAATAACTTTACCATTACTATTGATGAAGAAATTGGGCCTTAGGAATTGCTGATCTGGTGTTTAAGGCATTAAATAATTACTTATAGGTACTACACTACGCAGTTAGTAGAACTTTGAGCAATTGATTTCTCGTTTTGTGTACTTTGCGAAAATTGAAACTTTCGTGCTAACCTAAGCTGATACCTAAACTTGTTAGAGTCAGTTTTTAATCAAAACACCAACAATGGGATATGATTAATTTATAAAATCTGCTACCAAAGGCTAGGGAGTGTTTCATAGTTGAAACCTAAGATAAAACGATCGATGTTTATAATTTTCATATTCCTATATTGAAACGAAATAATGTCGACAATCTTTCTCATTGGAAAACTATCAATCAACAGGCTGTTATTGGTTATCATCAATCCAGCCAATCACAGCGGTTGAATTTTGACTCGCGTAAAAAAAACTAAGGTCACAAACATAATTAAATCTGAGTCAGATGCTAACACAGTTTCTATTCACATCTCGATGGCCATTTTCTAACGACTGCGCCAATTCAGCGCACCTGAGGCCGTACTCTGGACACAAAATCCATCCCTGTCACTCATACCAGACCATGTATGCGTGTGAAAGGGATGGCTATATTCATTGGATCGGGTTTTGTGTCCAGAGTAACGCCACTGGTCATTTGAAGGCTACTTAAACTTTATAGGGGGCAAGTCATGTGGTCGCCTTGGTTTAATTATAATTGGTTTAATAAATTTTAATAAAAAAAAAATTAAAAAAAATATATTTTAATACTTGGTTTAATTACATTTAAATGGTTTAATTATAATAAAGCTGGGATTTTAGTCCAACAACAAAGGCAGTATTTTATTTCCATATGAATCCAAAATTCACGCAATGTTGGTATCAATATTTATTTCTATAGGTAAACTGCGAAACTGAGACGTCTCTGACGTCACTTTTGTTGTATTTTTCTCCAAAATAATGTTAAATGTTCTTCTTAAAGGTAAAAGAAAGATCGTTTAATTTATAGCAATGATAAGGAGTACATTAATTGGGAGGGAAATGAAAATAAAAGCGAAAAAAGTGACGTCAGTAACGTCTCAGTTTTGCGGTCGACCTATAGACATTCTGATATTCTATCTCCATGAAACCGCGCATAAACTGAAAACTTTATGTTGGCTGTAAGAATCAATTCTTAACTAGGTATGTATGCCTTCTACATAATAAAATGAAATCATTTTATATAAATAAAAAGTAACCAATTGGGAACACAACCCTATATTTATCATAAGCCATCCCCTACCTTCCCAATCTGCCTCTTTATCTGGTTAGATGTTACAGGTTCTGAGCCAATCCATAAAACGAATATAAAAATAAAACCTTTTTTTATTACAAACCTCAAGAGAAACACGTTCGCGTGTAGGCGTGAAGGGCAATAAAGAATATAGTGTTGTGTGGAAATGAGATTACGAGTATCAACTTGTATTTAGTTTTCTTTTGGGTGGTCTAAGAGCGGAAAAAAATATTAACGAATTTGTGAATTATACAGATACCATATAATGTTTTAAAATTTACGGTACTAGTAGTGAGATCGGAAACTCATAAATAAGGTGATGATGATAATTAAATTTAAGAGTTAGGTTCTTGTCCGTGGAGTTTTTCCTAAACTCCAAATCTGGGAATATGGTGGTTTCCGTCTTGCCTTCTACACTGCAGTTTCAGAACCATGGGTTTTCCGCCTGTATAAATAAGGTTCATGGTGACAATCCCGTATATAACTATTCTAACATACAATATTTAAAAAAAAACTAAAAAAAAGTATGATGTTTTGTTAAACAAGACGTCTGTTGAGATGAATTTTTATAGTGGAAATTTTATATAATATCAAAGCATCCAAATTCTGGAAACATTTTTTATTATTATTATCAGTAACTACGTAGACGTACTACTTAACAACCTAGACCAAGAGGGCATTAAACTGTTAAAGAAGAAATTAAAAAACAAATAAAGTGGTACTTATATGGCTGGAATAGGATTTCTCGTGAGAATTTTTATCTTTAATATGCTCACACTAAATGCTCTTAACTCTTTAAAAAGACACTTAGATGGTATCGCTCTCTTCTATCTCTTTCGCCAGCCCCAAAACTAATAACTAGTTAACTAGCTTGTTTTTTTTCGCCCTCGCCACACTGTGGAATGACTAGCGTTTCCAGCAACTTTATTTTTTTAGCCACAAAAGCTCTACATTGTCTCGTATTAAGTGAAGCTTTTCGTAAAATTACCCACGAACTTTTTGTGGTAGAAAACAAAAGTTAAATCGCTTGCCAGTTTTAAAATATAGGTAAGGTAAAAGAGCTTTAAGTTTTTTGGAACAAGAGTTTCGGAAATTTCTTGAAAGTATGATCCGCATAGAATCAAGCCTACTTACGAGTGGCCTTAATGCGGGTTCCGTATAACCTAAAGTTAAATTAAGTCGGGGTTAAAATGTTAACACTTTTATGTTTTTCTCTAAATCTAGAAACAACATGATTATTATGAAATTAATAATCGTATATTCACTGACAACTTGCTCAAAATATTGACACCTACTAAACAAATCACCAAAAAACACTATTGATGCTTTATACTAACTTTGTTCTCTCCCAATTAACTCAGATTTCCAATTTTCTTATATTCACTTCTCGTGCATTTCATAACAAAATATATAAGGTCAAATCGTTTTAAGTGATAATATTATTTTAAAAATGTCTTTCTGTACATCATAGAAACAAGACACAATCATATATTTTTTGGAAAATACAGCACCCTGTCAATTTAAAAAGTTTACTACGTCATCGGTTTCGCCTCTCTCAATTCAATGCCCAAGACTTCTTTTTCTCTAATCTTAACCTTAATTAATAAAAAATTACATCTGAAAAAAAAACCTTAGTCTCAAATTTTCTCAAAAACCAGCGGATAAAAACCTAAATAGTTTTATACAAAAATTATTAATTTATTGTGCTAAATCGGCCCTTTAAATATTATCACTTTAAAACAGGTGAACTTTTATATTTTTTAAATTACAAAAAATACAAAACCAATCTAACTCAGTCACGCAGATATGTTATAATATCAGTTATAATGCCATCCTCAGAGCCCTTTTGAGTCCGCTCCACTGTGCAAGTTACTAACTAAATTAGAAACAGTTTGTGCTGGCGAGGAAACCATTTTGCAGCTACAATGCAACTAACTTCACTCTTAGTTATAATTTAATAGAATAGTACATAAGTTACTGCTCTAGTAAGGGAATCCAAATGCAATTAAGGCCCGGTTTGTTGTCGACAGTTAACTCAACTAATGAGTCAATGTCAGAATGGCTATTTTATTGACCATTGTTCAAAGTATTTTTTCAAAGCACGCAAAATTGGAAATACACAACCACTGGTTACAATATTTAACTATTATAATTATATTACCTACTACTGCTTTACATAATAACGTGAATACCAATCGAAATAGGCTATTTTTAGATTTTCTTGAAAGTTTTTTGTAAAGAGCTAATACAGTTCAAAAGGCTTACAAACTCCTGCATATTATTTCTATCATTATTTCTTTCTATTCGTATACCTAAGCCCAGACTACGTAATTAAATTTCATATACATAGTAAAGCTTGTGCTTCTTCAACGTTTGCTTAGTGTAGAGGCTGAAGTAAATTATAAATGTCTGAATTTAAACTACTCATGTCTATTAATATTATGATGTATCACCTGATAAACCAAAGAAAGATAAATATTACATGTCATATTTGGCTATTATAACACTCATTCAGTAACCCAATACGACCTATGTTACCCTACCTACAACATAATTCAAACGGTACAAACATCGCAAAGCTATCTAACCTAATGCACTTTTTCAATGCGCAGTGAGAGGCACCACTGCAATCCAACTACGAGTTCTAAAAGTCTAGCCTTTTTGTCACTATCCAGGTAAGCTATTAATTTCCAGGCTGACCATTTGGCTTTCAGAAACGTATAGTCAGCAGTGGCCATTAGGACGACTTACAAAAATACTAATGGATTTTCGTAATGAATTTTCGTTTCATAATTTCTTCTTGGATGACTCATTTCACTTCTAAAGACGTACAGACTTACTAATTGGGTATGATGTCCTCTTAGCTCTGTATAATTAAGAAGGTATGATATTTAAGTACTTGAGAGGTACAGAGATCATAAAATTCATCATTACGTGTAAGATTTTATCTCTACTCTACCGAAAATAAGTATTTCACTTATTGATTAAAATACTAACGAATTAATTTCACGAACACTTATTTTCAATTCAGAACCAAATATATTCACTTTAGTTTTGACACTCATATTGTAAATCATAAAAAAACAGGTACCTAGTTGCTTTCAATACGAGGTACTTTGCAAGCAAAGCAAGGCTCTGCTAATCTGTGATCTTCATTTAGAATGTCAATAAATTAGAAAATAGTAAAAGTAAAGAAGTAAAGTTAGCCTGTAAGCATCCCACTGCTGGGCAAAGGCCTTAGACAATAATAAAAAATAATTTAGAATGTCAATTAAGCCCTCGATATCAAATTAAATTCTAAAAATAACTTCAAAAAAAACTTTCCACCTCATCTCTTTTTTGCAGATGGCGTAAAATTCTAAGAGCCAGATGTTATTTTTTCAGCTTGAAAAGCGTCTGAAAGCAAAGAAAGCTTCGTGACATAAAAATAAACCTATTAGTTGAGCAAATCGTTTCTACTTCATTTTATTTTATGCTCTACTTTCAATCTTCCAGGCAAACAATCGGTCTAAACATTCAATGAAAAATAACAACCTTACCACAGTAGGAGGCGGTCCAAAAGATTTGTGAAGTCAAGCAAAAGTTTCAATGTGACCTTAAAATATTTATTCATTTGTATCTGAAGCATTCTTAGATAACTTTGTGTTAAATACATTTATTGAGACCAAAAAAATTAAAACTAAAACATGCATGAAATCATAGAATTAAGATTGTAACCTACTCTATTCAAAAACGAAATCATTATTGAGGCAAGGCGGCGATAATGTTGGCTGCGTTTCCGCATTAGATAGCACACATAGCTTTATTCATCCACAATGAGTATGAAAAATTCAACTGTAATAAATTAAAATTTACCTATAATATGGGTATATTCTATGATTTTTAAGAAACCGTAAAGTGTAGGTACTTATAAATATCCAATGACCTCAAATTACGCGAAATGTTTCAGGTTATTTGACTGAAAAATCGAGTGAAAACAAACACGGGTATGTTGATGACTCGGCCTTTTGTAACTTTAGCATTTTGTAAAAACCTTTTCACCAAGGTGAAACTTGTGAACTGAAAAAGTAAAGAAGCACCGAGAAATAGATTGGTTATTTCTATTTATGGCAACACAGGAATGTTTTTTCGATTTAGTAGCTTCAAAGTTATGTTCGATTAAAGTCATTTGAATATAGAAATCATATTTGATAGACCATATTTAAGTGAATCTATCAAGAACGTAATGGGTAGGTAAATTTATTTTTATTTATAATCAGGCAACACAATTAAGCAATAAAGGCCTATAGTATACCTTATAGACTAACATTTAGATTTCAAACAAAATATACGAACTTCATTTTTACTTACCAATTGAAAGTACAATTTTGATGTTATTTCTAGCCATGTCTGACTAGTAGCTTATTATCTCATCTTAACAGCGAGTTCTGCCAATAAGAAAATAATGTCAAAGGAAAGTTATGACTTTCCAAAGCACTGTCGGTAACAGACGCAATAGAAACACGAAAACACGAATTTAATAACGAATTTTACAGGAAAACTGATCCAGGCTTCCATGCAGGACGCTTTATCCTTTTACGTATTTTCAGTTAGCGACAGGAAACATCAAAAAATTCGTGAACAATTAAGAATTTTACTGTAGATTCCCAACTTTACGATTATTTCGGCGGTAAAAATACTTTTTAATTTACATAATTTAGCTGCGTTTCATCTTCATAACTGTTTTAGTAAAAAGTTCTAATTAAATCTTTTGCGAGGTGCTGTTAATTAGTGAAATGAAATTGAAAGAATTTTTTCCTTATTTAGACAAAAACATGGACTAATTTCCTTTTGTTAATTTTTTTTGCCTTGAAAGAGATAATTTTTTGATTATTAACGTAAAGACTTTTAATTTTTGCGTTAAATTACTAAAATGTGAACATAATAGGCAAGAAAATATCAGTTGCTACATGCTATGACTCAGCGCTATAAATGTTTCATATGCGCACACTAATGCCTACTAAAACGCTCTAAAATGTAACATATAGATATATACCTACATTACATCTTGTTAGACCCTATGCTCCTGCACCCACTTATAATCTTTCTGCATGACCTAAAGGTATGACTGGGAGAGAATGCTTTTAGCATTAAGTACACCTTTTGTACACTGTTACTTGTGCAATAAAGATCTTAAATAAATAAAATAATCTGATCATATTTTGCGATAAGACACCACTTTCTACTAGTCAAAAGAGATTTAAACTTAAATAAAAAGCTTCATAGATTCTTATACCTGGTTAATTATAATAAAAGCATCTCAACTGCAATATCGTTAAATCTAAAAGTCTCCTCTACCAAACGCCATAATATTTTGTCTCAGGCTGCCCAGAGCTGGAAGATAGCAGCAGCAATTTATAGCACTTCCAGTTTTGTAATACAATCTCGACCTATTGCCTTTAGTAGTCTGGTCCACAGTGCAACTACGTGCAGTAACTACAATATTTTATAAAATTATACTCTCAAGCTGGTTTCGCGCTACGATGACTTGTATGAATTCCCCCAGTCCGCAATATGAGGGCTACGTTAGGCTGCCCTATCATGGGCCCTTATATCAATACAGTGGCTAATTTTCTTTTATGAAAATTTTATGAAAACCTAATGATCAAATAAACGACAAAGCAAATTTTTAAATTAACTCTGAAGTCAAAAAAAAATTTGCTTCTAATATTCAATTAATTTTCTCTTCTGGTACGTAGCTAAAATTAAGTCTACGTCACGCGGACTAATGACTTCATGCATTTTTTAGCAATACAACAATAGTTGTAGGATTTTTTTTAAACCAAAGCTTATTATACATTTACCCCGTTTTGCTGACCAATAGTTCTCGCGGAATTGATACATCGGCGATTGAATTTCACCTGAAAAAAGCCTGTAATTTATACATAAATAAACTGGAGTAAACCTACTGCATATTAAATACCACTGGGCAAAGATTCTTATTAGTTGTGCCTGACAGGGTGATTTTTCCGCATCCTTTTGTTTTCTAAAGTTACAAATTAAGGCGTCAGATACTCTGGTTTTGTACGTTGCTTTGAAAATGGAAGAAATATTTGTTTGAAAGTATGCTATCCGTTAACAGAAAAAACAACACAAAATAATTCTAGATGCAACAAAGACGGTAAAAATAAACACCTATGAGGCAGACCACGTTTCTACAACTGATATAGTTAAAATAATAACATCTAATATACTAGTTAAAATAAACTATTCTAACAACTATTTTTGCTGCATTGCGGTAAACGGGTGAAAATGTCTAAGTGCACATTCTAAAGGTTTTGTTATTGGTATCAGTGGTTTATTGTGATTTTTTTAAAGCACAAATAGCAAAAGATTATAACTCTCTACCCGCATCTGTTTCCATCAGTCTACAACCCTGTTATTTTCAAAAAACAGTGAACAGGCTTCTTCTGGGTGAGCTCGCTTCATCGTCATCCATGTCTATGCCTAGTCTGGTCTAGTCTAGAGATAAGAACAAACCCATAATAGAGGTATAATAAAAAAATAGACCTAAGTGTGTTTTATAAGTACCCTATATGTAAGTCGGTAGTTTAGAGGAAAAAACATCATCATTCATCAGCACCATCTTAACTTTTAAGATAGATGAAGTTATGTTTGTTATATACCTAGATATTTAAAATAAGAGGCAACAACCTAACTAGCTTCATTTATTATTTATCCCATTCCTTTTTTATAGCCATGTCATATTTTTTTTTTTCATTATTTCTTAAACTTAAGAGCTTCGCCCTTGTCGGTTGAGTAATTGCCATTATTTTCTTTTGTTTGCCTTTTTCTTGACCTCCTGATATTACATCACATTTACTTTTTCCTTGACTGGTCGAAATAGCTTCTCCTAGGTCTTCCTATTCCCCTCTTTCCTTCCATTATATTCTCCAAGAACCTGTCATGTCGCATCAGGTGTCCTATCATGTTGCCTATTCTATTTTCTATTATTATCAAGATATTTCTTTCCTCATCTACTATCTTCAACACTTCTTCATTTGTTTTTTTTTTCATTAGATACGATTATTATTTGATTTATTTGGTTAATATGTAGAATTAACTCCTCCATCAATCAATCCACTCCATTTAAATGAACTAGGTACTTAGTTGATTACTGTATCCACCGTTACAATTCTATAGACGGTTTAATGTTTTATAACTTCATTCCAAAATTAAGTGGCGCCCTTAAATTGATTGATGGTCACTCTCCATTGAACCCGTTACTAACATAGACAGTATTTACTAACTGAATTTAGCTCAAAATACGCACAAGGTAGAGCTAAAGGGTCGTTTATCTTCCTCAACGCCCAGTTAGGAGGGTATCAACTAACTTGTTTGGGTAACAAATAGGCGTAACTGAAATTGATACGTTATGATGTTTACTTTGGTGGCAAACTGTACAACGTTGTACCTACTTCTTCAAAATACTTTCACATTTCATTTATAGTTGTTTAGTGAAGGAAATAAATTTAATGGCGTTAAGGCACTAACTATAACTATTCAGCATTTAGCATACAATTAAAATAACGACTTTTGTTACATTTAAAGTGTTTGAAGACTTATTTACCCACAATGTAGATATGGCCGAACACAAAAACTTTTTTTACCAATATTTTTAGATTCATTTCTTTTTGTTAGTTCTACCAGAATGTGAGATAATTAAATAACGTCTTTTAGACACTGATTTTATTTAGAAAATATCTAACTACATTTTTTCTAACCATTATTTTTTTATTCTCAACAACACCTTTAATTTTAGGCAGCAATTAGGCTTGCCAGAATTAATTAGAATAAGCACCTCGTAATTAATTCTTTGTAATAAATTCAGTCATGATGGAAAAAAGGCCGCCCAAAATGATAAAGCGTAGTAATTTGGGTCAGGTACGTTAGTACATAAATTAAAGCACCTTTTTCTTGGGCACTAGTTTTTTATTACTGCTTACTTTTTATTAAGTTCTGTTTTATCAGCCTTTTATAGGATATTGTGTTGTTCTCGTAACGAAGCTTGAAGAAGTACCTATAGAGATAGACTTGCTACTATGATTGATAAGTATTGCACATGTTACAATCTATTGTAAACATTTACTGGCCCAATAATATGTATGTATTGGCAAATAATAAAGCTGGCTGGTTCCTAGCTCAAAGGATAAGCATTGCTATCCAACGCGGCAACGCAGCCAGCACCATCGCCTCCTTGCCACATCAAAACGGCTTTGTTTTTGAATACATCAATTTTAAGTTTATTTTAAGTCACTTATGTCGTAGTTTTATTTTTTTATTTATCAAAATTAAATGAAAGTGTGTAAGTATTTTATACTAGGTAAGTGTATTAAGAATAATTGAGTAGGTAGCATCTCATAGACCAATTTCAAAAACTGTGTTTTACACATTGAACTATTGTATGGAACTGACACCACTAACAAATGTCGTGCCACATGGATTGACGCCACTTGTCATCAACTCATACAAACGGTTTCATATTCCATATTCAAATTTTAAGGAATACGTCATCTTATCGTCGTATTTGCGACACATGTTTTGCTTGGCATAACTTGAACAGCTCTCAGATTTAATATAATAAGTATTAGGACATTTCTACAGAAGGGTACTTTTTTTCTCAATTCGGTGGTTGATTTGTAATTTGCTTTTTTAAGTAATTTATATAATATAAAATTAAGTTTACCCCACCCTGAATCTAAAAATAACTATTTGCCTTAATTTTGTTGAGTGGTTAATGAGAAAAGTTAAGCACCGAATTGAGAAAGCACCGAATTGAGAAAATGAATTGAGAATTGATGTAACCTTATAAAAAATAATGTATTAGAATGACCAAAATAATAAATACCTAAAGCGTTTTGTTAAATAACTGCTGGTCTATTGGTAATGGTTTATTTTAGGTTTTTGTGCCTTTATCTTTATTGATTGTTTGAAATATAAACAAAAAAATCTAATCAACATTTTATTTATGTTTGGTTACAAACACTGGTTGAAGACTTTCGTCTTCCTACGACACTAGAGTAATTGAGACGAGAAGATACTTTTGCACAATTTCCTGAACGCTGCCTAGCTGAGTTGGAATCGTTGATTGACCTCTTTCTCAAAGTTTAACCTACCTAATTGGATTACTATTCCCAGGTAGACTCATACTCGTCAACAACTTTAAGAATTTAGTTCCCAACAGATACTGGAGTATGTACACTATGGGAGCTCGACATGATTTTCGTCTTTTTCATCCATTTCTTCGAGCATAGTGCCAAGGTTGTTCAGCGTCTTTGCCACAACGATTATATCATTGGCATACCGGAGGTGTGTGATGACATATGGATCCGAAACATGGTATCTTACTATGGGCCTTATAAAGAAGCTCAAAATCACATAACGAGTGATGGAGAGGGCTATGCTCAGTGTTTCTCTACGAGAACTAATCAGAAATGAGGAGATCCATAGAAAAACTAAGGTAAAGTACGTAGCCCTTAAAATCAGTAAGCTTCAGTGGCAATGAAAAGGGCACATAGCGCGAAGAACTGATGGCCGTTGAGGCAGAAAAGTTCTAGATTGGAGAACCAAAGACGCAGTGTAGGACGTCCACAGACAAGATGGACAGACTACCTTGTAAAGATTGCAAGATTAAACTTGATGCAGAACGCTAGTGATCGGTCGCTGTGGAAAGCCGTGGGGTTGGCCGATGTTCAGTAGTGGACGTCTTTTTCATAATGATGATGATGATGTGTCTTTTTTGATACTTAGGATAGGTCTTTGTTCAAGTGTATTTTTATTGCTCTATTTATTGCCATTAATACATAAAACCGTCAATTCATTTATTTTGCCTATCTGAAATTTTTGAAAGTGGAAGGAATGAGGGGATGAAGAAGACCTAGGAGAAGTTATTTTGACCAAGTAAGGGAAAAGTAAATGTCATGTCATACCAGGATGACAAGAGAAAGGCAAAAAAAAGAAAATAATGGCAATTGCTCCACCGACAAGAGCCAAGCTCTTAAGTTTAAAAAGAAATAGTTTTGTGTCTACACTTTTTCAATCTGTTTATTGGATTGTGAGAGAGAGAGTTTTACTAAAATTGGCCTAAGTCTTAGAAAAAATAAGACAGCCATACACAATCTCCAGCATAATCGTTTTATGAAATAAATGAATAGTTCCTATTAGCAAAATTCATAATATCACAGTAAAATCTCAATTCGGTGCCCATTTTCCAGCGGAATTGAGATCCACGGAATTGAGGAAATATCACAATACATAAAATTACTCAAAAATATTATGAGTAACAGTAATTTTAACTAAATGTAACGGCAAAATGCAGTTAAACACTTAATAATTTTAGCACAAATCTCCAAAAATACTTCAGAAACATAATTTAAGTGGCACACCGATTTGAGAAATTACCCTAAACCAAAAACACCGAATGATTTCGAACCTCTGAAAATTGCTCCTCAACGCAACAAGTCCCCCGTCTATGGTGCTCGGCCGCTCGGGGGCAACGGTTAGATGGCGGGAATCCATAGTAACCGTTTCTAATAAGCGTAGATAGTGCTATAGGTAAATAAAAGTAAATTTCACCGAATTGAGGTACACCCCTCGGACAATATTTTAATGTGTCACTGTATCAAAACTAAAGGATTCAGAATCAATATAAACACTGTTATGGCTTCATTATTTATCCCTTGTTACAGGAATGTAGAAATAATAATGAGTAAGTCATTATTTTAAAAGTTATGAAACAAAAACGAGTAAATTCTGGGAACCGGACACTCCATTTTAGGCCAAATTCTGCCCGTTTTTGAACTTCCAGATTTTTTTAAAGCCATATGTACAACCTGGTGTTTTTTTTTATATGCTCTCTCTCCATCAGGCCAAGAGTTGTATAAATACGTGTGATTTTTTTGAGACACGTTATTAAATTTTAAAGGTAGTTTTTTTGCTCCAGTAGGTCAATCAGTCGTTTCTGTAGAAATGCCCATTACGCATGTCCATGTAGATCACATAATCAATGTTATAACAAGGTGCAGGAAACTGCCATTATTCCATTGCATGCTTGGATGAATTTCCAAGACTGCATGTTAGATGTGTTATATTGCATGCCGTGTAATGAGGTACCAACATGTCGAACTCGATTGCTCAAATGTCTGCAATTTGTAATCTATACTAATATTATAAAGCTGAAGAGTTTGTTTGTTTGTTTGTTTGTTATTTTGAACGCACTAATCTCCGAAACTACTGGTTCGAATTGAATAATTCTTTTTGTGTTGGATAGTCCAGTTATCGAGAAAGGCTATAGGCTATATTACATCACGCTACGACCAATAGGAGCAAAGATATAGTGGTAAATGTGTAAAAAACGGGAGAAAGAAGTCACTATTCCACGCGGACGAAGTCGCGGGCAAAAGCTAGTTTCTAATAAGCGGGTATATTTTGCACGAATGCTACTCAAAAATACTAGAGTACAGTTAAAGGTTCATGTACCTATGCCATTGAAGTACTATTACTAGCGTTTAGAACTAACAAACAAACAAATTTCTTGCGCCATGATTTGACGCCGCTTGGCATCAACGTGTCAATCAATGGCACTGTCTATATCTAGCATGAAGACACTTGTAAATTCAGCTAGGTAAGTACTTTAATTTCTCGCATGACTGGTTCTATCGATATAGCCAATTTTAACTATGACGTCAATTGCCTCTATCCTTGAAGAACTACGTCTTTTCTCCTTTTTGGGACTAAAAAGGTTGTCCTAAAAAAGCATTTTCCACTTTATTTGAGAGGCAGCCGATATAAAAATAAAAAGTATCGCTTGTTCATTCATGTGTAGTGCTTACTCAGTGAAAATGTCTGTTTGTGAAATGTGAATTTCGGCAATATTTGAAAAGTACGAGTAATTTTCAAATAATATCCATTTCGTTTCGTATACACTTTTTGACGAGTAATTTGGCTACTCGTGCGTTATAAATTTATTAAATTACAACATTAAAAAAGAAACAGCAGGATTTTATAGCTTGTAGGTTTGTTTGTTTGAACGCGCTAATCGAAATACTACGTTACCTTGTACGTACATAAAAGAAATTTGTTTTTTTTACTTAAACGCACCCATATTTATTTAAAAAGCGTAGTGAAATTATACCTCGACAAAAAAGGGCTAAATTTAAGAACATGTTATATAAATTTCCCTGTCACAAGGTGATCTACAAGGATAATGTGGCTAACATGTGCATTTTAATATTTAACCACTTACCTCAAGATATTAAAGTGTTAGAGGGTCTGGCATTTAAAATAAAACTAACCGACTGGCTAATGTTACATTGTTTTTATAGTGTTAAAGAGTTCCTAGAATATAAGTCCAATTAATTAATTAATTACTATTTATTTGTTAATATTTGCATGTCTGCTTGCAGGCTGAATACATTTACTTTGTTTGCACTTAAAGATCTAATTTTATGTATGTACTCATTCTCGCAAATAAATTTTCTGATTTCTGATTTCTAGACCGATTTAAAAAATATTTGCTTTGGATAGCTTGTTTACCGGAGAAGGTTTTACAACATCACGCTGCGCGGACGCAGGGGATCTCTAGTCCAGTAATAAAAGCATTCTTCAATGATATTTATCGGGAATCAAAAACACAGTACAACTTTTAGGCTGCCGCGCAGTTAAGCACATACAGTGTAGTTATCGACAAACATAATTTTGGACTACTTCAGTAACATACTAAATACTTAAATGTCTTTGAACATATTTTTATTTTATTTTTATTACCATAAAGTATAGCAAAGATATGACTTATCATTGTCATACGTATGTAACTTTTAATTTTACTGTAATAATGGCCTGTTGCACCATCGACAAATATTTGAAAAACGAATATTTGAAAAAAAAAGAAAAGTTTCAAATATGGAACATCATTTTGTATGGACCATAATAGACAAAACACTATTATGGGAATTTATTCAGACATCGTAAAGCAGATGTAAAGATAATTTATTCTGAACAACAAATAATGTGAGTGATGCCATTATGTTTACTTTTGAAATTGCAAACGTGCCGGTAAAATTATTACGTTATGTGCGAGAGTAATATGAAACAATATTTACTTACTAGTTGAATCAACTGCAATCCAACCGCTGTAATTAAATGCTCACTTTACCAAAACAAGTATAAAGTAAAAGTATGATGATGATGTCCTCCACGACGTGTCCGTCGACGGCCACACCTTGTCAGTTTCTGACATGAGCTCGGAGGTGACTTGCAAACCCAAACTTGTGTTGTAAGTGTAGTTGTAGTTGTAGTTATACGCAACTTCGAAGAGGAATCATGTTTCAATTTTATAATACTCTGCTTCACAATGTCTTAATAAGTACTAAATAACTTCACACGAGATAATTACCACAAAGACAAGTGACATTCGCTTAATGGCGAGTGGCAGAGACCGCAAACTTTTAATTTGTTCCAACTTGTTTCAACTTAATCAAAAGCGCAGAGGATACAGCCACCCCATGTAATAAATGATAAAAGGAGAGCTGTGCAAAAGCAGGTTGACCTACCAGGAGCTCTATTTTTGATTCACTATTCGTTTATAAAAAAAAACACACGCCATATCCAAGCGAGTGATTAAAAAATAGAGCTCCTGATCTTTAAGAGCTAGGCTCTTGTTGGTGGAGTTTTTACCATTCTTTACGCTTTCCGCCATTCTCTGACCTCTTGATACAACGCGACCTTTTTTGCTTTATTTAATCCTGATCTACTCATAGCTTATTTATTTAAGCTATCTGATCTGTGTATAAGGGTCAAAGGTTTTCAATTATGTCTGTCTGTCTATGTGGGACGGCATTTCCATTAAGATCTGAAAATTTAATTTTAAAGGTCGATTCCAATTTTACATTTCACTGGTTATTGTACTCTACATTGTAAATCAGTATCCCCAATCACGAGAAATTATCGAGTGCGTAAACGTATCGAGAAATGTCAAAATCCATATTAAAAAAGTTATTTCTTTACGCACCGCCAGGGGCGCTAGTCCAAGATAGAGATAGTTTTTCGTGATTGGGGTACTGATGCCGAAACTACCTACCTATATCACCATATATAATAATCGGGTACCACTTTTTCTTTTATTGATATTAGACGTAAAATGAGCATTCAATATATTTAAGTATATTTTAAGGAATTGCCTGAGTAAGCGTTACATTGGACTGGCTGATCTTTTTTTGCTGTAACACTGTGAGAGGAAACGGCTGGAGTTAAAAATGCTATTTTTTTTAATGAAACACAGCTAAAGTGTGAATGTGCAGCCTTTTTGACGCACTTTTTAACAGTTTTGTGGAATGTTTTCTGCCATTTAACGTATGAGTAATATTAGTATTTTAATTTTCCATTTAACAAGAGGAATCTTTTAGCTTCTGTATAAAGGTATTGAAGTTCCATTTACCCTGAGTACATTCTCTCCGGTCGTGTCAGATTGCTGTCCCATCGGGCTATGAGAGTGAAAGGAATAGAGAGTGCATCTGTGTTTGCGCACACACTTGTGCACTATAATATGTCCCGCGCAGTCGGTTAGTCGATGTGACTGGCCACCGTAGTCGAAATCGGCTAGGGGGACTATTATTACTCACATATACTCAGCACATTACTCACATATACTCAGCACATACTCGTAAATTTACATGCATGATATCAACTTTCTAATTAATTTAGTCCAGCGTACATTTAAGTAAATTATACCTAATTATTTATCGTCAACAAAATATATAGAACTTCCATAAGAGAAATCTAAGCCATAAAATTTACATGCACATCGAGAGCACAGTAAAATCCTCAGCGTTGCAAGCAAGTTCCTTATCTTAGTACTTTCTTCTTGTTTATTTTCCTTATTACTCAAAGTTCGTACAAGATAATGGTGCGCTTAAGTTATTCGCCCGACACCATCTGGCGTTATTGGAAAGGCTCGACAAGATTTTATATTTTAGTACCACAAAACTTTATTAAATGAGAAGCAGTTACGCGTAAAGATTTTCAGACACTCATTAGTGTTATAGTCGGCGCGTTATCTACTGAGTCGTGTCAGTGTCATGTCTATCTCGCTTGCACTTACGAATAAAGCTGCGCGCTGCATAGTCCTATCTCTATTGGCATTATGGCCTCACGACTCAGTTGCTAACGCGCTGAGTATTGTCAATTATTATGCCATAAAAAGTACCATATAAAACGAGTCCAGTTGCCAGTATCTTAGTTAGTTAATAAGTAAGGTAAATATTTAGCTATTATAAACTTAGGTTAACATGCTGTTTGAAAGGGACTTTCTTCCAAGCAGTAGGTACTCCAAAATGATCGTTTTATGGATCTCCTTGATACACTGGGTAGTCTTGTAACTATTCATAAGCTTTACATTGATCGGGTTTTCCCGACATCAGTTAGTAATACTCGTAGTAATACTCGCGTGTAACTAGCCTAGCCCATTTTCGAATAAGAACCGCAACTTAACCCAAACTATCGATTAGTTTAACCCGCAGTTTGAAACTAATCGACGCGGTAAGGTAATCCGATCTTCTTGGTTCTAATTGGCGTAAGTTGCCCCAAAGTAGTGGAACATCTATGTGCTCATTTTGTAGTTAGTTAAACTAGTTAAGTAATAGAGGTATGGGTAGAAGATGGCGCGTAAGCGTCGATCAATTTTAGTAGAGGGAATAAGTTTATAAGCTCCGTAAGTCACTGTTGAAGCCACGACCATTGAAAATGTATGGGAATTAAATTATAGGAAGAATTTTTATTTTAATTATACAGATTTTTATTTAATTTTATACTACCAACAAAGCATACACCACACATTTAAATACTTAAGATAAAAATACATTTTTACAGTGCTGCCTTACTTATAAGCTGCCATGCCTTTAAAATTTTCACAGAATTGCAGCCATCAATCCTTTGAGAATTGATAATATTCTAAAAAAACTTACATGCTTGGTTTGGGATTTTGATCGAAATTGCTACAGAAACCACAATCAACCAAAAGTATAACAGTAAAATACTCTAGTCAGACTCATCTTTGGCGTCGTCTGAGTTTAAAATAGACTGACCATTCCAAAAGGTCCCACAATTTCATTCCTAATCTCATTTAATATTTCTGCAGCATTGTTGAGTTACCCTGTAGACATGCCCTGCTTTCGACCAAACATCAAACATCATTAAACTTTATTTGAGAGGGTCCAAACTCTGCTTTATGCGGAGACGTGAGCGGAATATTATGTAGAGTTTACACTCCGGCGATTCAAAAAATTCTAAGCTTGACAGAGAACAGCAACGAAATGTGCTTAGTATTTTTTGTGTGATGAGCACGAACATTGGTACCCAAGTCAAGAATGTTAGTTATTATTTAAGTATATATGGTAGACCCCCATTTCAATAATCGTTGCCAGGTATTTCGTAATGTAAGGGAAAAAATCCATACTTCGAAAGCAAGCCAATTGGTGCGTATTTATTACATTAATTATTAATATGATCTAAACATACTAACTACACAAAAGCTGCGTAAAAGAAAAGTTAATTGTTAATTGGTAATCCTCTCATCTTAGGTACCATCAGTCTAACCTACGGCCTTCGGTTACAGAAATGACGTCGTGTCGTGTCGCGGCGTGCGTGGC
The DNA here is from genome assembly GCA_963584085.1 of Pyrausta aurata. Classification (NCBI taxonomy): domain Eukaryota; kingdom Metazoa; phylum Arthropoda; class Insecta; order Lepidoptera; family Crambidae; genus Pyrausta; species Pyrausta aurata. The sequence goes on along the minus strand of OY757272.1, from coordinate 2,195,833 downwards.
GGCGCTTGCGGCGGTGTGCTGCGCGCTCCCCCCCGCCGTGCTCACGCTTGACCTCAACAGGCTCTACGGACACCATACTAAGCGATCCGGTAAGTACCATACAATCTACAACCACCATACTAAGCAGTCCGGTGAGTGACATAAAATCTACAACCACATGCTAAAGTATGTGGTTCAGTCTACAACCACTATACTAATCGGTCCGGTGTGTGACATACTATCTACGGACACCATACTAAGCGATCCATTGAGTACCATAAAATAAAAGCCATGCTGAAGTATGTGGTTCAGTCTACAACCGCTATACTAACCGGTCCGGTGAGTGACATACTATCTACGGACACCATACTAAGTGATCCAGTGAGTACGAAACAAACTACAACCACATGCTAAAGTATGGTGTTCAATCTACAACCACTATACTAAGCGGTCCGGTGAGTGACATACTATCTACAGTACAGTATACTAAGTGATCCGGTGAGTACCATACAATCTACAACCACATACTAAAGTATGGTGTTCATTATGCTTGAATAATCTCCGTACTAAAACTCGTTTTAAACTGGCTCTACCTACGGATACCATACTAAGCGATCCGATGATTGACATAAAAGTATGGAGTTACGCTTTAACAATATCCGTACTCGTTATAAATTGGCTCTACGGATAACCATACTAAGTGGCTGGTACAACCATAGAGAAAGACAAAAATCTTCGCTAATACAACATACTTTGAAGGATATAAAATATTCTCGATGCGTTGTATCTTTGTAAGCGAAATTGGCGATGTGCAATGCAACTTTTCTATCTCTACTACTAAACAAACTGTAGGTTCGATAACAGCATCCTCGAAACGTGTAGTTTCGAATTTCAAAGAACTTTTACCACTGAAAGAGAAGATGATTTGCGTGTCGATTTTACGTGTCTGGAATTTCTTTTAGAGAAAATTTTAAGAACTTACGTTCTACAAAATTGTCATGCTTTTAAGCTTTAGAACGTTTGTAATATTTGAACGTGGTTTGTAACGTGGATGAACAATGTTTCGTTGAAATTAAATTTGACTGGTAGATCGTCGTTTTCCTTTGAATGAGATAAACTTTAGCTCATTTGCAACAAAAAAGCTCAAATAGACTGAGGGTCAATTTTTTTAATTATATTATACGACTGATTAATACATGATTACTACCCTGTATGTATACAGGGTGACTTTGGAAACATTGGCAATATTTTAAACTAAGAACCTACTCATGATTCATAGTCCCTTACACGTAATAAAATGAAAATCAATTGATATAAAGTATCATATGATGAAACTGAGAAAAATCATATCAAACACTTTAGAAATGATCATTGCTTCACTAATAAATTACAGTTTAGGACTTTACACGTAATAAAATGAAAATCAATTGATATAAAGTATCATTATGATGAAACTGAGAAAAATCATATCAAACACTTTAGAAATGATCATTGCTTCACTAATAAATTACAGTTTAGGACTTTCTTTAAGATTTTTAAAATTTACTAATAATATTAAAATATGTAAACGTATTGAAAAAATACTCCGCCTAAATGGAAATTGGAGTGATACTTTACGATATTTCATAACAATTGATTTTCATTTTAATATGTGGAAGGGACTGAATCATGAGTAGGTTCTTAGTTTAAATTATTGCTAATGTCAAAGTCACCCTGTATATCATCCAGTGAAAGTCAATTACTAGCCCTTCAATTGATCCTGATACCTGAAGATCGATCGGTAATCATATATTTACTAGCGGTCCCAGCGAACTTTGTTTCGCCCCGGCCCCGTCCCGCCCCAGCCCCGGCCCCGTTTAACGGGATAAAAAGGATCATATGTCCTTCTCCTGGTTCTAAGCTACCTCCCCACCGTTTCGCCCCGGCCCCATCCCACCTCAGCCCCGGCCCCGTCTAACGGGATAAAAAGTATCCTATGTCCTTTTCCTGGCTCTAAACTACCTCCCTGACAATTTTCAGCTAAATCGGTTCAGCCGTTCTTGAGTTATAAGTGGTGTAACTAACACGACTTTCTTTTATATATATATAGATTGCCAAAGTCTGAAAAAAGATACGATAGCACACACTTTAAATCAATGCGTCATCATCCATCTTCCAAAACTCTTATTCTAGGCCTAAAGGCTGCGTAAAGTACTCGTATATGACCGTCATAAGATAAAAATACGTTCCCTCCAATTCCCAAGTCAAATCATTTCCCAGGTATACTGGTAACATAAATATCTGAGGTACCTTACTTACACACATAAAATATCTAGAACTTTCTGAGTTTGCCGTTGGGACGGTAACATATTGGTGCATATAGGCATTGTGAAGTACCTAAGCTTAGGTATAATGATCAAAAGAGCTAACTAAGCTCTTGTCGGTGGAGTTTATTCCAAAACTCAAAATTAGGGAAGATAATGTGGTTGTTTCTCTCATGCCCATAAGCTTAGATATAAGTACTGGGTGAAAAAAAGTATAATATGAGATAAAATAATAGAAGTAAGGTAGTATGTACCTATGCCTAAAATACAAGTAGATACTTACCAAGATTACATTTCTTATTTTCCCTACATACCAATTTATATAATAGACATAATCCAGACAGTCTTATTTATTTAAATTTATCCGCTTAGGCACAGTTGCGTGATCGACAGTTAACTTAACTTATGGTCAAATGTCGTTACGTTATTTAAGATAGTGCGTGTTTTGAAGAAAAATACCTAACTGAAATGGCTTTTTTAATTACCGTTGGTTAGGGTATTTTTTCTCCAATCATGCACAATCGTAAATATTCAACCGCTGGTAACGACATTTCACCATTGGTTAAGTAACCTATCGATCACGCAACTGATTTTGCCTTAGGAACTAAGCTTGTCTTGTAGGTAGTTACCCTAACTACAAGATTTAGTTTTCAGTGGAAAATTAACTGCAGTCAGGTACCTACTTTACGAAAAGATTGTTTAGCAAGATCTTCGCGATGAAAAGAAAAATAATAATTCCATCAAACGTGGCTATTATATTATAGCAACTGGCTAACACCGAGTTAAAGTATAGGTATATATTAAATAACGCCATTTTAATATTGTTTTGTGAATGGTTTTGTCTCCAACTAACTAGGAAACAGTTAAATTAAAGCAACACCATTTGACATTTCAGTTAGTTTGTAAAACAAAGTTTTCAGTGGACTCGCCAACAACTGCGGCCGACTGAAAAATCCCTTTACAAAACAGAAAATTCGTTAACATAGTTTTAATAATTCTAAACAAATTGGTAGAGACGGGTGCCTCTTTTCACAAAGCTCGTTTCAACACAATGAATTAATAACGCGGGAACAATGCTTTTGAATAAAATTAAAACCGTCTTTTAAAACGTCGGTTCCAGAAATATTTTCGCTTGATGAATGACAGAATAAAATATCCGGAAGATGCAAGATACATTAAAAAAACAAATATTACACAAACATTATGTGATCACATTGTTATGAATAATATTGTGACGTGCCCGATCATCATGACGCGCATAATAATCGATATAACTGGCACCGCCGTCCCGACACACACAACGATGACGTAGGCGCGACTCACACGCACCGGCCGCGTGCACAGCGACCGCCCCCCTATACCGCAACCACTCCGCGTAACTATATAAGGCGCTGCGCGACCGAGCGCACCGGCATTCGTTGGAGCCCGGCCGTAGAGGCAACTAGTAGGCGCGCGAAGTGTTGCTCTCCGGTCTCCGGCGAATGCTGCCCCCTCCCCCCTAACTTCCCTACCCGCTCCAGCATAGGTGAGGACGAGTTGGCGGCTGTGTGTCCGTCCGACCTCTCACAGTTAGGAACCGTCTGGGTTGGGAGACCAGGGAGCATAGGTGAGGACGAGTTGGCGGCTGGGTGTCCGTCCGACCTCTCACAGCTAGGAACCGTCTGGGTTGGGAGACCAGGGAGCATAGGTGAGGACGAGTTGGCGGCTGGGTGTCCGTCCGACCTCTCACAGTTAGGAACCGTCTGGGTTGGGAGATCAGGGAGCATAGGTGAGGACGAGTTGGCGGCTGGGTGTCCGTCCGACCTCTCACAGCTAGGAACCGTCTGGGTTGGGAGATCAGGGAGCATAGGTGAGGACGAGTTGGCGGCTGGGTGTCCGTCCGACCTCTCACAGTTAGGAACCGTCTGGGTTGGGAGATCAGGGAGCATAGGTGAGGACGAGTTGGCGGCTGGGTGTCCGTCCGACCTCTCACAGTTAGGAACCGTCTGGGTTGGGAGATCAGGGAGCATAGGTGAGGACGAGTTGGCGGCTGGGTGTCCGTCCGACCTCTCACAGCTAGGAACCGTCTGGGTTGGGAGATCAGGGAGCATAGGTGAGGACGAGTTGGCGGCTGGGTGTCCGTCCGACCTCTCACAGTTAGGAACCGTCTGGGTTGGGAGATCAGGGAGCATAGGTGAGGACGAGTTGGCGGCTGGGTGTCCGTCCGACCTCTCACAGTTAGGAACCGTCTGGGTTGGGAGATCAGGGAGCATAGGTGAGGACGAGTTGGCGGCTGGGTGTCCGTCCGACCTCTCACAGCTAGGAACCGTCTGGGTTGGGAGATCAGGGAGCATAGGTGAGGACGAGTTGGCGGCTGGGTGTCCGTCCGACCTCTCACAGTTAGGAACCGTCTGGGTTGGGAGATCAGGGAGCATAGGTGAGGACGAGTTGGCGGCTGGGTGTCCGTCCGACCTCTCACAGTTAGGAACCGTCTGGGTTGGGAGATCAGGGAGCATAGGTGAGGACGAGTTGGCGGCTGGGTGTCCGTCCGACCTCTCACAGCTAGGAACCGTCTGGGTTGGGAGATCAGGGAGCATAGGTGAGGACGAGTTGGCGGCTGGGTGTCCGTCCGACCTCTCACAGTTAGGAACCGTCTGGGTTGGGAGATCAGGGAGCATAGGTGAGGACGAGTTGGCGGCTGGGTGTCCGTCCGACCTCTCACAGTTAGGAACCGTCTGGGTTGGGAGATCAGGGAGCATAGGTGAGGACGAGTTGGCGGCTGGGTGTCCGTCCGACCTCTCACAGTTAGGAACCGTCTGGGTTGGGAGATCAGGGAGCATAGGTGAGGACGAGTTGGCGGCTGGGTGTCCGTCCGACCTCTCACAGCTAGGAACCGTCTGGGTTGGGAGATCAGGGAGCATAGGTGAGGACGAGTTGGCGGCTGGGTGTCCGTCCGACCTCTCACAGTTAGGAACCGTCTGGGTTGGGAGATCAGGGAGCATAGGTGAGGACGAGTTGGCGGCTGGGTGTCCGTCCGACCTCTCACAGTTAGGAACCGTCTGGGTTGGGAGATCAGGGAGCATAGGTGAGGACGAGTTGGCGGCTGGGTGTCCGTCCGACCTCTCACAGCTAGGAACCGTCTGGGTTGGGAGATCAGGGAGCATAGGTGAGGACGAGTTGGCGGCTGGGTGTCCGTCCGGCCTCTCACAGCTAGGATAACGTAGCCAGGGGCATCATTACGCGAGGGCTGGGTAAGAGCAACTGGACCACCATTATCCCCGAACCGAACCTGAACCCGTCCCTGCGACCCTTAGCCACTAATCTAACCGCGAGTGAATTTCCAAGACCGTCTTAATGCCAGAGTGATCATACTTAACCGAATCATGATAGTTTCGCCTTTCGATTAGGGATCCCGTCTACCAATAGTGCTAGAATAAGGAGTAGCCAATAAGGTAAGAATTGTACAATTGGTAATAAGTTAAACCAAATAGAGCCGTATACATCGTAAAGGTGGTTTCATTCACAAGTTTCCCTGCAGATAGTTAGGTACACATCTCTTTCTTCCGCTAGGCAAGGGCAGAGCAAGGTACCATATGCTGACGAAGGACTCAGGCCGAGCTAGCCGTAAGGGACCTTCGTCACAATATTTAATGATAAATAGACACAATAAGAAACCTAAACCTCTTCTTCTTCTTAGCGTGTCGACGTCGAAACTCACAATGGAGAAATTACAACGTAGCAGCCCAGAATTCAGCCACTTGTATTGCGGATCGACTGCATTGAAATACCTAAACCTCTATTACAGATTTTGTAAATGATACTTCGACACAAATAGGTTCAATCAACAGTATACGAATAAATAGTTATTCCTAAGAATAAATAGATAAATATTCCTACTTAACTTACGATTCGCATCGCTTTGTCCCATCAATACTCTCTTACCCTGAGTTCTGCGACATTTCTTGGACCAGCGGCGTCGTTTATCTTAATAAGTCTGTCTCCGACTCATTACTGATGTCTCCTGAGAAACACTCCATTTACGCACGGCGTAATATCCACGGCCATTTCTCATTGCGGTGAGCTGGCAAATGTATCTGGTATGAAAGTTTTCGTAGTTGATTACGTCAAGGCTGGAGGCTGTTATGATCTTACGAAAGTTAGGAAGGTAGTTTTTATAATTCAGTTGAGGTAATTTTTATTTAAAAACTATCTATTTGTATAAGTTTTGGATGTAAGTATTTCAATTGACATGTAATACATGATATACCAAGGACAGCGCCATACAATGAGCTGCTTAACTATGTTTATGAGTTTTTTTTATGTTCCTTAACATCTCAAATCCTTAGATCTAGAAGTATTATCCCTTTAACAGCCGACTATTACGATTTGTCTTAAAATTTGCCCTAACAACGTGATCGTCTTGTTAACGGTTAAGATAATGCTAACATTTATTTAAGCAATGGTATGAAATATAATTTAGTAATAATATAATGTAATGAATTCAAATGTAAACGAAAATGAATAATACCTATGAAATTGTTCGAATATTTGCATGCTGTTTGTTAATGGCTAAGTGGGCCGATATACTGTGTACCCCATTTACAGGTAAATAAATGATTCTTTTCTATTCTAAGATAATCACGGGCAGAATAAGTATCCTATTTGCGTAAACTTCAGTACCAATATTCCAATATATAACGTTGTTGTGGACCAAAATAAGTGTAGAAAATATTAATATATATCTCACATGTCCAGAAAGCAATAACACTCCATTATAATATCCCGAAAAACAATATTCTTATATTGAGCGAGCTCAGTAACTTTCTGGATTCCCAGTAGAATTCGTTATTGGAAGGAAATATCGAGTTAATCATGGAGGAACGTAATAATCACTCCTATTACTATATTCCCAACCTTTTACCCCTTGATTGGCCATTTCCCGTCCTTCTAACGGAAATGTCCTTTTCCTCTCCTGAAGTGTAACGGTCTCGAGGGAATATTTCTTATTACGGCAGACGACTTATTAAGATGTTTCTTGGCGTCTTGTGCTAATGTGCTGAACTTGTAAAAATAAACTGAAAGACTGAGGCATATCAAGATTAAAGTTTTTTTACAATTTGGTTTTGAAGTTTACGCGAAAAGGTACTACTGCAATGCCGTAAGTAAAGCATTCGAAACGTCTGGCATTCAATTACAATTACATTTGCGCGAAATAAATTCGTAAACTATTTAATCAGTAAAATCTTATTAGCAGTTTATTATACACTACTAAATTTGAGCATTTTTCTAGAATTTGCACATACGTTCATGAGTTATTGGTGACAAGATGTTTAGAAAGAAAAAGCTTTTATTGATTAAGGACATCACAAACACACACATTTAAATTTTTAGTTTAAATCCTAAAAGAATTAAGTCAACCTTAAATTAGTAAGTTTATACAGCGACGTATACTAGTCAAATCATTTTTAAAGCATATGTAGGTTCAGCGGTGTAGCAAAATTGAGCAAGATTTAAATTTTATATCGTTCGTAATAAATGTTAAGAAACTGAGATAAATCCAACTTTTTATCATAGTTTGCGGCACGGCCAGAGGATTGCCTTCTTAAGATATTTCCTATGCTCGGAGGAACTTAATCCTGGCTTTTGCGGTAGATTATTCATTTAGAAGGCTTGACCTTTAACCGACTACTTTTCTATATTAATTGAGCATTAAAATCTAATATGGATGCAAAAGCAATAAAATCCAATGATAGTACCTACTTAAGTAAATTTAAACGCTCAGTCATTTATAGGTTATCGTGAAATAAAAATAATATACACCTAATTTACTTAATGATACCAAAAATACCTAAGAACAAAAGTAATCAGTACACTACACAATACTCTGAAGCCTCACGGACCGATAGGACGCTGACAGTCGCGTAAACAAAAAAATTTTGATAAAGACATACACAACTAAATATTGCGTGTGATTTTATGTCTCGCCTAAAAAATCTCTTCAGTTTGAAACAATTTTAACCTGCACAGGAATTGCTCCCATCTTATTTAAGCTCATTACGCATTCTCTCTAGCAATAATTTTCAGAGAAAGTGATGAACTAAAAATGTAAAAAATAATACAAGGCGTAAAATATGTGCATTCAAAGTAGACTGCTGCAACATGCAACCTACTTGATATTCTGTGCTTGAGGTCTCGTTATAGGATCAGAATCTGTCAACTTTATGAAAAGGAAATTAAAGAATAGAACGGAGACTTGCAAAAGTAAATGTTAACTCTAAAACTAGGTCTATGGTAAAAGGCTATGGCACCATGCACATGTAAGTATTTATATCATTATGTCTCTGTCAACATCAAATAAACTGACAGAGACAGAATGATTATTTAATCCTGGGTTAGCGTAAACCTGGGTTAAATCATCGTGAGCAAGTGGGCCTTAGAGGACTGTTTCCCACGGAGACATACCGTATTTTGCAGGTACATTTTTCTGTAGGATGCCGTTTAGTAGCATACATCCCGTTTGCAGTGACCCTAAAACCGATGCCAGTTTTTTACTGATCCAAGTATTTAATACAGTAAAAGTCCCTTTGCACAATTCTCAAAACCGCGTGATTAATCTACTCCGAAAATAAAAATGGGTCGGCAATATTTTCATCAATTACTTAAAAATATTCCTGGAGCACGTTTTAATATAATAACAGCTGCATTTGCTTCATCAAGGAGACCAATTCCTCGCCTCATTTGTCAAACTGCAACCCAGAGCTAGGGTGGCCAGATGTTTATTATTTTTTAGGACTCTTCAGTTATACATCATACTAACAGGGTTTGTTAGTATCTACACACTAAGAATATTGCTCACGCACATAGAATTTCTACGTTTACACGGAATTTTAATTTATTTATTTAAAGATTTTATTGACTTGATGCTAAAATCATTATCTGCCAGTCAAACCTTTAGGTCATGCAGATACTTCATGCACCCATATACATATGTGATGAATTTCCTAACAAGTAAACCTGCAACATTCCGGTAAATAGAACGGTACCTTTCGTCTATTAACACGCATGGAACCATTGTCATCGTCTTGTCCCTTGTTTTAACAAATTTGAGATGTGATTGATTATAACGTAGTATATACCTACTAGCTTTTGCCTGCGACTTCGTCCGAGTGGAATAGTGACTTCTTTCTCCCGTTTTTTACACATTTACCACTATATCTTTGCTCCTATTGGTCGTAGCGTGATGTTATGTAGCCTATAGCCTCCCTCGATAACTGGACTATCCAACACAAAAAGAATTATTCAATTTGAACCAGTAGTTTCGGAGATTAGCGCGTTCAAACAAACAAACAAACTCTTCAGCTTTATAATATTAGTATAGATATAGCTCTGTCTAATGCGGGTGTCCTTTAAACGTTAAAAATTATGGACACTTTACAGACGTAATATCGTTAAACTTCTCAATAAACTCCGCTCCGTACAGCAGCTCTCATAATAATGTGACAAAGGAATTAGGTTTTAGAATTATACTGAAACTAAGCTTGCTCGTGCGATCACTAATTACTATGACAATAGATTGGAATTAAGGGTTATCTTATTTAATCAGTCAGGTATCAAACGAATGCCGAGAGTCGCATAACAATGGAATTTTTATTGTGTCTCGTTTACACATACTTGACGAGTTAATCTGACTGAAGTTTTTATTCGGGGAAAAGACTAAATGAAAATAATCAAGATAATTTAAGGAACAATATTTTTATAACTTTTAAAGTAATATCAGTTAATTAAATTAATAATAAAAATTGATGAATCAGGTAGGTCGTGAGTTTTATTTTCATCTTATTTTAAAAAGGAATAATTTTATAAAAAAGGAATTTCAAGATGTGTTTACAGTTTTCGACAAGATAAGAAAAAAATATTTAAGTAAAATTATCATTTTCCAAAAATTACAATGTAACTTCATATAGATCGCAATCGCAATGTTATACAATAATAGAAACAGTAATTAACTAAATCAGAAACCAAAATAAAGTTGAAAACGAAACAAAAACATTTATCTCACTTACGTAAACCAGAGCTAAGAATACTTTAATTAATGTATTCATTACAAAGTGCGTATAATGACCTAACTTTAAACAAGTTGGAAAGAGTTTGCGTAACCTTTAGGGATGATAAAATAAAACAAAAGGGGTTTATAATTAACAATGAAGTAAACAAGGTGATTAAACGCGTTGACATTACGCTTGGAATAACGTCAACATCAAAAGATGATATCACCCTGAAAAATCACCCCATTCAGAGAATTTCCCACGCATTTTGGTAAATGATCATTATGGCATTTGATAAAGGACAGCATATTGACACGCATACGTGTGTCATGGGAGCGAGTTTGCTTTGTCTATGGTCGTGGGTGTTTGTTACATAGTGTATAAAAAGTATATACAGGGTGTTTCATGTAACGTGACAAGCCGATGCGTGGTGATAGGTGAGTACCATACCTATCCATTTCACCCCCATGTATGTTAGACAAATATTTATAGTTTAGGAGTTATAATTTTTTTTCGATATTTTTCATGATGCACCTAGACGATATCTTTAAAAAATTATAACTTTTTTTTGGGTCCACTTTTCTCAGATATTTTGATCTCAATAGAATGCCCATTATTCGCAATATTATGAGTAAAATAATCGCTATCCTAAGTTAGACACAAGATACAAAATTATTGATCGATACTAAAAAATATTGCATTAAGCAGAACCGAATAGAATTTTCAACATAAATTTAAAAATATAAAAAAGGTTTTCCATAGTTTCTGACTAATTTTAAAAACTGCTTGACTTCATAAACTTTCATTACAATACAAAAAACGATCTACGTAATGGGTAATTTTTAGCTTAAATCGGCCGTTGAATGTGGCATATCGGAAATATCTTGATTTTCATTATTTTTATTTTTATTGTTACCTTTGCATATTTTTATCAAATCTGATATTTAGTGTCCCTCTATGTTTAAATAGAGCTCATTTGATAACAAGTACATACATTATGTACCTACTACTAACTTTAACCATGACCATATGAGTTAATGAAGGATCCAATTTTACTTACATTGCACTCAATTTTTTTTACTTTATTAACAACAAATAAACAAGAAACAATTGAAACTAAGACATGCATCGTAAAAATAATCTACAACCCATTTAATCACAAACTAAATCATTTCCTTGTGGCGTGGGATAGCTATACTAATCCTTTAAGGTAGGGACTACATAATGTATGTACTTGTTATCAAATGAGCTCTATTTAAACATAGAGGGACACTAAATATCAAATTTGATAAAAATATGCAAAGGTTACAATAAAAATAAAAATTATGAAAATCAAGATATTTCCGATATGCCACATTCAACGGCCGATTTAAGCTAAAAATTACCCATTACGTAGATCGTTTTTTGTATTGTAATGATAGTTTATGAAGCCAAGCAGTTTTTAAAATTAGTCAGAAACTATGGAAAACCTTTTTTATATTTTTAAATTTATGTTGAAAATTCTATTCGGTTCTGCTTAATGCAATATTTTTTAGTATCGATCAATAATTTTGTATCTTGTGTCTAACTTAGGATAGCGATTATTTTACTCATAATATTGCGAATAATGGGCATTCTATTGAGATCAAAATATCTGAGAAAAGTGGACCCAAAAAAAAGTTATAATTTTTTAAAGATATCGTCTAGGTGCATCATGAAAAATATCGAAAAAAAATTATAACTCCTAAACTATAAATATTTGTCTAACATACATGGGGTGAAATGGATAGGTATGGTACTCACCTATCACCACGCATCGGCTTGACACGTTACATGAAACACCCAGGGGCGGGAAACCGCAACCTCTGGCAAACCGGACCAACGCTCTTACTGATCGAGCTACCGTACCAGAGGTTGCGTGTATAGGTAGGTACTCTATGAGCCTATAATAATTGCCCGTTTTCACCAACGTACTGAAACTTTCTTATTATTACTTAAATTACCTGTCTTGTCACTGATCTTTATTTCGAGCGAATTACAATTTTAAGGGATGTGTCTGTCACAACCTTCTGCACCTACATGAAATCAAATATCTACTCTCCCTTAAGGTGCCTATTGACTGTGGGATTGTGGGATATAATACTAAGATATATCGTTCACCCCTTCACACTATGAGGTATTTATTTTCTTAGTTTTGTGTAGGATCGTCCACTGCCGCGAGGGGCGGAGTGGCGTGCGGGGTGCGGAAAATATATCATCTCGAATCGCTCCAAAACATATTATAGCTCGGGATATAAAATATTATATTTCACAATGAAAAGGGTTCCATTGTAAATTATGGTGAGTGATATCGAGTATATCTCGGTATAATAATATTATATATAGTTTATATTACCCGCTCCGTTATTTCAAACGTTACGCCACTGATTCAACTGTCTGCATTCCCAAGTGGTTGACTGGGTCCCTAAGGAATTAAGTCCGCCAATTGTACAATTCATAGTTCACCTCGTTGGAACACAGTAAAGGTTTACTGTGTTCCAACGAGCTAAACCCACCATGGCGACGTCACTGATTAAATCCTTGTCCATTTCAGAGTACTGCCACCCATACGAGCCGTTCAAGTGTCCGGTGGACGGCAACTGCATCTCGATCCAGTACCTCTGTGACGGCGCGCCGGACTGCATTGATGGATACGATGAAGACTCCAAGCTTTGCACTGCTGGTTTGTACACATTTTTCATTTGGACGTCATATTACAAAGAGGAATCCAAACACCGTGCCCTGAGCTGTCCGCCTCGTTTAGGCACTTCAAAGAAGTTTCGAATAAAGGTGTTTGCCTGAACGTTTATTTATAACTAGCTTTTGCCCGCGACTTCGTCCGCGTGGACAAGTGACTTCTTTCTCCCGTTTTTTACACATTTACCGCTATATCTTTGCTCCTATTAGTCGTAGCGTGATGTTATATAGCCTATAGCCTTCCTTGATAACTGGACTGTCCAACACAAAAAGAATTATTCAATTCGATCCAGTAGTTTCGGAGATTAGCGCGTTCAAACAAACAAACAAACAAACAAACAAACTCTTCTGCTTTATAATATTAGTATAGATCTGTGCCTTATCATTAAATTATGTAAACTGGCTCGCTTTACAACTCAATACACTCTCGTAGTCACTTCGTAGCATCCGTGTAGCACGTAGCGTTAAATTAAGTGTCGTAGACGCTACGAAAAGACATAAATGCGTAGGCGTAGCGTCTGCGAAATTTCTTCAATGTGTATTGCTAAATACACAAAAATTAGAAAAAAATATGTAAGTAGTGATTAAGCAATTGTAAAGTAGTTTAGAAAGCTCTTTCATGTTAGAACAAAGTTAAAAACAACTAAGTATACTAATTTTATTTAAACTTTTCTGATTTATCGGTCTTACATAAGCTTTATTCTGGCTATAAAATCAAACTTCCCGGGCGTTAAGTATTTCTTTGGCACTTATTTACTTTTATAGCACCATTCGGCCTCGTTTTACATCGCAAAAGAAATAAATCGAGCATTAAAACGGTATTAAGTAGTAATTCAAACGCAAAAGAGTGACCGTTAGTCATGTTGTAGATTATAATGTTGCTTCAAGAAACATTCATTAGGTAGTTATGTGTTGAATAAAGTTTTCATTCCTATTGTGCTTTGTGAAATTTTGATAGGTACTATTGCAATGTAGCTAACACTATGGTCCAGTTGCGGGATAGTAAAGTTAACTAATAGAATATTAGCTGTAGTTAGGTAATTACTTACATTACGAATAGATTGTTTAGCAAGATCTTCGCGATGAAACAGAAATGATTCGATCAAACGTTTAAGCTGCTTTGTTAAAGCTATAATATCAACTACTTACTAACATTATGGAAATCTATTTATTGTTTTTACTCTAGTGGAGTTCTAACTCAATTTTAATTAGAGTACCTCCTACAATAACAAACTTCCTCACGGTACCTGCACTATTTGCTGATCACGAAGTGGGTGTGGGTGAAAAATAAACTAGGATACATAATGAAGTTTATTTTACACACATTAGGCAACTGGGTTACTAAAATTAGTTATAATTATCAAAATTGTATGTTAGTATATTTTAGGTAGGTAATAAATATTCAATTATGAAGATAGTTACATATAAAACACCGCCCCTAGAACATGTCATCTTGGCCTACCTACCTACTCGTATCCAAATTACACTAAGTACCTAGCCTCTTCCAAAGATCGTAGGCCAAGATGATACTTCAACCACAGAAAAAATAAAAGTTAGAAGGGCAATCATAATTCTAAAGAGTAAAGGTAAGAATCATCACATTGTATGTATAACCAAAATCCACTAAACTCAGCTAAGAGACGAACACGATACTGTACAATATACCTAACCGGAACATACTCGCAATCAGAATTATCATCGCGGTAATATGTAATTAGGACGCTGTGACGTAGGTACGTAGAGTTCGCGGCTTGCACGTTAGATATTCGTTCAATAATTTGTCTGATGATTCTCGTAACTATCACACACCTGTCTACGCTGATATTATCCTACTTTTGTACTATTTCGTGTTATCAACCATGTCTTCTCAATTCCACAGCGAAAAGGCCGCCGGTGGAGGAAACTGCTTCGTTCTTACAGTCACTGCTGGCGTCGCACGGACCTAACTACTTGGAGAAACTCTTCGGGAGCAAGGCCAGGGATGCATTAGAGCCTTTGGGAGGAGTGGAAAAGGTCGCTATTGCTCTATCAGGTAATATTCAAGACACTTTCCCACGTTCTTTACTAGCCATTGTAAGATAATCATAATCAAGATTGTCAGATATCATTTTTTTTGTGATGAAACTAACTTATTGGAGTAACCATGAATGGCTAGGTCATATAGGTGTTTTACAATTGTTAAATCACAAAGAATGTACCTAACTCATTCCAAATCTTAGCGGATAGGCTAAAATTGGTCGGAATTAAATTAAATTGTTGTTTTCACTAAATCAACAATTCCAGAGGTTCCCGTTTCACAAGCTAATCCCGACCATTAGCGGATTGTGTCCAAATAAGCCTGAACACCTAAACGGATTTGCGTTTTCCACTTAAATAGGAAAATCTCAAGAAAATACCGAGAGCGGTATTTGGACTGTAGATTAGATGATCAATTTTGAAGATCCCAGTGAAATGTTGTGCCGATTTCGTTATAAGATTCTAAATTGTATTCATTTAATCAATGTCTGCTTCCTTAAATGCGAAGCCCACGCGGTGTGCTACGAGACTTGTATTCAAATTCGTGTTTATATTATTTTCAGAATCTCAAACCATTGAAGATTTCGGCGCGGCCCTTCATCTGATGAGATCAGACTTAGAACACCTACGCTCGGTCTTCATGGCAGTCGAAAACGGAGATCTCGGAATGCTGAAGTCCCTCGGAATCAAGGATTCAGAACTAGGCGACGTCAAATTCTTTCTGGAGAAACTGGTGAACACCGGTTTTCTCGACTGAATAGCACCGGAGTCTGCCTCTGATTATTATTCTGTCGTCCAGTTTGGCCCTATCAGTTCTTCTTTCTACAGCTATCTTCCTTACGACTCCGTAAAATACCGGAGAAAGTAAAATTTCCTTTCCCCTCTTCACACCTTGAGAGATTGTTGAATGTATGATGACCCCGACTAGTCTCTGTGAGAATGGATCGGTAGCCATCGGTCGGACTTCTACAACCGGCCACGTAGACTCCGTCTGGTTCTACTGATGATTGTCACAGAAGATTCTTGTTTCTATAAACCGTTAGATAGTGAAGTGTATTAATTTCGAATTACCCTAGGATATAGGTATATTTTTATATTGTTGCTTCGTTAGAATACCAATCGTCAATTGAATGTTTCAACCCTCAAGATGTATCAGGGAATACTCGCGTCACCGTCATTCGGATGAAGTAGTCAGAACGCAAAAGACTGTATTAGATGTTGTGTCTCCATAGGAGTGGATTTTGTGAAAGAAATGCAGTGTGCATTCGAATGGTGGCCCTGATATAATCTTGAGCGACCTGAGTGAGTGAGATAGCATTGAATGTCGCCCCGCCAAGCTTACTTGAATCTTTAAACTGGAAGTCAGAGGCGACTCCATTGAAACTGCGTCCATTCTAAGCGAGATATAAAGCTACAAGTCGGTTGATTTCACTCGATTGAGAAAATGTCCTTAGATTATAAAATTATAATAATCGTTGAAAGAATGCATGCGCTTTATATCTGGCTTTTGAAAAAATCCAGAATAGGACCATGGATACATATCATTTTAAACATAGATTGTAGGGTAAAGAATACATATCATAGTTCGTAATCTGTAGTGGATAAATACAATTATTTTAATATGATCGGTATTGTAGCGTTTTATGAAACATTTTATAGAACCGTTTCGTAGGTTTGACATCATTTTAAAACCTAAAGCATGTTAAACGGTGCTGCACATGATCCGCAAACATATCAAAAATATGTGATTAATATTTTAGAATAGAGATATGTGTGTTATTTACTATAATAGATTTTAAATGTAGTTGCAAAGTAATGTAATCAATGTAGGTAGTTGTATAAACCCTACTGCATTTCTAACTATTGTCTATTTACATAAAGTCTTTAAATTTTTGTCAACGGTTATTGTTTGATTGAATCATCCTTTATCGATGTTGTCTTGTAATAAAACTTTTGTCAAATGCGGGCTAAGAAGACAACGAATTACTATTAACGTGTTTTATGATACGTAAAGTCACGTGGTAAATGTTGAATTAATTGAAGACCTTTATTGATTTGAGGTAAAAGAACATTTTGAAAAGGAAACGGCATTGAACAGGCTAACGATACTTCGAAGAAAATATTATCATGCTTGCTTGGAACAAAAAGATCAGAAGAAATTAACCTTCGGCCTGTATTTGCCAGAAGTTGTATAGCCCAAATAGTTGGACTAGAATTTCCATCGCCAAAATATCACCTGTAGAAGATTCTATTCTCCGTAACAATACAATCTAATAGCAGTTAACAAATTCGCTATTTTAACTACACGTGTAGATAGCTGATAAGATAAGAATAGAATTGGTATACAACTCGATGATAATTATAACTTGCGTCAGATTTAGACTAAGTACTTCGATTTCTGCAAACGCGAACTTTGAGCTGTTAGTTGATATTATGTGTTTCAACTACTTGAGTATAAATAAATGGCTTATCTTAAATGACAAATCAATAAATGAATCATCTCGAATTAGAGTTTCATTCAGTTTTTTTTTTATCATTATGAACCCTGCAATAACCTAGATTTATTTTTAAGACGTATTTTAATAGTTGATTTTTGTTTTTATTAATGTTTTGTCATTATACAAACTTAATAATATAAATTGCACTTGTAAAAGGCAGCCGTGACTCTGTGACAGACGATGAAACGAACCCCGTGTCTTACGCTATCAGGGTGTATGCCTATACCACTCGGCCACCGTCACATTAACAAGCCTGTTGAATTTTGCAAAAGCCTTCCTTTACCGCGTAGGCTGCGTGACCTTATCAATATTGCGAGATTGCTCTCACAATATTGATGACGGGAATTCCTCGTCTGTCACAGAGTCACGGTTGCTTTTTACAAGTGCAATTTACACGTATTTTAATGTTGGTTTATAATGAAAATTAAGCATTCATAGTCATTAAATTCACAGTCATAGAGGATAGTTCCTTAACTTGGTTCTTACTTGGAATGAAATCATTTCGTGAGGAATACCACAAGGTATTTTTATTAGTCCATTATTATTTAAAAGGATATTTCTAGAAAAAGGCAATATTATATAATACTTAGCTCTTTATTTTTTGTAAACGTTTACTCACTTAAAATAATTAAACGGAAATGTCGTACCTAAAGTAAAACTATTCGGAAGTTCACATCTGGTGATTAATGATTATCGTGAGGTAAGTATTACAAATTAATATGATAATTCCAATCAATAAATCACGTAATAATCAGAACATTTGAGTCGTTCAAGTAGTAGTCGTCACTACTAGTAGCAGTACCTTTTTGCAATGAAAAATACATTTGTCGCTTACAGAATCATAGGCAGACGGACTTAGCAACATGAAATAAATTTTAATTTTGCAAAGTGCAATATTAACAAAATAAAATAAGACAAATACAAAGTAACTGATAATTTTAAGAGGAAACTATTGATTGACCAATAATTTTCAGACATTTACAATAACTATTAACGCCGAAACTGGACAAAGATGTTAAGAATACTTATTCTATTAGATTGATTCTGGTATTTCAATGTGAAAATAGCTTTTACTGATAAATCTTAATATAAAATCGATCGAACTTTATGTAAAAGAAACACCAAAATCAATCCTTTTGTACAAGGATTAAGCTATTTTACAAAATGCAACCCTCAACAAAATAAACAAATCTCATCCACCAATGAAATCACTCATAATAAAGCTTATAGTATCAGATCTTAGCAGAACAGAAATTAAACTGACGACAAAAAAATACGGCAACTAATTTATTTTTCGGACCATTTAAATAAGTCATAATCTTCAGATTAAATTACTACAACGTACTTGTACGAAACTGAAAAAAAGATATAAGAAAATGATGGTCAAGACGCCCAGCAGTGGGATGATGTAGGTTAAATAAACAAAAGAGAAGATATTGCAAAGCATGAACTTCTATTGAGTTCAAAAAAAAAACACGCAGTCACAATGTCTATTTCAAACTTGTTTTTAGCACTTTGTAAACTTTCTCCAAAAACAAGCATGCGATCAGTAAGGATCTGGATAACATCGTTCGCGAGCACAATTAAAGACAAAACAAAATACAATTAAAATAAACAAATAAATTCTCAAAGTGAAACGAAAATAAACGGAATTTTTACGCTATAATTCTCTTAACAGTAGATAGCAAATTAAAGAGTTGGAATTGTATCATTTAGAACAGCACCAAAATACACGTAAGAAATTTATTAAAAAACCATTGAATCTATGTTTACATGTCATACATACAAAGTAAGTATGATTTTAAGTTTTATTATAATAAGTTTACAGTCTACGATTTTACTTTATTTATAACTTAGATACTCTTAAAACAAAAATTTTACTCGAAACAATTACACCTACACTGTTAACACTATTAAAGAAATAACCAAAATATACCTAGCGTAATGTGTACATATTTTTGACAACATTCCAAACCAATCTTATTATGACTAAATGTTGCATCTTTACTGAGAAAAAACATTAATTACATACATCATAAACCAATTGAATGACATGAATCATTATCCTCATTAGAAATAAAAACCAACATTCACTTAGACTCAAATAAATGCACACAACACTAAGTTGTAAAGTAAGCGCTCACTATCACTTTTTACGTTTTTTATTACTCTTTTCTCTCTGCATATCTTCTTCATCCATTTTACTGTAGTGCGAGTGAATATGAGCAAGCAATTTCTTTTCCCGTGAGAAACTATCTCCACACATATTACATGAATACTTATTCTTATCTTTATCTTTTCCTTCAAGCGCTGTTTTTACAACTGAACTAGAAGTCGAAATTTGTGATTCCTGTATAATGTTATCGGTAGGTAGCACATAAGATGGTTGCAGCAGTGGATCAACATTGATAAAATTGAAAAAACCCTGATCCTTTGGATGAGCCGCGTCTTCAAGAGTAACATTAAATGGCTGCTGCTCTGGTGTAATCGGCATTTCATGTTTATTCTTTTTTGTCCGTTTCTTAGGCTCTTCAACTGGAAGTTGCGGTTTCGTTGATATTAACAATTTGCTTGGATTACCGGTTTGTACTATTGTATAAGACTGTTTTTTCATTGCCGGTGTTGTAAACGCTGGAGGGTCAGTAGGCATGGCTGACGAAAACAAGGTCGAACGATTTGGCAGTGTTTGAAACAGGCCAACTGGATAAGGCTGATCATCATTTTTTTGGTGTACTGGTGGCGGTTGATTGTCTAAATATTCAGGTTTATGATAGTTAGAATGTTCACTCACTAGCTTAGATTTTTTATTTTCAGTTTGTTCTACATTGATTTTTCGTTTTTTAATAGTAATGTCAGTCTCTGTACTATGACTAGCTGCAGAACTTTCTTCTACTAGTTGGAAAGTATTATTCGGACCAGGAACTAATTTGTAACGAGAATTTAAACTTGGAACTGTTGGGAATTGTACAGATGGTGTCGCATTTGGAGTTTCAGGAGGGGATTTCGAAATTGGCTTCAAAAGTGGTTCTTTAGAAGGTGATTCTTTTGCTGTAACATTTGATTTCTCATCTTGAATTGGAGCAACAGTCATTCCAATTAGTGTGTTATGGTTATTATTAAGCTTTTTCACTTTGCTGGCTGGGCCGATTCTGGGCTTTGGCTTCCTTTCAGGGACTAAAGCTTTTTGAGGTTCAGTTTCAGCTTTTGTTGTATCTGATTTCACGGGAACGGGTTTCTTAAGATCCCCATCAGTTTTGGTATTAATATACTTTATGGTAGGAATTTTCGGAGGTTCAGGCAGGGCAACAGGCTTTATAATATCCCCTTTTGGAACACCTGTTTTTGCACATCCATGTGTGAATACTACATCTTTGTTTAAGAAATTTCTGTTACATAACCTACACTGGAATAATACTCCTACGCCATTCACCTTGATCATACTGACATGGTCCATTATATTGAAAGGTTTTGATGGTTCAACTGGTTTAGGCGCTTCTTGAACTGGCTTGGGTTTACTTGGTGCAGGATTCTTTATACTACTGTCATCAGTCTCACTAGAAACCTCTTCATCAGAGATAACTTGAACTGATTTCTTTATAGTAGGTGGTGTAGATTCTACTTTAGGTTTGTCATTGATTTCAACACTTTGCTTGTTATTACCTTTCTTTTTCTTGTAATCAGGTAGGCCATCAAGTAATCCGTCATGTTTCTGAGATCGTGAAGCTCTGGTGGGAATGAATTTTTTGTCAAAGTTGTCAGCTTGCACCTGCTTCAAGCTAATATTATCTTCATCTGATTTGATCTCAATGTCTACTGCTTTTGATGGTTCAGTTTTAGGTTTAGAAATTTTCTTAGTAATGAGTGGTTTTGGAATTTCATCTTCCAATGGTAATGGATTAAGAGGAATGTCTTTGATACCTTCCATAGCTTTTTTTATCAATGCATCGCAGATGTCATCATTAGACATGTTTGATTTGTTTAACTTTTCCTCCCATAGAGCCCTTGTTTTTGTCTTCATTTGAATCGGTTCTCTCTTACCCATTGTAGTGTTCAAATTGTGTTGGGTTTTAATACATTTCTGTATAAATTCATACAGTTCTTCAACTTTTGCTGAGCAGCGAAAACATATTTTATGTGGGAGGTCATCATTCTCTGCTATCTGAAAAATTTAAAACCCAAATCAGTAAAATCAGAAAGTATGTATGTAATTTATAAAGAGCGAGAGACACTGATGAGAGCAAAGCTCTTATGAAGCAGAAGAAGGTGTGTAATTGATTGAATAGTTAGAATGTACAAATAATACATATACATGTAAATGCGAGTGAATGGACGCGTAGTAGGGCCTTTTACATGGTCAATTAAATCTCTTCGACAAAGTCAGGACAATTTGGATCCAACTTCACTTACGGGTAAGTTTGTTTGATCATTCGATAATCTTTACTTAACTTATAAAAAAGATAGACTTTGTTTAAAAACAGTAATCTCAGGACCTACTCTGGTATGATTTGAAAATTATTTGTGTTTGTTATTAGCTTATTTATCAGGGAAGGCTATAGGCTATAAAACTTCAAGCTACAACCAACGGGAGTCGGGAATAGAGTTAGATCGAAACGCGATGAAGTCGCAGTGGACGACCGCTGCTAGTACAATATATGATTTATGTACAACCATAACCTGTACTTGACATATAATTTATTTATAAATATTGTATGGCACTTACCCCAAAAGGCATCAACTCATCAATTTTCTTCGCAGTGACCTTATCAGCATCAAATATGTTGAGGAAGGGCCCATCTTTAGACTCGCACAGCCTACAAACTTTCATAAACACTGCTTGGTTTGCTGAGCATATAGCAGCTGCTATAGCTTCTATATCAGTTTTATTAGAGACCGATAGTTTATCATTTTTATTGGCTTCAAAACCATCACTAGCAGGCTTCGAAAGCTTAGCTCTAGGCTTCTTCTTTCCCATTTCATTTGATTGCTAAGAATCGTGACCAAACTGTCCAAGAGGTATTTACTGGTATCTCATGAGAATAATTTATTGCAACACATATCAAAGTGGTCTAGATTTACTGACTATGAATTCCAATCGAGATAATATCCTAAAGTCTAAAGTATACACCACAAATATACCTTTTTTAGTCCTAAGATCAGCCTAAAATTCTATCAATGGCTGAAACACTCTCACAAAACAGAGAGAGAGAGAGAAATACTAATGAACATATGAATGCCATAGAGATAGTTTTTTTTTTAAACCGGAAATACTAGAGAGGCTGGAACCTGTGCCATAGACAACTGACTTGTATCTTCTCCATTTATTAATTAATTATTTACGATTATTTTATTGTACTTAAAGAACTCCCTCATTAAATGATGTTTTGTATTTTGACACTATTATAAATTCAACTCGACATTGAGAACTTGGTTATTGGGACTTGCGAGGAGGAAAAGTTAATAGAAAGTTAATCACAAGATTTAGTAGTTTTCTTATTATTAATGGCAGCACTACTTTCATCGTGGCCGCCATCTTGAAATTTAGTATTGTGCCAGTCGGGGGGGCGGTGACATTATTTTACCCGTCATCGTCATAATTTTGTGAACTTGTTCAAAAAAACGCGAAAATTAGTGTCGTTTTTTGGTGTAAATAGTTTATGTCAGGACTGAACGTAAGGATGGCGGGTCAGACTATAAACGACAGGTTTTTGGCCGCTCGGCACAGTATCGCCGGCCAAGGATTGGCAAAATCAGTATGCAAAGCTACCACCGAAGAAATGATTGCACCCAAAAAGAAACATTTAGATTGTGAGTATTGTTATGATTTAGCCGTATTGATATAATTTGTCAGATCCTAAGTGAAATTAGAGCCGCCTAAAACTGGTGACACAGCAATGGTAATGGTCGATAACAGTGATCTTGAATATCCGTTTCGATCGTTGGTCGCGAGTGTTCAGTAAACGTCACACAGATTTCGTTGGGCTACCTACCACATCAAAACAAGTTGTATGACCAATTAATTTGTGTGTTGAAACATTTTTTTACATAATTGTTGTCTCACGATACCACAATGCAACTTGACACAGTTCGCCTATTATGTCATGTGAAATAACCGGGGGATGGCATGTAACGAGCCAGTAGATGCAAAAAGTTGATTGTTGCTATTGGTTTTATGTAAGAACAACATTTAATCATTACTGACTGTGTAACAACTTGCTCAGCTTGCACCCATCCATTCTATTAATTTAAGTATTTTGTGGGGTACTTGTATCAATAAAATTTTAAACCTACCTGGTAATATTCCACAAAGCATAGGTAAGGCTGCAGAGCTAACCCTAAGTCAGTGGTACTTTTCTGATAGGATTTATTCAGCTGTGACTGGCTATTATAGCATTTTAGTGATGTTTTATATTGTTTACAAATAAATTGTTATCACATGTAGATATTACATGGGTATACTTTTTTGTTTTAAAAGAGTAACAAACAATTTGCTTTTAATGCCTGTTTCCTAAAGAAATATGAGGGAGTACTCCCACTAAATATCATTGTAAATTATAGCCTATGTGATGTTCCAATGTTTGGGCTATATTATTGTAATGTTTCATCAAAAGTATCAAGTACCTAGTTTTAGCATGAGGAGTAACAAACATACATCCATCCTCGCAAACTTTTGTAGGATTTATATTAGTGGGATGTTTAGTTTGATTATAGGTTGATTGAACTTTGAAAAATCACCTCTTAGTAAAGTACAACAATTTTATATCAAAATGGGTTAACAAATTTAGTCAGATTCATATTATTATTTATCCAGTGTTGTTGGTATCTTGTTATGCTTGCAAGTAGGTATGATATTATTACCATGGTGATAACTGCAGCAATGTCTGGCTGGGGATGCATTGTACTGTATGAATATAGTGATAACTGCCCCGGACTGCTTCCTGTGTCATGAGTTGATATGTATGTACTGTCTGTTCAATAGATAGGAAAATGTTTTGAAAATAATCATTGCAATATTAAGAATTAGTTTTTTTTTTGCTTTAAAAATTTTGTTTGAAGTATTATGTTAATAATAATGATGACTCAAAAATATAAGCGTAATCCATTTTTAAATTAGCACCTTATTAGAGTTTGACCTTCCTTACTTCATTTACATCTAAAAAAATCAAAACTGTCACAGTTTTAATGAGTTTTTCATTAAAATGATTGCCATGTTGGCGCACACTGCCTAACTTGATGATATAAATAAAGTTCACAAATAATAATGCATATCACAATCAAAAAGTTTATTTGCAAGAGTACACATAAATCATATAAAATTCTTTGAGAAAAAACAAAGCAAATGTATTCAGCCTGCGTGCATATTAGATTTGTTTAGCTAATTTCCCTGATATCAAGATGACATTTTATTTCTAAATAAGTGTTAAACATAAAATCCCATGATGGGTTCAATTTTGACTCTTTTATATCCAAAAAACCTACAAACTGCATGCATAATCTGATAACAAAAAATTTACTTCAAACCATCTATGTACCAACTACCAACTACCTACCTGGCGATCATCCAATGAAAATAAAGTGCACGTGAATAGGCGATCCTTTTAAACGCACACGTGCTAGCTGTGGAACGACGATAGATTATAAGAATGAGGTGTGTCAGAAAAGTATTGAGACTGATTTCACATTTTTCAATGTTTTTTTTTTCAAACTTCAATCTTATTTCCTCAAAAGCCCTTAGGAAGCTGCACACCAATGAAGACGTCATTTCTATTGTTTTGTTACACCACTGGAAGTCTTGAACCGGCATGGTCTTCAGAACGTCTGTCACACTTGTGGTTTGTAAAGTCTCACAATATTTATTTTAAGAAATTTTTTCAGTTTATTTAATTAAAAAAGACACAGGAAATGAGTTCCTGCTTAATTAGAAATAGCGTTCGCCCAGTTAGCCAGAGGTAGCGGGTTTGAGTCCCACCCGTGCACAAATTTTGGTTTCCTCTTTAATCTTCTAAAAATAAGGTTTGTACTGATTCCTCGGTGCGCGGGTCCGTCTCGCACTTGGCCGGTTTTTCATTTAATGATTGTCGCTAGCTAACATAAATCTCAGCTAAATATCAATAACTAGGTGTAAAAGAGTTTGTTTCCTATTATTACACACGATAATATGCTCGCCTGACCTAAGCTAAGTCAAAAGTTCACTGCCCTATTACGTCCTCTAGAAAAGTCATATCATCTGCATTACATATCTCTACGTAGAGAACCTGACCAACGTTTCAGGTCAATGCCCTATTTTCTCCAGAAAAGTCTAGAACCAAGGTTATTCGTGATGTCCCGGCCTTCTGACGTCAGCGTATGACGTCACAGGACGGCACACGCATGGTGATCAGCTGTTTGCGTTATACTCAAACACCATAAGTTTTTTATGGCATACGTGTTTGTTATTATTACATATTGGACGCTCACTTGCTTTGTTTAAAGAGTAAAATAGCGTTTGAAGTTATTACCGGAAGAGCTTTAGCTATATGAAAGAAAGAAAGAAAGCTTTTATTGATAATGGACATCACAAACTCACACATACATAAAAATTAAAAAACAAACAAACACATCTACATTGTTTAAAAGAAAGGAAAAAAAAAGAATGTAAGTACGCTTACTTATTTATTATCTATTACTTATACAACCTACTCAAATGCCAGCCAAGCAGTGCGTGTGTGTGTCAGTGACGTCTGAACCAATAGAACCTCACTCAGCAAAAGCCAGGTCCTCTACAGCTGGTTATCACGAACGAAACATCACCTAGATCGCTACAAAAACGTGGCTGCGTATTTGAAGCAAGGGATCTAACTAAATATTGGCTCGCCCACGCGACCGCCCCCCCCCCCCCCCCCCTTTAGTAACATAAACTCGATATCCCCCAAATACTATTGTGATTTAAACTTGCCTTAATTTACATTTTCCTAAGCCTCCGCCCCACCGCCTACTTTTAGAACGTAAGCGCGTAGGCGGTCCTAGATCCAATTTGAAAAAGCTACTACTCCTACTGAATCTTTTTCATAACGTCTTCATGAAAAGGGCGTATTTTCTGAGACAAGAAGAGCTTACGTTAAATGCTCACCATCATCAAATTTATGAGCTAGGCTCTTTTTGGTGGAGTTCTTTTTAATAATAACTCAAAATTAGGATAGTATTGTGGTATTTTCCCTCTTGCCTTCCACACCGCAGTTTACCCGCCTCTTATTGCCCATTCAAAGGCCTTCCCTGATATACTATATCTTCAACTTCTCCCAGTACTAATGTTGCTGGTACCCAACACCAGGGAAAAACTTATTTAATGGTGGCGCTTAATCGCCATAGTAACTAAATATTGTAGTTTTTAATAGAGAAGCCAACCCACCCCGCTGTTCGGTCGGGGCTGCTTACTCAACATATTCACTACTAACCACTATATCTGGTGGCCATAAAGTTGATGCATGGAAAACAATTTCGGTCTAGTACTTGTATCAACCAGGTGTAATTTTTCGTGCCTGATCTAGCTAGATCTAGCTTCAACCTAGCCTAGTTGACAGAGCGTGGTCTGGGTCTGACTAGGCTCTGTCAACAAGACTAACAGCTAACGTTTTTATACATAGCCCGATGGACGCAAATATTGCTAAGTGCCAACTCCCGGATAGTTCTTGAACCGCACTACTCTACCATAAAGCCGGTATAAGCAGATATAATGTAAATACAATATTATTTTTGTTAAGTTTTGTGTCCCCAAATCAGGCCGACTATTACAACATCTGGTTTTAGTGTTATCAAATATAATTTAACGGTTTGAATTCAGCCTATCTGTATCCGTGAAACCAGACGCTCGAACCCATGTAATGCGAGTAGATGTTTCTAACGGCGAATAAGCACGAAGTACACAATTGTTTCTGAAAACTTTTAATTATTATCAGTATCACGAACGAGAGCTACTGTAAATGCTGTAGAATATCTTTATGCATCTGATTCTTTTCAATCGCACTATAAATGCCAGTTTACTTTCTACGAATTAACCAAAAGAACATTCATACCACAATCCATTCACTCTTCATTAAATAATACTCTTATCTATATACCGCTCCACCCAGTGAGTATTACAATAATTCGCACATTATTCATGACGTGTGCCTACAGAATTTCATCTCCAATATTTACCAACGTCGATCTTTGTTTATTTTATTCATTGAATTTGGGACTTGGTGAAGGCTTCTCAAAAGTATCATACTACCAATGCGATATGTAACCGCAAGATTGCGAAAACAGGCGGCATGTATGCTGATTGCATAATTTTCGTCACATTACCGCTTCAAACGCTTGTCCTTGACCGTCGGACAGAAATAGCAACGTTTCAGATAGATCTAAGGAGAAAACACTTATTCCATTTGAAGATTCTCCTTATTCCTTATTCTCCTAAGCAGTTCTGTATTTTTCTCAGAAAATTGGCGTAGGGTTCGTTAATAGATTGAAGAATAGCACTATTGTGGCTTCGCACTAAAAATGTTTAACTTAACCACAGCCTGGACACTCGGAAGAAACTTTTCATTTTGGCCATACATTGACAGACAGCGTGTTGCACAGACGCTGCGTTTGTGTGCGTGCTATAAGGGTTGACAAAGTCCGTTACACCGCACCGGTCATAGCTATTTTCACTTAAATAAACAGATACCTAAACAACGTTAATAATTTACTTTAATTTAATAAACAACGTAACGAGTACAAATTTTTCGTAATGTCATATTCACGTGGTATCGTGGAGAAATAAAAAGATAGTATCTACCTTAGCAACACCTGATTTCACTGATCACATAAATAGTACAATTATAATTTCCTAACTACACATAATTATGAAAAATGAAAATGAAAATATTTATTAGGAATATGAAATAGGTAACAATAACAGAGGTTGACCTGTTTCTTTTAAGTGTGAAAACACTTGTGCCAGGAAAGATCGCTCTCCCATAGCACGGTTACATAGGTGATCTTAGAATATTAATATACTATCAATGTATTATTTTGTCTTATCTTATCAATTTTATCTTAATTACATATTAATTAATGAAGAATGTTACCGTTACCTAACGTTTTTAAAGTTGTTCACTGAATAGTTAGAATAGGTTATAGTTGCATATTTTGTATGGAGTTAATTCCCATCTCTCATCTTTTGGGAAAAGAAAAAAGCTTCTATCGGAGTCATTTCTCGAGAAAGAAAGACACCCGTACCCTGCACAGTACTTAGGCATCTCTCGTACACAAAACTTTGTACTTCCGCTAGGGTTGCCAACTATACTGTTTTAAACAGTATTCTACTGTTTTTCACTAAATTATACTTTTTACTGTTTAACAAAAAAAAAGTATACAAAATACTGTTTTCAGCATCAAAATGTAGACAGTTACATTTAGACGCTCACAATTTTTTTTATTTAGTCAGAGGGCGCACATTACACTGCTCAGTGCAGCGCAGCCACAAACATATCGCAATGAGTTTCTGAACGAATCTGTAGTGTCAAATATTCAAGGCTGTCAGTCAGCTGTCACTCACTGACAGACATGCGAGTGAAATTTAAAAATATAATTAAAATTGTCTCATATCTACTTTCTGTTCCCGCCACCTCAGCATTTACTGAAAGAGTTTTTTCAGTAATGAATGCTAAGTGGCGGGATGATAGAAATAAAGCATCTATCAATTTAATAAAAAATGAGCTCCTCATTTATTTTAATTTAAATTTTGATTGTAATGAGGCATATGATGGTTTTAAAAACGATTGTAAATTAGTAAGTTGTGCGATAAGCTCCAAAAAATATGTATTTAAAAATAATAAATAAATACTGTTTGTTTTGCTAAAATACTGTTTAATAATCTTCATAGACCTGAATATACTTTATTTCTTGTAAAAAAAGTTGGCAACCCTAACTTCCGCTAACGTCGCAAACATGCGCGTGCCATGCCCGCTAGGCGGTCACCTAATGAGATCCCTAATTCCGGCGCGATAGTGAAGTAAGTCAGACTAGGGAGGGGAGGTGAGTGTCCGTTCTGTATGTAGTACTATTATATATTCTGTGACTTAACGCCAAAATTTTAACATGACTAAAGAAAATCTTCTGTCTTCAATTTCTGATTATATTTCAAGACCAAAATATCATAAATACATGAGAAAGAACATGTAAATATTCTTAGGAGTTTCATGGCGATTTTGAAAAGAAATACCTACTATTGTGTCAACGTTGTTTTTTGAAAGTCTCTAAGAAAAGCAATGCCAAGTAAAAGTTGTATTAGTTTTCTCTCGACAATAGGAGCGCCATATACCGAGTATTGTTGGAGTTACTCTAATCGTAACATGAAATGGCCTCACTCAAAGTCAGCATGACATGATAGTTGCTAAAACAATTC
This sequence comes from Pyrausta aurata, assembly GCA_963584085.1. NCBI lineage: Eukaryota > Metazoa > Arthropoda > Insecta > Lepidoptera > Crambidae > Pyrausta > Pyrausta aurata. The sequence continues at coordinate 2,165,892 of OY757272.1, read as the reverse complement.
TTTGCAAACAGGTCATGCAATGAAAGACTCAACCTATCCTATTACTAAAGAAAGTCAATTATCTTTTGGCTTCTCGCCCCTTATTTCCTACTAATATTATAAATTCAAATACTATGTATTTACGTTTGAACGGCAGAAATTATTTTATTAAAAATACATTTGTTTATGCCCCGGAAACTGACTCCTACAGTCGTGAGGGTTCATATAGGAGACCGGATTTTTGCGTGAACGAAGTCACAGGGAACAGCTGCTGGTAATATTTTTGAACTTCCAAAATCTTAAACAAGATAAAAAAGTGAACTTAACTTTTTTCAAAGTTAACTTTAGAATGTAACAATATCTTGTCCTGTACCTGTAGGTATAGCGGTCATTTCCAAGGCATAAACTTAAGTATTTTTACTAAAATCTATCCAGCCGTTTAAACTAGAATGAATATAATTTGAATTTAACCACTGTGCACTTTGAATGACGAGTCTGCTTCGAAAATAGATAAACCTCTGTCAAACTCCCTATGAAATTGTGATAAAAACAACAAACATACTGAAGGTTAAAATTATCGATTTATTCATAATGGGTTTTATAACATCCATTTGACTATTTTCCTCTGGTTACGTTGATTAGGCTCTCTAATGGAGCTCCGAGTGCCCAATGCCATTAAATTGTATTGTGAATCTATGTGATCCGTATTCCGTAGTCAACTTCACTGTTCCATTTAAATGTAAATCTGTTTTAATGGCACCATTTTATTCCCCTATCAGCGAAGTGATTCTCAATCTCAAGGCTTCCTAGAATCACGCATCGTACCTATAGCATTCGACACAGTTGAACAGAATGTAGAAGTATTATTGAATGCAAGTTTTGATGCAAACACAAAACATAGCAACGAACACTTTGATACTTTTTAAAATTGTGTATTATGATAATTATTCTCTGGGTTTCAAAACATTAAACACTTCGGAAGTTTGACCTCCAGATCATATGAATGTAACATGCAATTTTCCTTTAAACGGATATGCTAACCTTTTTCTACAGTCCAATGGTAATTATCAATATCCTCTCGTGAGATTTTCTGCTCACCATAACTCCTTTATTCAGTAGATACCAAACCAACTTTTCCTGATTGCTTTTTGCAATGTCCACCGCTGTTGCTTCCATTCTGACATAATTAGTGTAACATCATTGTCTGCCATGTTTATTAAATACTGAGAAAAACTTGCCTTTACCAATCGAAAAATGTTATTAAAGGAAGAAAACCTTTACTTGGATATCTATTTATAAATGGCTGAGCTCGCGGTTGTTGCCTTTGAGTGTAAGAGGGAAGGTTTGAACAGTTTTTACTAAGTAATAGTTATAGTAATTAAACCCTCATAGATGTGTTTATCATCATTCTTTTGCTTACGCAACCGCCGGCGGCCTATCGATCCCTGAGCGTCTAAGGAATAGTTAAGCAGAAGCTGTAAAATGATCTTAGGTTAAGATACTGGGTTTTTTTCTGATCCTTCAGACCCTGAATTCGTGCAAACATGGCAAAAAGATACGTCAATAATGTAACCACTATTATAGCGCTGACCATGTTGTTTTTGGTCACTAGTGTTTACTTAAGCCAAGCCGCTTGACATCAACTTGAGTCAGTCAAGCGCATGATTAGCAATAGCACGATGTACAAATCATGAAAAAGTACGTTTACCTAAATGTATGTTTACACTGTTGAATACTTAACCCGTAAAACCGTGAACAAAAAAACAATTTCGGTTAGGTTAGGGTTGAAAAATGGTGGCCTAATAGGGTCGGCTGGCCTGCTGTCGAAATGCTTTTAGTGGGTACCGGGTTAGTTTTATTTTTGTCAACGAAGTTAATAAAATCGCGATTGCAACATCCCTTGCATGAACGATTTTAGGTAGTTAACGTTAATATGCTGCTTGAGTATGGATATGGATTTTACGTAAGATATATTTTAGTGAGAATGATTACCAAAATACCCTAACTGGCTAGCCGAAAATACCCGGATCTGTAAGTCTAAGCATGTCTGTCTATAAGGTCACCTCGTTTTAAGTGATAGTATTTAAAGGGCCGATACAGCACAATAAGTTAATATTTTTTGTAGAAAACACTTTGGGCTTTTATCCGCTAGTTTTTGAGAAAATTTGAGACTAATGTTATATTTTTTTCAGTTTTTTTTATTAATTAAGGCTAACATTAGAGAAAAAGAAGGTTTAAGCTATGAATTGAGAAAGGCAAAGCTGATGACGCAGATAACTTTTTAAATTATCAGGGTGCTGTTTTAAAAAATTATATTGTCTATGTTAACGAAAATTAAAAAAATAAGAAAATTAAAATCTCGATTTCCCAAAAAATAATGATAGTGTTTCTATGATGTATACAAGGCCACTGTTAAAATACTTTTGACCTTTATAATATACCAGTTATTGCGTATTTATTCACACATTTATGCTGTTGCCCAGCGCACTTGCATTGCAACGAACTTCGTCAGGTAAACTGAACATTATCTTAATGGTCTGAGGCATTCGAAAACATGAATGAAAGTAGTATTTCTGTTAGCACGACAAAATTGGCAAATCACTTTGCTATCAGGTCAAGTTCAGTTGACAACAATAATGAGTTAGTAACGCTATTCACTATGACCTCCCACTATGAGTGGCGTAATGGCATTGGCTTGATGCAACTTGGGAGCCCCTGGCCGATGACCTCGTTTTGTACTATCATAATATACCTTTTTTTATGGGTTGATGTTCATTTAGTGACCAGGACTATGTCACGTATCTGTACAAAAATACAGAAACATGCATTCTACGTGGTAACTACGAACTGTTTGAATTGGTACCCGGATACCACAGAATCCACAACAGATAGGTTTTTAGGGCATCTTTCATGGTAGCGGAAACCATTTTTTTTAAAACTCTCGGTTAAGCAGATATATTTGGCCTCAATCGCATCCGATGTCAGGTGTTTATAAGGTCTAGGGTGGTGCATATCTGCTTATGAAACCCATAAACTAGTTTTCCTGACATTTATTGGTTACAGGACGTTAATAAATCCTGAACAGATTTCTACAAGATATATTTCAACATCAACACTACTGTATCGGTATGAACTTGACTGACCTTTAAAGGTTCACGAAGTGCTCGTAATACAGTCACCTATTCAATTGAATAACAACCTTATATCACGTTCTAACGTCCACAACATTATTATCGCTTTATCAGAATTGAATTCATCACCGGCGTCTGTTTTTAATTATCTGGACTCTATTTGTAGTAAATATTATTGCCGAAATTAATATCGGTTCATTGAGGTTACATACATACGAGTATAGGTTGCCATGGTTAAAAAGTCAAAAAGTTATTAAATAAAATTATGTTTAGGAGCCTAAAAATGTACAACACATTTTATTGATTCTGTACATGGCACAGGATTGACATTAAATACTGTAGCTTTTAATCAGTCAGGTATCAAACGACTCCAGGGAGTCGCATAACAATGGAATTTCTATTGTGTCTCGCTCACGCATACTTGACGAGTTAATAGAGAGAACCCATCCCACTAGACTCCCCATTACATTCTGGTTATCCTGCCACTGTTTGGTCGGGAACAGCTTATTCAACATATTCGCAGCTGATTACTATATCTGGTGGCCTTTCGCGATCCGCAACGTTTGACCCTGATAGACAACTCAGCCCTAAACAGGAATCAAGATATAATAACTACCCAATTTTTTAATAATAGGTTTAATGCCATCTACTCATTTTGTTTGAGACGTTTAATTTATTATTTCATCACGAAAAAAGTGTACACGTACAAGCTGTTACGCCTGTTAATATTGGGTAAAGTTACGCAATATTATCCACCGAATACGTCCACTAAAATAGACCAATTCATTTGTCTCGAGTCAATATCGCCTGCAACTCGACGACCAACTTCTACCAGAAATATCCGTTCCTAGATCCAATACTTTTAGTCACAATACCAATATATCTTCTCCTTGTTTCAGATCTAGTCCACTGCACAAACGAACCCAACGTGTCAATACCACAGCTAGCAAACCTGCTGGTGGAACGAACGCAGAACACCAACTGGGTGGTGGTATACAAAGCACTCATCACTGTACATCATTTATTAGCATATGGCAATGAGGTAAGATGGTCAAAAAAAAAGTGGGTTAACCTGTGAAAAGACACGTTTTATAAATGATCGTATTTCGGCATTCAGATCTTCTAGAAAATTGCTTCAAACTAGATATGGAATAGCGAGTGCACTCATAATAAAGATAATGATATTGCTGGCATAGATATGCTTTATTAAAAAAGACTTACCCATATTTTTACCCGTCTGTGGCGAAGCAAAAATAGAGGTTTTTCGTCCTTTTAATACCGTAACAGTACGAGCTATGATGGCACATCATGAATATTGGACATCGGTCGACGACCTAATTTCAGCAAGACTTTCATAAAAGGCGGCTTATTACGACTGTCAAAACCTTTCCACAGTTGATGAGATTCGGAAATTGAATACATAAATAGACTAAACTTTTTGTAAAAGTATTTGTTATTGTACATATCTAACGTACGTTCAAATCGCTTAGAACGAAATCAAATTCAAAGTTCAAATCGCTTAGTTTCCGTAAGAGCCTTATGTAGATCTCTACGGAAACTTAATAGTTTAACACATTGCTTAAAAATGTCTTGTGTTAGTCTTGTGGTAGTCTCTATCAATCTCATTTTAATCACTAGAAACTATTCATTCATGCAGGTTTGACATTTTTAAATAGAAGATCTATTTACTAAAAAAGAAAGCCATGACTCAATAAAACAAAGTATGATTACAACTAACCGATACCGAAAATACCAGTCTTATCGCAATTCGAATTTATTACTTATCGCGATTAATTTCTCTTCACGATCGGTGCGCCTGCGCCTGATACAAATGTTGCCGCCACTGCAACCACTTGTATCAATAAAGGAACGCTGTATCTACAGTACAAATTGATTCAGTATGGACTATAGTGACTAAGATCGTCTATTTGAATGTGTAAACACATCTTCAAATGGATTATCTGAGTCACCACCACTACTCATAATCGGTAGTAACAAAATATTTGTCACCTGTCTCCAATTTGGCACAAGAGATAAATTATGTTTGGCTGTCGAACTCTTCATTTACTTTCTGTAATTTTGTTACAGGCATCCAAATATCTTATCTTTTTATGGACAACGATGCCTTTAGTTATAATCTTACACCCTTATTCATATAAAACGCAAACAGTCTAATAAACCTGTTTTAACTATTACACTGTTTTGTCTCGTTCTTTCTTAGCGCTGTCATCATTTGACAGACCAAACAGTGTAATAGCTAAAGTAGGTTTATTTGACTGTTTGAATTATTATGAATAAGAGGGTGTTAATATTTTGCTTCATTTCATTTCATGGAGGTGTCTTGTAGAGCCGAAGCACGGCAATTATTCATCTAAACTTTGCAACCTTTAAATCTATCTCTAATGTTGATAACAGAAGGTTTAATATTATCACTAGCAAGAAGCATTGAACAACTTGTGCAGGTCGTTTTGCCGGCTGTACAAAGCGGCCTTTCTGTTTTCGTTTCTATTTTGTTAGGAGTATCTTATAATATTATATCAGTTTGTCCTTCGTTTTGAGAATGGTCGATGGTTACACTATTATAGGACTTGTTGACGGTCTTGTGTGAATAGCATTTGATAAACTACACCTGAGGATATAACACTCCACTAAAGTCCGTTTTTCTTTGCTTGTCGAATATTGTAAACAACATTTTTATAACTTCTAAAATAAAATCAGTGAATAAAACTTATTTACTATTTTATTTAAAAATATATCAGTGCTCAACGATAAATTGCCTGTGTGTTATGTATAATGAAATAAATCATTTCGTTTAAGAGGATTGTTAAGATTGTTTACAATATTCGACTCGTTTCGCAAACGAAAACGGACCTATTGTAGTCAGGCAGGCAGGATCTATAGTTCAGCCTCATTGAAATCCAAACAGTTAAAGGCAGGAAATCCCAGGATACAGCAAAACTATCCTATTCCTCGTTACGAGAGTAATCGGACGCTTATGTCAGGTTTAAGAATTATAAATCTTAGTATCCGCCTATCTTCATTGCAAAACGGGAGTTGTACTACCAGAGCTGTCAACGCAATATCCACAGCTATAGTTTAGCAATATGTAGGGTGTTATTGGTGATGATTACCTGCCTGTTGACAGTGACGTTCCACTTTGTATGTAATGATACTGATCGACAGCATCTGATTGTATCAAACAGCAATAATACTGTAGACTACAGTTCTATCGCACGCAGTATGTGTTTCATGATTATGTCTGTCAGAATACAGGGTGTTACTAAACCAACGTTTCATCATCATCAAAAAGAGCTAGGTACATGTCGGTGGAGTTTTAAAAAAAAAAAATACTGCAAATTAGGGAAAATAGTGTGGTGGTTTATAATTTTGCAAACCAACGTTTACAAAATTATTCCTTCTGCAAATGGGAGTTTTTTGGTAGGTTTAGGACCACGATGAGTTACAAGTTTAAATTATAGTGTCTATTAAAAATAAATTCCCAGTACCTTATTTTTAAACTAGTTACTAGTTTTTTTAACTAGATAGCTTTTACGATAAAATAGTTGAGTTTGAGATATGTATTTGATAAGAGAAATCTCATCTTATATCTTTTAAATAAATGTCAGAAATTCTAGACCATTAACACAACAACTGGTCCTTTTCGTAGTTTTCGTTCACTGGTCCCTTTTTAGTTGAACGAAAATGCCCTGTAATAATGATAAAGAGATAAAATAGATAATGGATTGCCTTTTTCTATTGGAACTAGATTATTTTAGATTTTTTATAGTCCCTTTTGTTAATATTGTGCTAGTCCTAACCTAACCCTAGTAATTTTTAACAGGAAAATAATAGAATGTTTTTCTTGAAAATACAGTATATACATACAGTGTTCTAATGTATATAAACGTTAATCTACACTAATATTATAAAGAGGAAAACTTTGTTTGTTTGTTTGTTTGTTTGTTTGTTTGATTGTAATGAATAGGCTCATAAACTACTAGACCGATTTTAAAAATTCTTTCACCATTCGAAAGCTACATTATCCACGAGTAATATAGGCTATATTAAATTTTGAACAAAAATAGGGTTCCTCGGATATTAGGGTTTTTCGGACACAAGGTGTAAAAAATCAACCAAAAAAGTAACTTATTTTGCGTACCCTGCCTAACGGCTGAACCGATTTAGCTGAAAATTGGCAGGGAGGTAGCTTAGAGCCAGGAGAAGGACATAGGATACGTTTTATCCCGTTCAACGGGGCCGGGGCTGGGGCGTGACGGGGCCGGGGCGAAACAAAGTTCGCTGGGACCGCTAGTAAAGAATAAAATGTTTTCTTTTCTTTCTTTTTCAGAGATTCACACAATACTTAGCATCCAGTAATTCAACATTTCAACTAAGTAATTTCTTAGATAAAAGTGGAGTTCAAGGTATGTATCAATCAATTATCAACTTATTCTTAAATTTCAAATTAATAAGTCTTCAAATGATCATGTTAAATTTACAAATACATACATTACCGACGTAAATTAATTGGCTTCTTTCTTTACAATCAAATCCATAAATTGTTGAAAAGATAAGGTATAATAGTGACATTAACATATCGTTATTATAACGCAGATCAGATATCTAAAGACTCAATTGATTTCCCACTTTCATTTCGGTAATGTGACATCCAATTTAACAACCCAACTTAGTATTTCTGTGACCAATCAGGTAAAAGTCTCAAATGTCTCAATGAGAATGACATTCAAAGAAGACCCTTTTGCCGTCTGTTATTGTGACAATTTGCCTTTATTGAAATATTAGGTTAGGTCCGATGGACGAGGGTGGAAATATCGACGAGAAAATATCGAAAAAGTAATTGAATATGAGTAGTACAGCGTTGCAAAAACTAAGTAAGAAATACTTGAATGTTTACCCCCTTATTCATAATAACTCAACCAGTCTAAAAACCTTTTAGCTATTACACTGTTTTGTCACTTTCTGTTAAATGATAACAGCGCCAAGAAAGAATGAGACAAAACAGTGTAATATTTAAAACAGGTTTATTAGACTTTTTGCGTTTTATGAAAAAGAGGGTTAGTAGTACAAGAATTAAACTTTTTATTATTTTGACTATGTATGTAAAACTAAACTGCTGTGTTTGTAATTTTATAAAAACCGGCCAAGTGCAAGTCGGACTCGACTAGGTAAATGGAAAAAAAAATTGTATGGGAGGCCCCCCCTTAAAAAGTTCAACTGTCAAGCAATCGTGGTTCTTGAGATAAAGCCTGGTGATAGCCAGACGAACACAGCGTCTTAGTAATGGGGTCCCGTTTTTACCCTTAAAAAGATGCAAATAAGCAATGCGTTTTAATAAAACAGGCCTCTTGCACAAGCTCAATTTTATTGAGTACCTAGGCCCCTATTTTTGAATCACTCGCTTGGATATGGCGAGTGATTTTCGTTCGAAAACTATTTTTTTTCTATGACTTTTGACACTACGTCGAACGAAAATCACTCGCCATCTTGAAGCGAATGATTCAAAAATAGGGGCCCTAGTTGTTTTGTTGTACTGTACAGTTGTGTACAGTTCAAGAGATAAGCATAATGATAAAACGCCGCTCGCCAGATTGCGGATATCGGAACTGGCGAACGGATATTATGAACATGGCGATGAGTGTACACGAATAGACCTTCAAGAAAAAAACATAAGTAGGTACGACGTTTATCAATGGCGATGATTATCGAGCCAGTGGAATGATAAAGTCGATAATTATTTATTTTTGTTTGTAAATGGTGATAATTTGCTTTGCTGCGCTCATAAAGTAGCTTGATAATGTAAAGGGCTTTCTAACGATGTTTCGTAAACTTTTATAATTCTACGTATTTTTTTTAAACGTACATTTGTTGCCCCAGACTAAAATGTGAACGAATAAAAAGAGGTATAGGCAAAACCTAACAGAGTATTAAAGAAAGATTTCGACATATCTTCCGTCCAGTTTTAAACTATTCGAATCCAGCTGTCAGTTTTGATGACCTGATTAAAAAGGCAGTACAGACAGACTCAGTTATTCAAGTAATATTATGAGTCGTCACCCTTACAGCCCTTGGTATTGCCAAATATTTTTTGGCTCTTTCCACCGTGGCGCCTCGGGCGATCTATAATTGGTCTAATAATAAAATCTTTCCAAAATATGTTTGTTCAATGTATTTAAAATTACGCGCATATAAGTAGTAAAAGCGTTTGAATTATAAATCATCTTCAACTCCGGTAACTTTAAATAGTACACATTAAAGGAAAATACATTGCGTGAATAGCAAACATATAATCCAGTCGAAATAGGTAAGTAATTTAGTATAGTAAATGCCTTAACAGTTTATATGTCAAACAGATACTACTACGAGTTTACGACTTCAAAGTTACACTATTAAACTGTCAAATTATCTCGGTAATCCAATTTATGTATCAGTCTTACTCGCAAGTACTCAAATAGCCCCACGATATTCATAGTGAGTTCTCAATGTATGGGCGCATATGTATGACATCCACACATGATATTGACCAATGACCTCTGAGGTTGTTAACCTCTTACAACCTCGTCCTGTCGACTGAGATTTTTTTGGTGACCGTAATATTTGATATTGTCAAAGTTTTTTTTAACAAGTTGGCAAAGTGTATCAAATAGCAATTTGTACATTTACAGTTTATCTTTACGTTTATAAATATGGTAGGTCGTCAGTCACGTAATATCAAAGTGACAGGGCATACTGAAATAACTTGTCTATTTACTAGTAATAAAATAATTTAACTACTAATAACAACAGCTAAAGTACTGTATCAAATTTATTATTCGTTTCAGATGCATTTTACAGCATTAATATCTAAACATTTGTTTCTATCAGCTATGACTGGTTGATAACCTTGTTTTTCATTACGTGTTTACCTTATACCCAATAGCTTTATTTTATAATTGTTTGGGTTGGTGACGATAACTTTGTATATTTTATGTGTCTATCTCAACACATAATTTATTTACCCATACTTTCTTATATTTGATATTCTTGAGTTAATATGACTATAATAAGTCCTGCTTTTAGTTAGTTAAACCAATTATTTACTTCTTGTACAGTTAACAAAACATTTAATTGGTGGTCTAATGAACATTACTATGATTTAATTCATTCGTAAAGTAAATAAATATCCGACTGATACTCATATTAATGACAAACATTTTAATTTGAGATAACCCGTTATTGAATTAATAGAACGATCGCATAATGTTTTATGTTCTCTAAATTACATTTAAATTACTCGTGTGGCTGGAAACTAGAACTAATCACTGCTTCAATAAAAATCAATTGAGTACTTTGAAAGACAATCCAATTCCTTTTTTATCAACCGCTATTTATTTGACCTAATCACATAAGTTATTTTGCCTTTAGTGCGTATTATTGCGTTTATACATTTTTATTAAAATATAATTACGGCTACGATCACAATGATGAGATGATGTGTCGAAGACGGATCATATCTAGCTGTTAAATAACATTGTGTCTATAAAAATGGATGATACTATTCAAAATCTAGTACCTCCTTTTTAAGATAGTACTTGATAAAAATTGCAAGAAAAAAGACCGGGCCCAAAACTCCTCCTTGCATTGTTACCGTATCTTTTCGAAGTCTGTGTGCTGACTCATAGCGCCCTGAGGCATTCCCGCGGTGCATTTATGCATACTTGCAGACGGTGACGTCATCCGTGCGTATGAATTAGATCAATGATTCCGGAGCCGGTTTTAGGTTAGTGTACATTTTCTATGGAGCTATTCATATTGTGACAGAAGTGAGAATGTAGCTTATTTGTATCTGTTTTGTTATATTAGTGTATTGCTTTGAGTGGTCAAGGCAATGTCTTTTTCTCAGTGCTATCTCATACTCGAGTTTGATATAAGCGGATATAAATCCTGCAACGGAATAATGTTTTGTTCATAAGCCTTTTACCTAGATATCTGGACATTTTTAACAACAATACTTACCTTACATCACGGATTCTTTAAACAAATTGAAATACATTTTGATATATGGCTATTGTAAATCTCTACTACATCGATTTGACTTTTGAATATGCAAACGGAAAATGATTGATATATTGATGAAAGAAATAAATCTAAAAATTAAAATTAATCGATTAATCCTAATATGCCATTGCACTGCATGCGATTTGCATATTAATTGAGACATGGAATCATGGCTTGCAATGTATTACGTCACACCGCCACACATAGATGTCTTACGCTATGGTTATAAAGATCAAAAACTATTTTCTAAAGTCTCTCATTCCGTTGCTTACGCTATGGTTATAAAGATCAAAAACTATTTTCTAAAGTCTCTTTTCTATGTTGCCGACTATTAATGCTTTCTTTAGCATACTGGCTCACTCTTAAAACTTAAAACATTTCTGATCTAATAAGAAAATGTTTAAAGTAGTCATCGTGGTTGGAATGGTTATTATTTGGATTCATAAATTAACTATTATTTTTCAATTAAATACCTTTAAATACTTAAATTAATACCTTTCAAGAAGAATAATTAAATACCTGATTTTATGGAAATGTTTTATAATGGGCTGGTTTTCTTGACCTTTAATAATGTATCGTAACCTTACCATGACTCCGAGGCTTCTATAGCGTACACTTTTAAATAAAAACAACTGTCTTCGTAGAGTGCCTACACTTATATCTCTGCAAAACAGTTTCATTATTATTTTTATCAATAATTAATTAATAAATACCGCCCAAAAAATTTTGAATGCCATAAAGTACACACATCAAAACTGAACTATCATTGAGCACACAGATATAGATAAAGATATTTTGCTAATGTTGTTACCTCACTTCAAGTGTACCGATAAACGCATCTCTATGGTTGCAATAATCAATGCAGTATGCACAACATGTATAATAGTATCTTATATCAAGGTTACATAATTTGCCGAGTTATGCTAATTAAACAGATGACTATATAAGTAAATAATAAAATAACATTAAAACATCATTATGATGATCGTTTTGAACACTGTCAATAAGTTTTGAGCACCTGAGAATAACACTAGGTACCTAGGTACTATTAATAGTTTTTAAGTATTAAAGAAACATAAATCATATATTGGAATTCTTATTTTTAATAAATAAATAATCCACCTACTTTGTGACGTAAACATTGCAAATAATGATTAAACTGTAATAATAAAGTACAAAGAAACACTTAAAACAACACTAAGCTCGTATTTATGAGATATGTGAGTGCAATAAAAACTCCTACATCGGAAGGTAGACGAACTCTAAAGTCAAATGCCTAGACATAATGAGTGTCTACATTAAAGTATCGCATTAAATGTGAATGCAGTAATCAATCACTTTAATGACTGGAGAGATTGATCCTATATTCTTAGAGAGTTTGTCTTTCAACATGCATAAATCATGAATGGAGTCTCCACTGTAGAATTCCCAAGCTGTTATTTTGGAAGTTATATGTTTCACAGTGGAGAAAATATCAGGTATTCAGATGATATAACCTGTTGTTGAGTGGGCTACTTTGTTTAATGGAGAAGGTATAACCTAAATACTCCAATATATTACTAAGATCTATTCTATCTAATCATACTTACATCATACTTACTACAGTAAAGTTAAATTAAATACAAATGAAACTGAGTTACCCGTTTTCAAAATTGTTAAAAGTTACTTCTTTACAAACAACAACATCTCTTTACTTCAAAAAACTGTTCTTCTTTCTGGATGCTTAAGCGAGTCATTCAAAAAGTTACTAATCTAAATTGAGATCGACACACTATTTTATTCCCTATGTTTTCATTGACCATTGCGAATTGGTAATGATCGTGATATGTTTTTAATAACACCTATTACATTACAAATACTTTCGTCATACTAGTTTCTTGACACAACTGTTCAGAACTGCATTGTTTAATACAGATGTATGTTTTGATGTTCTGTAGCTCTTCATTTAAAATTATCAAGGTCTTCTTTATGAGTCACCTTGGTATAAATTGTACACAAATACTTTGATAAACTGGGTTCGTTTTTATGGAAATGGCTCTATAATATGGTACTCTGTGTAAAAACACAACTGACTTTTCTGCTGTATCTGCAGATACTTTACCAAAATTACTTTTTATAAGCTTGTGTCGCGCGCGTTTAATCTTTTTTTACCACTATTTTAAATCAATTCACAGACACCTATGATTTTTTGATTCGTCTACCAAATCTCAAAATTGTCTTTACCTTACTATGCTGTATTGTTTCGATGATCTTGACTAATTATTTCTTATTCTCTGCTGCTTTCACAAAGGCGCGGCCGGTGCCAGGATCGGTGAGTTCAACAGTGTGACAGCTTTGTGTGATTGTTTCTGCTAGTTGCTATGGTGTTCCGTTAAATTTTAAGCCTTCTTCAGAAGTTTTCATAAAAATATCGGTAACCTTCAAGCATATGTCTGGGAAATCTTTTACAAGAAACATGTCAAAAAATGTCATGCCTCAAAAAATATCTTATCAAATTGGCTTCAGCACTGAAAGTACTGGTCGGATTTCGTTGTCATAGCTACAAATTACTGAGGGGCGTAAGCCTTATAGAATCAATTTATCTAAGAGCAATCGTCTCTTTGATTTAAGCTACAATATTTTTTTTCTAAATAAGGATCTTTTTTAGATTTCAAGGTAGAAATATGAAATATTGTATTCTTTTGGAGTTTTCATATATATATTGACGAAAAGAGTGGTTTTTAAAGTTTTTGAATAAGAAAACTTTAAAATTTAACGGAGCTCTAGCGGATGGATGTTCTTTGCAAATGTTTGTTTTTTCGTACGTCTGTTAGTCGTAGCTGCACGCTTGGCGATCCGAATGCGAACACTTATGTCTTCTGTTCTGTTGCACATTTTCGCTTTTTATCGTTATGTGACGTTTTTGTAGGTACCGTATTTTATTTTTTAGGACATACTCGTATTACTTAAGGATGATATTGTGAACCCTTGCAATTAAATATCACCACCCAACCAATGTAAATAGTATTTGTGCAATTTTTGAATCACGTTCATGCAGAAATATGAATGCCTAATGGAACACAAACTGGTGTAATAATTACAAAAATAGGCGACTGCTAAGAATACTGTAGCTTTATAAAATTCAGATTTTTACTTCTGAATGTTCAAATTATTTCTGACAATGATTTATCACGTCGCGTCGTATTCATGAACTAATTTAGTTATCAGTTTATTGCACCAGAAATTATCCATTTATTTTTAAATTCTTGTTTGTAGGCGTTTGTTATGTTTTAGCGGTATCGTTTCTCGGATATGGTATAACGAGGAAACATGATACAGACGAACACGGTTAGATTTCAATTGTTTTTGATGTTTTTTAAACTTTAGTTGTATGCTGTTGCTTTTGTGTATGTCCGAACATTGTTGGTTTTACTTCATAAGTTTAGTATCTGAAATAGAGTATCTAAAGTAATTTAATAACTGCAATAAAGGTGATATTATTATTCATTATTTTTCTATTACCAGCTTAAATAAAGATTCCTTATTAAGAGTAGATCCATTACTGTTACTATAAATATTCGATAACGTAAAATGTAAAATTAATAGTTGTATTGCACTGTAGATTGATTGCACTTGCACCAGTAATGTATTTTTAATCACCTATGCACGGTTTTAATTGAATTTTCGATTAATTTGATTGCACAATGCACGATGCCTTTATGTAATTTGTAACTGTATAGTTTTATGTTATACCATATGGTATGCAACAAGTCTGGAACGTGTGATATAAAATTGTCACAGACAAATAAAATACCCAGTCTGTTTGGGAATAGCTAGCTAGTTATTTATTTTCCTTTTAGGCCATGGTTACTCTACCATATTAATTACCCAGACTTATCATGCATTTTTGTTGTTCACGTCAAATTTATGGTACTATCGCCTATTGAATCAAGATTTAAGATTAACTTGCTTACTAATACAACTCTACCAATACGCACTGAAATCGAATTGTGGATCATGGTATGCAGATGACTCATACCACCTCATACTCGAGGTGAGGCCTTTGCCCAACAGTGGGACGTTTACAGACTTACTTTTTAGTGATGCAAAGACACTATAAATACATTTTATAAGCAGTTCGTAGATTGCTTCATCTGTACTGATGGTAGACAATTAATATCAATGAACGTTCCAGACTTGATATAAATAGAGATGCGACGAGAAAGTTCTCGACATGTTAATATGCCTCAGTGGGTCACATAAGAAAGATGTAACTTAATTATTTCACTTACAAAATTATTTTCTAACTAGTTAAATGCCCTTTGTTATTTTTAAGTAAACTTCCCAAAAGGATTTTCGATTTTCGATTCCAAAAATATGTACAGTCGACTGCACATCAGACTTTACATTTTTGTTGAAAAATAGCCCTTATTCAAACAGCATAAGATACCGCGGTGTATAGCTTGACGTGCTGTCGTCCGTACTATCATTCACATTTATTACTGGTTAGCGCGGTTCCTCTTAGATCGTGTTTAAAGGGACTATCAATAGCAGTTTCTTCATTCTAATGTATAAATCGTCAAAATGTGCGGTACAAACTCTTGGTGTTGACTGTTCTCATTCAAAGATTAAAACTTAAAATTCCAGTTACCACTAAATTCCCAGTGCCCTAATATAGAATGATCTAGCATAATCAATTAAACATTTTATGTCCAGGATATGATATGTCACCGTTCATCCGGCGGTACGCCAAGTACCTCAATGAGAAGGCGCTGTCATACAGGACGGTTGCCTTCGACTTCTGCAAAGTCAAGAGGGGGTAAGTTGACACACGGATTTTGCCATCAAGTTTTGACACCAGAATCTAATTGAGTTTCTACTACTCTACTGAAACTTGCCTTCAAAACTGGTAAAAGTTGCGTAGGGTCGCAAGCTTTACGATGACTCCTGGATCGTGACACTTGCAAGAGACAGAAGACATCGAAGCGATGTGACTCCATCGGTCGCAAACTTCTCTTGTTGAGCTTGTTGCTGCTGCTCTCGCATTGGTTTACTTAGCCATGAAAAAATGGTACTCCTAACATTGTACCATAAACCGTTTGAAAGAGACGAAAACTCATTGATGATGATGATGATGATTACTAAAACTTAACCTCCAGTTGGAAGTAAACTGACTGCCAAATATACAGTGTATGTCTAATCTGGTTCACAGCTTTTAAAAAGTAGTAATAGTAGTCCCCTGCTACGAGGTTCTTACTCAACATTATTGGGAACATCTGGCATGTTTCATGGTGTAAATATAAAGCTAGGTTTTTTTGGAAAGCTCATTTCTAGCTTAAGGCTGAGAATGTTTAAAAAATACCACTGTCTCCCACATCTCATAGCATTGCTCATGCATGATGTAGCTTTGAACTGCGTGAAAAAAATTTAGGATCGTGTCACCTTTACTCATTGACTTTTCCCCCATCCACAGCAAGGAAGAAGGCTCCCTCCGCATGATGAATGTGGAGAAACTTCTCAAGACGCTGCCCGTTCTCCAAGCCCAGTTGGACGGACTATTGGAGTTCGACTGCACCGCCAACGACCTCACCAACGGCGTCATCAACATGTGCTTCATGCTGCTGTTCCGGGATCTCATCAGGTAACAAATCTTGTCTTTATATTTTATATTTATATTTTCAGCAGCGCTTCTTCGATGTTTGCACTGGCAGGAGTAGATAGCTTGAAGCTATTGTGCACAAAAATACCGCGTCATTATTGTACACGAGTACGAAGCTACTGCCACAGCGCGTCCATGAAGGAGATGATGAATGGAGAAGGCCGACAGTGGGGATTTTCCACTGATCGGGCATATGATAAGTTGGACATGATCAGTTTACAAAATTAAAATTACTAACATAGTCATTCAGCTTTTCATTTACAAACATATTATTGATCACAGTTATCCGAAATAAATAATTTTTGTTTTATTTTTAATTATTTTTACTTATCCGTCCAATAAAGAAGATGGCTTCGTGTAAAAAACACCTTGATCTACATAACTTGTGATCTTACCAACCTGTGACATCAACATACTCATTCTGCAGAGACCTAGACCTTGCCTTGAAATACTCGTGGCCACTTGGAGACTTTATAAAAATAAAAAAGTACTACGAGGAGCTAGGCTTCGTATCGAACACCTAAATTATGATGTAGAAACTGATAGAAACCTTATTTTTCGTCAGATTGTTCGCGTGCTACAACGACGGCATCATAAACCTGCTGGAGAAGTTCTTCGATATGAACAAGAAGAACTGTCGGGAGGCTCTCGACCTCTATAAGAAGTTCCTCATCAGGATGGATAGGGTCGCTGAGTTCTTGAAGGTAACTTACAGCATAGAGACAGTATTTCTTTGCTTGTCCAATATTGTAAAATAATGTCAGTAAATAAAATCAATTAACTTTGAGATTTTAAAAGACGGCGAAGAATTAACCTATATAGATAAGAATAATTAACCTTTATAGGTCTTGAGACTTGTTTTTCTTATTTTATAATGACTCCATTTATAACCTCATATTTATCTTTCCCAGAGAGAAGGACTCTCTCTCTCTCGCTCTCTTTTTCTCTCTTTCTCTCAACCTCTCTCTCTCTCTCTCTCTCTCCCTCTCCCTTTCAACCTCTCTCTCTTCCTCTATGTGTGTCTCCCTTAACTTTTCTCTTCTCATTTCCCTCCATTTCACAATATCGGCAACCTATCTATCTAAACTGCGACTCCAGCTCTATGCCAGTAACAGCCACAGTCATCACTTAACATGCCAACATCTCATCTTCAGGTTGCAGAGAACGTGGGCATAGACAAAGGCGACATCCCTGATCTCACCAAGGCGCCAAGCAGCCTACTCGACGCCTTGGAAGGTCACCTAGCAACCCTCGAAGGGAAGAAGGGATCCGCTGCCAACACGCCTACACAGACGGCCAGGTGAGAATAAAGACGTCCTCTTGTACTGTTGAGGACACCGCCGCCTTACCACTTTAATAGACCAACGGGTAAAGCACATTTATCCACCCGTAATGGGAACAGCACCAATCATACGGAACCATACGGAAGCACGTTGCGTAAAAGAGAACAGCAACGCCTAGCCTCGGATCGCGTTACCTACAACTTGTTATCGTTACTAGGGGGGTGTCCACAAATAAATAGATAACTGTTTATTGCACATCACATAGGTTAATTACAAATTGGTAATAGGAAATCACGTTATCACAGATAAGCGAAGATAATCTTTTAACTAGTGGTGGTACCACGGATAGGCAATCACGATGTTTACAGACTACTAACGGCCTTTTCCTTTAAGCAAACTATAGGCAAAGGTAGATAGCTATCCTCGACTGGAGATAGAATTTACCCACTGCCAGAAGTTTCACAGAAGCAAAAAATCTAAAGGGAGATAACCATTTCTATCTCTAGTAGGGCACAACCACATATAGAATGGATATAGTGAATGACCGTAAGTCGTACCTCTTAAAATATATCTAATCTGTAATAAAAACGTTATTTAAATATTCTTCCACAGCGCCCAAAAGAACGTGGCAAGCGTGATGGGCGCATTATCATCAACTTCATCATCGTTCGGCAATGCGGCCGCCTCCACGCGACTCGACAACCACGCCAACGGCGCCGGATTGCTTATAGATGATTCACTCAAGCAGCAAGCATTGGCTGAAGAAGAGGCCGCTATGAACCAATACAAGGTATGTAACAGCTAAGACGCTCAAGCCTATCTCCCTCACTCGTCCCGACGTGCTACGTGAGAGACAAGGACAGCCAAAGGCAACGTGTCTCGACCACTACGCAAACGGCGCTGGGCGCTGCTTATAGATGATTCACTCAAGCAGCAGGCATTAGCTGAAGAGGAGACTGCTATGAACGAATACAAGGTATGTAACAGCTGAGACGCTCCAGCTGTCTCCCTTTGTCGTCCTGACGTGCTACATGAGTGACAAGGATAACCAAAGGCAATGCGGCCGCCTTTCTACGTCTTGACAACCACGCTAATGGCGCCGGGTTGCTCATAGACGACTCGCTCAAGCAGCAAGCATTAGCTGAAGAAGAGGCTGCTATGAACCAATACAAAGTCAGTAATAAAACAGCTAACTAATACGTAGAATAACTAAGGCAATGGACATAGCCCTGCGAATCAAGAAGCTCAAGTGCTAATAGGCAGTTCACAAAAAACTGATGACCGTTGAGGCAGAAAAATTTCGTCCAAAAGCGCAGCATAGGACGTCCACCGACGAGATGGACATATGATAATGTATTTTTTGCGTTCCACACTGCATTAAGTATTACTTAGGACCCAGCAAGAACCGGGGGTATCCTCGCCTCTTAAAGCCCACTCAAAAATATTTCCTGATGTACTATTGACGACGTGTTTGGTGTATTGGTTAGCGCTCCTGACTATTACGCCAGCCGTCGCGGGTTCGAATCCCGCAAGGGGCAAACATTTGTGTGATGAGCATGAATATTTGTACCTGGGTCATGAATGTTATATGTATAAAAAAAAACTATACCTTCAGCCTTCATCTAGTACTGATCTGATCAATTAGATTAGAGTGCACATATTTGTCATGTCTGCGCACTTGCTATCAGCTCACCGCACTAGTGATACGTAACATTTCAGGTGCACTTATTGCAAGGAGAAGAGTGGACTGGGGAGGAGGACGTCACTGAGATACTTGTAAGATGATGTAAAGAGGCGTCTTATGTGTTTTGTGTGTACTATCGAGGTCATCGCCGCCTATCCACCTTTAAAGCCAAAACGCTTGCACCTCGCGTCGTCTTTTGTTTGAAATGACACCTGTTTGGTGCAGTGTGCGCAAGCGATTTTCGTTTGAAAGTGGTTAGGCGGGAGAGACCTCGACCTTTCGTTCTACGACTGGTCAATCTGTTTAAAAACTCAACGATGTAATAAATAAAATCAAACAATAAATGTGTATTTGTATATTGATTTAAGCTTTATCAGGGCAGCAAGAGAAAATGTTTTTAAAGGTTATGGATAACTTTGTGTGATTTTTATAAATTACATGTTCTTGTGCGTTGTTTTATGATGTTTTTTGTTACACTGCTTTGTTCAATGTATTGGGGTCATTTTTATATGATAATTATATCAGTTCAAAGTAAACAACTTATTAGAAATATTATCTATGGTACATCTTTGACTTGGTTTTAAAACATGAATATTATTCTTTAATAACTTTAACAACCTATGTTATGTAACATAACTTATACTGCAATTACTGTTGACTAAAAAGACTAGAAAACGTGCGTTGTTAACAATATCTTAACTTAATCTTTTTTAGAACTAAAACTAAAGTAATAGTATTTTTTTCTAAACAAATGAAAAATAATACAGACCACTATAACAACCGTCAAATAAACTAAAGAACTGTTAGTTACCCTAAAAATTAAAAAAATGCAAACTACGCAAAAATTGTATAAATAGTATTAAGATTTGACAATTTAGTCGAGACTGTTTAACGTCCTTATTATCTAGAGATTCTTTTTTTTTTAGCCCAATAAACTATGCCATACACAAATCTAGACTAATCAAATCAAACTATGTATATCAAAACCATCAGCTCATTCATCGCTTTAGGTGACGGTTAAGCGAATCACACACTGTGCAGATACGATAATATTTTATCTTAAGATACGTGGATATAGAATATTTTGCATCTTAGTCTGTGATAGTTCTTAGCGAGCGATATTTTATCTTAAGACGAAATATTATAGTATCTTGGCCGTTGGGGCAGAAAAGTTCTAGATTGGAGACCCTTCGACCAAAGGCGCAGCGTAGGACGTCCGCCGACAAGATGGACAGACGACCTTGTGAAGATCGCAGGATCGCACTGGATGCAGACCGCTCACAACCGGTCGTTGTGGAAAGCCATGGGGGAGGCCTATGTTCAGCATTGGACGTCCTTCGGCTGATAATGATGATGATGATGATTATAGTATCTTAGCCGTGTGTGATACACTTTACCCCCCTACCAAACACGCTGAGTGACGTACTCACCCCCCTCTCTTCCACAGAACAAAGTGCAGTCCCCCACAAACTCGGCTGCGAACAACCCGTTCCTTTCGTCTGCGCCTACTAACCAACAATCGATTGTGGATCTCTTCGGCCCGGCGCCCGCTGAACCAGCAAATAACGCCAGTAAGGCGTCGGATGATCTGCTGGGCTTGGGGAACCCGTTCGCTGATATGTTTGGAGGTATGTGGATATCTTGTTGGTGTTTTAATGTCTTTGTAATTATGTTAGATGAGGTATGGAAACTTGAATGATGTGTTTCTATTCGGAATAAAATTCAAGTTATTAATATAATAGATATAACGTAACTACGTAAAGTCCGTTTTACCGTTTTCCGAACTTAACACTGTTTGGTGTCCGAAGTACATTTTGGAACAGTAATTTCCGTTAAAGTTCATCAAGGACAATTTTAAAATGAATTATTAGAGTGATTAAACTTTCTGTAAATAATAACAGTTTCTGTTAGATTGCCAAGTATTAATTCACTTTATAAATTGGTGTCACTAGCACAAATAATTTAAACTGTAACGTTAAAATGTGTAACGTGTAATATTAAAACATAGTAGTAAATCCAAGTTGATAAGAGAATTGTTTAATAATCTCAAATAATGTGGTTCTTGTTGTATTAATAATTAATTGTAATTGGTGCTGGAATGGGTTACTTAGTAATATTGCTTTTATTCAATTTCAAAACTAATTTAAAATATTACAAGGTAATCCAAAATTTCTGTTGTAGCAACACCATTCGTCAAAATTGTTTACACTGCTAATCAGATTTATACAA
This sequence comes from Pyrausta aurata, assembly GCA_963584085.1. Lineage (NCBI taxonomy): Eukaryota > Metazoa > Arthropoda > Insecta > Lepidoptera > Crambidae > Pyrausta > Pyrausta aurata. The sequence continues at coordinate 2,143,893 of OY757272.1, read as the reverse complement.
TAACTAATCAAGTGTAAGCGAATTTGACGATCTATGAATAATACAGTATACAGTCACTCTTACTATCCACTCTAAAACACACTGTAATATAACAGCACACTACAAGCTTATACGAGCACATACACAATTGTTTTCAGATATACAATTAGAATACAGGTGTCATTAATTCCTCAGTATAAGACGAAACTTTCTAATAGACTAGTATAAACCGTTCTACCATTCAGTCTATATTACAGTACGAGCAGAACATAAACACAACTTCGGAACTTAACTTCAAGACAAAGTGTCTATTGAAAAAGATACAATCCCGGCCAGTATATAATTTCTAGTTTTATTGGTAATTTCGTTTAACTCAACAAGTATTGCAATGAAAGGCACACAACACAATCTGATTCGTATCTCATACCGTCAGTATTAATAACAATAGTAGTAGTAGTTATCGTGTTGATAACGCTGGCAACACTTTGTAGCGCCGGCCCCGGCCGCGCCCCCCGCGAACCAGTGGCAGCAGCCTACGAACGGATTCGCGGCCTTCCCTTCGCAGCCGCAGCCCGCCAACAACACATTCGTGTCCGAGGCTAACTTCTCTAACGTATTCAGTAACACTGACAGCACAGGTGAGGCGCTTATCACGCGTAGACGCACGGGGGGTTGCCATGGTAAAGAAAAAACTACCAATTTGGTAGGATTTTTGCAAATGTGTAGTTTGAAGTGTCGAGTAGAACTTTTATTTGAAAATATTTTTTATATGAATGCTACAATCTAAGTTGTTATAGTTTTGGTAAACTTGGAATTTGAATAATTGAAGGCATGTCTATAAACACAATTTGTAATTTATTTGTAGTAATACTTGTACTTGTGAGTCTAGCTAGATGAACGGTAATTTTCTAAATAATACAGAAACGCTTATTCAAAATGACGTTCTTACGCCATGGCAACACCTCAAGTACTTTCTATTAATATTAAATCTTTCCATTGGTGATGGTGGTATATTGTTTATATCTAATGTATTATGTACTTCGCAAGCTGCCGCGGCTAACCCGTTCATGGGTATGGGAGACCCGCAGCCGACCGCGTCCCCTGCCCGTCCCCCTCCCCCCTCCATCCCCCCACAACCTAAATCCGCCTTCGACGATCTCGAAGATGTCATGCGAATGTCGCTAGGCGGTTCCCCTGCCAAGCAGCCGCAGCCAATCACGCAGCAGCCTCAACCAATGGCGTCGCAGCCTTTCAGTGACGTCATGTCGATGCCGATGTCACAGCCAATGATGTTCGGGTCTCCGGCCCGCCAGCCGATGATGCCGATGGCGGCGATGGGTTCGAAATTTGAAATCTGGATGACCGTCGTTTTGTTTTTCTTTTCGCCGTCCGCTTGACGCCGTGTTTTTAGGTTGCACGCATTTTGGGTCATTTTTAATTTATTACCAATCTGAATTTTATAATGAATGGGACTTGACCATTTATCTCAATCTCGCGCCAATTTATAAAAAAGCGATAGATTTATTCGATTGCTTAGTGCTTCACCATTTCCGTTTGACCCAAAGTGGCGTGTCCTTTGTCATATTATTTTTAATTTCTATAATTCCCCGCACTGAGTTTTAGTTTAGAGCTAGCAGCTGTAAATAGATCACGTTATTTTTAGACTTTTGTATTGGAATTATTTGTGTGTATGTTCATTTTTAACATTTTACATGTATGTGATATGACACTTGTAAATAGTTTTTTTTTTTATTTATACTAGATGTAGTTAAACGTTTTTTTGCATGTAGTATCTCACATGCGCTAATTAATAACATCTCATTTGTATGTAAAAATCATATTTTGGTTTTGCCATCTTTTGAACATAAGTGTTCGTAAGTCTATTTTTAAAAAAATATTATTTTACAATCATCCACAATCATCAATTTGAAGAATTAGTCCTTCTGTATTCATGTTTTTTCATCAACAATAAGACACACCAAAAAATGATCGAGTAGCTACTCGATCATTTTGCTACGTAGCATGCGCATACAAAGAACCATAATGCATTACAAACAAGGTATATTTTAGCAGGTCAGCAACAGCAGCAGCAACCTGGCAAGGTGCTTACAGGTGACCTGGACTCGTCGCTGGCGCAGCTAGCCAACAACCTGTCCATCAACAAGACGGCCACTGCGCAAAAGTGAGTAACTCCATTTTTATGAGAAAAACATGAAAAAAATATATTGTGTAATAATTGGCATAAAACCTTTCAATCTTTACTAGATTGGGATATAGCTAAATTTGAAAATAGGCGATTCTTACAAACTTAGAACATTGATAAAGATGCTGATTGGATAAACTGATCAATCTGAAGAAATAAAAGTTTTGATTGGTATTATTTCTTCATAGGTTTAAAATAAAATGTTTTTGAAGGCATAATAAAAATAAATTAGTCATATTATATCGTTGTGCGCTAGTTTGATTTGAAGCGTAGGATTGGCACATAATTTGTAGGACGCAATGGCTTGATTTATCAAGTTTTTAAGTAACCTCATGCCATCATTAAGATTTTTCTATATTTTTATTGATTTTGTAGATAAAAAGTTTTCAAGTTTCAGATAAAAAATCATAGGTTGTTAAAATAATCCTTTATAATCTTCATGTTAAATCTCATTTTTTAGCTGAAACTTAAATACCTTGTCGAGTGAAGTGTACGTGAATCATTAGTATGCTAGTTTAATTTATTATACTATTTTTTGCATTAAATGTATTTAATTTACTCATTAATTGTTTAACCAAATAACGTAAATTAAATGCATTTATGCGTTTGAAATCACTACTAGGTTCATACGGTATATTATTTTATCGACTTCAAAATACATAAAAATACTCAGTCAGTTCACTTCCCGCGATAGTAAACTTGTGACAACCCAAAATTTTCACAAATGAAGCACAATGGCCGGCTTTTACATTTTAGTTTGTAAAAACACGTTTAATGCCAAAATATAACTTTGCTCACTGCTTTGACAAACAAAATGCTTAAAATCATCACTTACACTAAATGGGTCGGTGGCAATAAGAATGTTATTGCCATTTTAACTTTGTCTGCCTAAAGTGTGTGTTTTATCGCGATTCACTTTTTAGACGCATTTAACAATACTGTGTGCTACCATCGTAGTAGTACACATCTTTCGAGGCTTTTGATCTTTTGTATGTTGAAAATGGCAATACAATTCCATATCTGTCGCTGACCGTCTGACCTAAACGTACCGTATGGACCTACCGATCGCATGACTGATCCGTGCCGTATCGGCGTAGACCGGTGCAGTGGAATTCGCCCAAGAACGCGTCCAAGCCGGGAACCACCTGGAGCCCTCAGCCTATGCAAGCCACCACCGGCGCTGGATACCGGCCGATGGTAAGGACTAATGTTATTGAAATCCTCACGCACGAAAATTCTGTAAAATTGTTCATGTATTAAACCAACTAATCATATTAATAAAATTCATGTGCGTTTAATTAACTTATGATTTTTATCTTCGCATAATGTATTGTTTATATTGAATGTCGCGTAGTGTTCAGTATGGTGGCTAATAATTGTGGATGTAAATAAATCACTTCTGTTATAGAATTTTCGTGCTAAGCTTTATGGCGAAATTGTCGAAGGAAACATAGGATAAAATAGCCTATTTACCTACCTACAAAGGAACGGCGTAACCACCGCCATTTTCTTTTCTATCCCGCTTTATTCGTTGCCTATTGCGATGTATAATAATCGCTGGCAACTCCTATTATGCTAGACCCTCATGCTACCTAAATCAGTTTTCTTTGCTATTATTTTTTTCTTTGTGCATATTTTTTCTGTTTTCCCCGTAGCATGGCAGCATTGTTGTTTTTCAGGGTCCTGGCATGACACTCCCGCCAATGCCCCACACTTTGCCCCATACATTTCACCCTCCGCATTATATTATGGTAAGTTGTATGCTGTTTTTGTTTTTATTTTGTACATTTTGTTTTGTTGCTTTATTTTAGGATTAGATTTCCTTGGTGGTCCCCAAGCTTTGCTTAGGTTTTCTACACGCTCTTTACTCCTGTAAATTAGAAAATATCACTTGAATTTATATGAATTTGGCACTTGAAATAAATATTTTTGAACTTATGAAATTGGTAAAATTACCCAAAACCATAAATTGCGTACCTACATAATAATTAAAATTTATGCATACTCGTCATTTGCTGCCGTTTTGTTTATTTTTGATCCCAAATCCCTAAACACCCTTACAATATCAAATGGAAGTCGTCTAAAAGGTAATGTCATGAGTTTTCGATGTAAGTAACGCCTGCATGGATGTGGTTGTGAATGATTGTTCGCATGACTAGCTCATTGTGAGACTCATACCATTCTTCCGTGTGATCTTGCTATTAAAATCACTTCATCAAGTTATATCCTAGGCGCAAAAAAAATCGTGAAAACTATATCGTCGTGTTTTACGCAGTTTAAAAAGACTTTCGAATATAAGGCATAACTATTTATTTTTAATTCACTTCTGGTATATATTTTTGTAATAATAAATGACATCCGCACAATTTCCACTTCCAGCAACAGCCAGGCATGGTAATGGGCATGCCCGGAGCGCCCATGATGCCCATGGGCATGGCGCAGCCAATGCGGCCCGCGGTACCACCTCAACCGACCACCAACCAGTTCAGTTAAACTCATAATACGGCTCTACACGGTCCTTGTTTCCCAATCTTGATGGCTCATACCAACCTAAAATAACTGTCTCTAAAAGTGCAAAAAACGAGTTGTAACACTTTTACTTTCAGTAGCATTTTTAGTAACATGTCAAATGTATTAAAAGACAGTTTCTATTGTTAAAACTCGAAGCCATAGGGTTGTAGTTAATGATGTAATCTTCGAAGCTGACTTGTGATTCCGCTTATAAATCTCCCAAGTTTAAACACTTCCTGATCCTGAGAAGCACTGTCCTATTATTGTAAATTTTGTGTTCAAAGTTACCACAAGATAGCGTGGTTAGGAATTTGATCTAATCATGTACCTAACGCAATTGAATATAGTTAGCAGACACCAATAGGGTTGTTGCTAGATAACCTTATTATGTTACAATGTTACTCACCACTGTCTATCAAGCATTACGTGCTTGCTTCTTTCACCTCGACATTGTCTGCTATTTATTTTAGTGTACTCTATGATCTATCCATTTTATACATAAACAAAATATAGACTTTGTGTAGTTTAGTTTACAAATTAATCTATCTTACTTACAAGTGATTATGATAATAGATTTGCCATGAAAATATTTTTATAAGCTAATATTGAAATTAAATCATTTGCTTAGAAATCAAATTGATGTTTTGGCACAATCGAATTGTTTTATGAAATATTTCTGTTGATTATCATGTTCATTCTAATTTTTTGGTTTTTGCAATTTGACTTATGATTATGTTTAAAAATGAAATTTCTTATGAAAACGGTGCGTATGTATTTTAATAGTTTTTTTTTTTCAAAATTCATCTGACATCACATTCCATAATTGTACAAAAATAATTTATTCTTAGCAACAGATATATCAGTAAATATTATAATAGTTTGTTACATAATTATAGCTTTTTATTCTTACTTTTCGGGCATAGTCAGCATTTATGGATTGGAATTGAAGTGAAAATCTAGTTCTATCTTTAGTTGGACGTTTAAATTACTAGTAATCATAGGAAATTCTGTAGACGTCACGTATGTAATGGTTATGTATAGGGTCTATTATTCAAATATTATAATATAATTATATGTGTATAAATGAAATCTTGCATATTTAGTCATATGGATAGACCCTTCTATAAAGAACCAGGTCAAATTCCATGCAAGATACTTGATTAATATAATGAAAGCACTTTTGAAATCGAAAGTACCTTTTCATAAATATCCACACGTAATGTTATGTAAAAATGAAATTGGCATAGTTAAATAAATGTTATGTACGAGAGATTAGAATGTTATCAAATTTAATATCACTGGCGTTTAGGCATGGCTAATGCGGTTTATGAGGTGCTTAGCTTAAAGACGGGTTTACAAAAGCGTATGTTAGCTCCAAAAGGTACGATGTTTAGGTAATATGCCATTGTCAAATGTTTTCTAGACATTCGTACACTTGAAAATAATATATCGCTCATTTGCAAGAAGGATGTCACAATTAAAAATGAGCATATTTTGGGAAATCAGGTTTTAAAGTTTGTAAATTTAATAAAAAAGTAACTGCTCCATGTAAGACCATATAATTATTTTTATTTTGTTCCCCATGAATTCAGCTTTTTAAAATAGTTTTGCTTGTAAATAGAAATGCAGACAGTTTTTTGCTATTCGTGTTTAAGTGTGAAAATGGTAAAGTTGTGTCGTTCTTGTAAAAAAATATATTTTAAAATTTGTGAATTATCTTTCTTGTGTCATTGTTTATAATAAATAGTTCGTATTTTTAGGATTTAAAATGAAATACTAATAGTACAGAAAATAATATTTTCATGGTTATTGTTTTATTACAAACAAGTCCAAAGCAAATGACAGTCTAATAAATAATTAGACAAATAATCAACTTGATAAAATGAATATCAAATCTTTTATAATGTATAAAATTATAAAGAGTTATCAACTGGTCTCAACTGGTCTCGCTGAAGGGGTATCTCTCCTCATCCGTAACGGTCACATCGGGAGTTCCCCAAGGATCTCATCTGGGCCCCTCATTATTCGTAATATTTATCAACGACCTACCCAACAAGATATCTAGTAACTGCTTAATGTACGCTGACGATTTGAAACTGTTTCGCTCAATAGAGAGCACAGACGACTGCGAGGCAATCCAAAGAGATTTGGATGCCATAACACAATGGTGTAGTCAGAACAGAATGTTTCTAAACATAAAAAAGTGCTTTACTTTATCCTTCACCTTGAAGAAGGATAAAATTACTTTTATTTACAGCATTCATGGTCACGAGCTGGATCGTCACTCGGTCGCTAGAGACCTTGGAGTTTTCTTTGATGAGAGCCTTTCTTTTCGGGTCCACTATGATCATATAACCAGGAAAGCTCTTCAACTGTTGGGCTTCATCACCAGAAATACAAAGGGTTTCAGGAGTCAACAAGCAATATTCTGCCTGTATTCTAGCTTGGTTAGAAGCACCCTTGAGTATGGGTCAGTAGTATGGTCACCATATTATAAGGTTCACTCTGCCTCAATTGAGCGTCTGCAGGAAAGGCTTCTAAGAACCGTCTGTTACAGGGAGAGATTGGGCAGAACTTGCTCTTCATACAAAGATAGACTCCTCAAATTTGGACTCACTTCGCTGCAAACTCGTAGGAATGAGCAGGAACTAATTTATCTGCACAAATTACTCCACTCGCATATTTATTCCCCCAGCCTTCTTGGTGAACTTAACCTAAATATTAGGCAAAATGCACGCAGGCCTTAATCCTTTGACATTCCTCTAAAACGCAACAATATGTCGTTTCATCAGCCACTGCTAAGGATGTGTAGACTATATAATACATGCACAAAAAGCAACCCCTGTCTGCTGGATATCTTCGAGCACAGGATACCACTGTTTCGAAAGCGTGTTAAAGATATTCTTACAAAAGCTTTACTGGACTAAAATAACTTTATTATTATATCAAGTCACATTTAACTTAATATTTAATCTAAAAAACTTTAAAAAGCTGTCTTATATTTAAGGTGTAATTGCTACTTACATTTAATTACTAAAACTACAACTGCATGCAAATCATGTTGTGAAAACTATTTTAGGGTATCATTCTAGTTAGATTAGTTACTCGCTTTTTTTTTGTTATTGTTTTGAATGTTACCTGTATTGTTTTCCTAATAAAATAAAATAAAAATAATAATGAGTATAGAATGAACGCTGAACGCTATTCTTAGAATTATTTCTAGTAGTTCCAGTAGCTGTGGAAGAAGATGAGGAGTTGCTGCTCACGGTCAGAAAGGGCTCTAGTTCACGTTGATCATCTATATTCATGTTGGTCTCTGTTAAATTTATTTTGCAGTCTTCTTAATTTACTGATGGCAAACTTTTTCAATAGTCAGATAAGAAATTCGTCGAACAAAATACAAATATAATTTGTCGAACGATACAAACACTGTCGTAGATAATACGTACATTTAATCGACTGAAAACAAAAAATAATTGTATAAAACGTAATATCAAAAAATGTTCAACCATTATACCATTATACCATGCGCGGCGTTTAGCAACAATAATAGCTTTTCAAACAATGTGTCGTTTAAAAACTTTAACTTTTTTTATTTATTATTATCAATAACGTAGTAAGTTAATTAATTCATACAAAGCGGATTATGTTTGATTATCAATAACGACACAAAGCTAAATAGGACTCATATTAGAGACGAAAATTTCAAGTTGAACAACGGCACAAAAGATGATGTGTCGTGTTTGCACTAAATTTTGAAATTTGCTCGGTTACTAACCTTTTCAAGAATAACGTCATAAAACGATTTGTGTCGCTATTAACAAGAACAAGAACGTGCAATCACTTCGACGACCTCGCGACAACTAAAATAAGTCGGTATCGAAAAAACGTACGCGTTCGAATGAGACAGACACATAGCGACACAACTTGTCTCGTTCGCTCATTTAACGGTTACGAGTTGTGTCGTTCTGTCAGAAAATAAAGTAAAATTTTCTCATTCTTTGTGTATATGAAACTAAAAATCACCGGTTTTTTAGATGTGACGTCCTTCTTGCAAATGAGCGATATAACCACTGTTATATAAACAATACTTTGTGCAAATGTTTGACTGATTTTAAACTTATTTACATGTGATTTATTTTGGTTAAAAGACTGTGAAGCAATTTTCGAAGTATTACAATTTAGTATGATTTATTTTTAAAATATTCAATTTATTTACAACCGTTTGGACAAAGTATTGTAATTGGTGTTGCTATAAATAATATTGAGAAATAGTAGAAAGTGTGATGTAAAGATAGCAACACTATCAAAGTTGCTGCATTATTCAAAGTATTCTATGAATATGTATTCACGGATCATAATAAATTATTATGTAGCTCTTTATGTATACACATTATTGTAGAAAAAATAAAAGTCATAAATGAAATGTTTTAGTACAGTTCAAAATCTTGCAGGTCGACTAAATAGCATTTGTAAATAATGATAAATCAAATAGGTGTTCTTAGAGCATAGCCCGTGTCGGCAAATACATATTGTACACTTTTCGACTCATCTAGGCGCTTTTGAGACACATTATTATGTGCATTTAGGACGAAATAAAATCGTGTGTTGCTGTCGTCTCAACAGTGTCTCGTATTGTCGAACAGTAGTGTTTTCCTTTATTGTACCTATTGATTAGTTTTAAAAGGTTTGAGAGTTAAAAATTAATGGTATGTAATATCATTTGCAATATCCTAAGAGATCTGTTGTTTGAGAAATCGTTATGCAGTTATATTATTGCTAGTATTTTTTGTGCAATATTTTTTTTTCATTATGCTCATTGCGTAATTTCGTATTCGATGTACGCTTCTTTTAAACCCAGTAAACTTTCTTTTTCTTGTTGGCCGTACTGTACTTTTTGATTTATGCTGTGATCAATGGTCGTTTCGACTGATTTATTTGAATTTTTAGGGTATTCAGTATAGACTTATAAGTTCTGGTTTATAAGAGAAAGTCTCGGACACACTTTCATTTTTTCTTACTCAAATCACCTTGAAATTTTAAGTTGTAAATTTTATATTTTTTATCATTGTAATGTAGCAATATTTTGTGTAAATATCCCCTGCTATGTTTACTAGCTCTAACGCGCCTTTAGATATTCGATTTAGTTTATTTATGAAAGGAATAAATCAATTATGATTATTTATTTGCTTTTTATTAATTTTTTTCCTTTATCTTTTTAGTTTATCAGAGGGTCCAGTCTTTCGGCCACTATAGTGTAGCTACTAAAGGAATTTATTTTTTAATAACAAATAAGATAGTGGTTGTATATTTACTATACCTCTCTTATCCGATGACAATACTATCACATACTAATGTTATGATGATCGGCCTGTATTTAATGTTATAATTAAAAGTATATGTATGATTATAGAATTACGCGCATTTTGGTCTCGAGTACCTACAGCAGACCTCGATCATCTAGATTGGAGTCAAATACCTACGTATTAAAATGTTCGAAAGCAACCTAATTAGACCAAAAGCTAGTGGATATATTCTTGAGTAATCATTATCACAGTATTAATGTAGCACGATTTAAATACATAGGTGTCTGTCAGAGTATATTGTAAAGCTGTTAAATTAGCAAAGATGTAGTCTAAGGCAGTGTTAAGTTAATCAGTTTTGAGGTAAACCCTAAATAGCGATGTATGTTATAATGTTTACATATTCAAAGGCCCAATCTGCTAAGCACATTACTGATTAACGTATCACATCCAAACTATCTAAGATGTCATATATTTTTGTTAGGGGTGGGTCGTTTTCTGTACTCTATTCTAAGATCTATCTATTAATGTGTTGATCAGAAAATAGTCCTGCAATACAAAGCTTTCTAAAGTGTATCTTGTTGGATCGCGTAGTGGCGGTTGATTATTAAAAATACAATAAAGTTCGTAGTGGTGTTTTATTTAGTCGGAAGATCTCTTCATACTTCCCTCACCAAATATGTACTATCGCTCTAAATATCTTGAATCCTTTAATACGCCCCCTTATTTCAAAAACTTCTGTGGCAGGCTCAGCAGTCCGCAGCGCAACGTACTAAACTGTGAACCGACCAAATGAAAATTATGTCTGGCTGGCGCATATTTATAAATATTTATGTCATAATAACTGCATTTATTAAAATGGAGGTAGGTAGGTACTTACTTCTTTCTTAATAGGTCGGGTTATTTTAGTCTCGGATTAAACCATAAAATTAATAAGAGAATTCTGATTGAAGTTAGTTAAGAAAAGATCACAGGAACGTGAAGATATCAAAATGGTACTCTTTGCCAATCAAACACCTTGCGCTCGTTCCGCACTACTCACTGAGTAGTACTCAGTAGGTAGGATTAGTGGTTCGGCATTAGCGCTACATCGGGGACCTATGTATGTAGTGGCGTAGGTAGACAGATAAGTATACCTATATAACATAATAACTCACGCCCTCGTGTGGGGGTTTTAGTGGAGGTTCCACCTATCGCTGGAAACTGGAATCATGGATGTAATGTAGCTGGCATTGATTTAGTACCCATCTATTTTTTTATGGCTCTGCCACAGAAGATATTATAATACTCTGCTGGGCAACAACGTGTGCCTAGTCCTTTAATATAGCGCCACCTACCAGGCCAAGGGAGAGAAAGAGAAATGAATAAGATCATAGTTATCATCAAGAGATGGCGCTAACTTTCTTTAGGCTAGTATTATATTATCTGTGCTCTAAGAATATGGATAACTTTTTATACTTATATAAAACTATTTATTTGTACCTAAAATAGAACATGCACTTTAGAATGACAGAAAAAAAATATCTAAGTTAATCAAGGTTATTATCCCATATAATTTGATATAATACACTTTGCTTGCCAAGAAACAAAAAAGATCCTATCGGGAATTTGGGTTGGGGGGACGGACCTACTGACCATAGACATACTAAATAACTTTGTAAACATTCTTCTCCACATTGGAGAATATAGTAGAATTGGTGTTGACGTCTTATGGTAGAAAATATCAGAGAAAGTATCAACACCGAAACTCATTTTTTTAATGCGGCAACACTAAATCAATCGATGACAGCGACGGATTTTCACTATACGGCGCTGACGACATTTTGTCAATAAATCTAGAATTTGGTTGGATTTCTTAGTTTTGTTGTTAGTGAATAGTGATATCAAGCCACGAAGATGGCAGACAATGAACAAAAAGCTATGCAGTTGATGGCAGAGGCAGAGAAGAAATTAAGTTCTTCAAAATCGTTCCTGGGGTCACTTTTTGGGTGAGGACAATGACTTTCCTATTAATTTGTTGATAATGGGCTACTTATTGGGTGTCCTATTACAAACAGTATTTTTTGCTAGTTGGCTTGCCACTAGAAAATCGCCAAAGTAACAATGTTGTGCTAAAACATGATGTTAAATGATTTTCATAATATTTCACTGAGGTGAGTAATCCAGAGTTTCATTAGGAACAATCACCAATTGGCAAGATTCCTTTTCATCATCTTTGTCCCGAAGCTCCTTTCTAGGCTATAAATTAGAATGTTTACTAATATTATGGCAGTAAGCACATTGCACTTCCTGATGTATTGAATTAATCAGTCAGGTATCAAACGACTGCCGGGAGTCGCATAATAATGGAATTTCTATTGTGTCTCGTTTACACATACTTGACGAGTTAAATATTCAGTATTGTTCTAATGTAAAGATAGTGTTAGATAATCTTTTATCTAACCTAGGGTGAAATTTATTAAAAGTGCAACACAACACAATGAACCACTCTGGGTTCTTTTCACATACACTTTCACTTTTATGCAAAAAACTAGACTCATGGTGATGCCTGAAATTTATAATCAAACAGCTGATCTGATAATACAAAATTACTAACCCCTGTGTAATGAAGGCATTTTCAGATGTATGATGTAGGTATTAAGTATCCATTGGGTTAAATAATTATTCACTGTATTTATATTATTCATCATTCTCTTGCCCTGTTCCCAGTTATCTGGGGTCGGCGCAGTATGTTTTGCGCTTCCACACTACTGTATTTATATTATTACAGTATATAAATATATTTATTTATATATTCATTACTTAACTAAGTAGACACATGCAACACAAGCCCTATAAGTTCCCTTGTATTGTCCTAAATTGAATACAGACATTTTATTTGTATCACATTTTTATCATGACAATTTGATACAAATTTTGCCTATTCTTACAAATTATCATAATTCAATCCTCACAGTGGCTCCTCAAAAGTAGAAGAGGCCGTGGACTGCTATCTTCGGGCCGCAAACCTCTTCAAGATGGCTAAGAAGTGGGCGCAGGCTGGCAACGCGTTCTGCAGCGCTGCCAACCTCCACCTCAAGGCCGGTGTCAGGCATGACGCAGCCACCAACTTTGTAGACGCTTCCAATTGCTATAAGAAGTGTGAGCCTAATGGTTAGTATTCTAAACTCAATTCTGAATTAAAAGGTACTTTATAGATTGTTTTATAGTAGAGTTGATATAGCTTACAATTTCCAAAGCAGTAACTATTTCCTTATTTTTCTCATTGTTTTTAAATTGACTCATTGCTGATAAGCTACATATCCACTACTGAATAGATTATTTATTAAAACATAAACATAAAAAAGCACATATCTGTACCTATATGTATAGTTTTAGATTGAATTGAGTTGATTATTTTTTTTTGCTAAAAGTAAAAATCGAATTTATTATTGGAATAATGCAAGGCATCTAATCACTTGATTACATAATAATGATGTCTGAATCTCCATTAAGTGCATATAATTAACTACACACTCACTTGATTGATCTTACAGCGTAGGGTGTGGCTTAGTTATCTAGTTCAAAAATATCTTTAATTTGGGATTTAAGACTACCTAGCTTCTGGTTATGTTACTTAAAAATCGAAAGTGTAATCATATCACAAAATGATAACAATGATAAACATGGCATGATCATGGTCATTCCATTACACACTGTTGACATGATTAAACTGTGTACTCAGCTTATCTTTTGCAATGTTTGTGTGAGTACTATGACATAATATCTCTGTAGTTTACCCTGGCTTGCGGATTGCTTTCAATGCATAGAAAAGCAGTGCAGGCAATCTTTGTATTTCTCCCTATAACCTATGTATTTCTTGTCTCTCTGTCAATGCATACAAGAACAAAGTTAATCTTTAATCAGCAGAAAACACGGTATCGGATTAGGTGAGAAGGTGACGAAAAGGCTCAATCACGCCCTATCTATTTCACAACATAAATGTAAGCTATGAAATATTGGTGCAATATATTATATTAGCTAAATAAGTAATCTTTCTTCTTCTCATCGCCAAAACCTTTTTTGCAAAGTGAATTGACCGATTGGTGTATTACAATGGTAAGTAGTCATATTTGAGAACATCGAAATTTGCGATAAAGTAATGGAGCCTCAATAATCGCAATATGAACCAATAACTATGTACATATATGTGCGTTTTAACGCGTTAATCTCAGTAATTGCTAAACCGATTCGGGTTAATAATAATTCTTCATTAACAGATATAGTTATCAGTACGGAAATTGCATAGACAAATTAGTAAATATACAAAAACCTTATTTCTGAAATTCTATGTTTTTCACTGACACAGTAAGTCACAGGGTACCACAAGTAAATAATGAATTTTCATGACGACACCACAGAAGATATAATAGACGACACATACATTTGGTGCAATGGTTAGCGCTCCTGACTACTGAACCAGCGCTCGCGGGTTCGAATCCTGGGGCAAGTGTTTTTTGTGATGAGCACGAACATTTGTACCTAACACATGGATGTTATAATTATGTAATTGTATTAAGGTATTTCGTAAAACGTGGACGAAATTTCCTTACTTCGAAACCAGAAAATTGGTGTGTTGTCTGGCGCATATTTATTTATTTATTTATGATGAATGGTATGACGTTTTTTACAGAGGCCGTGTCGTGTCTGCTGAAAGCCATCGAGATCTACACTGACATGGGGCGGTTCACTGTGGCTGCTAAACAACATCAGGTAATTACAAAAACAGGGTTTAATCAATCCATCATTTATTGAGCAGTTATAGGTATGAAATTGGTACATTTAGCAGATCTTTTGCCAATGCTTGCGGTTTTGATTGTGTGGAGAACATACAGTTTTATTTATATTCTTTATTAGACAAACAAAAAAGTACAAATGGCGGACTTAATGCTTTAATTAAAGCATTCTCTACCAGTCAACCATTTAGGGCAGAGACAGTTGAGATTTTGTTTAAAACATTTTGCATTGCACAAATAATGTTGTGCAAAGGTGAACTAGATGCTAGAAGTATTCTCTGTTAGTCAAACCTTTCGGTAATGCAGAGATGGCAATGTAATGTCTGGTAAAAGTATTTAAGACAAAATTAAATTATTTACTGCGACTATTTTTGCACTTGTTGATGTCCGAACAAAACAACATTTACTGTTATTCCATTAGGATCACAATGAAAAAAGAAATGACTCACTATTTATTCCCTGCGGCTACGAAAACATTTTTCATATTAATTGAAAACCGCACCATAGCACGCCCGCCACACATTTTGAGATATAGATTTTTTATAGCCTGCCTGTTTGTTTTGTATTTCGATTTGTAAATCACTATTATGTTAGAGTTATTTAGTTGTAAACCACATGAGTGGGAGTTGCTACAATATATACTAAGATATAAAGCTGAAGAGTTTGTTTGTTTGGACGCGCTAATCTCAGGAACTAATAGCTTATTTATCGAGGAAGGCTTTATTTAGGCTATGAAACATCACGACGAGAGGGGAGGGAGAGAGCAAAATAAAAACAGTTTCTCTATGAACTTGGAACAGTGCTAAACTATAAGAGTATGGCAAATGGTTGCCGTGAAAGTTTTTATAGGTAGAAACATTATTGTATACAGTAAACGTTAAAAGATATCTTACAAAGTTGGAGGCGGTCTTATTGCTCGAAATTGATTACCTATCCCTAATAGATAACTGTCAATCCAAGCATCTAATCCATTCTTTAGATTAAGGGCCTCCTTCACCATCGACAAATAAGCACCTATGAATAATTCAAATATGGAACATCATTTTATGACTTTTGTTCCCAAATACACATAAATAATAATAATTTACAAGATGTTATATTTTGTGCAAGGACTACCATAAACAATCCAACTTTAGTAAAAGGAAGGAACTGACTTAAGCTTTGAAATGTTAAATTTTGTTAGGTGTCTGTTTTTTTTTTAATTAGTACATTATTAACGGACAGATATCGCATGTTAATAAAAATGCAATTGATCAAGTGTTAGATACTTTTGCAGCAAAAAATATTTATGTATTTTGGATGCTTGGATTGGCAGTTATCTAACTATCGTGCCACGTTGCTCTCTCCGGTCGTGTCAGATTGCTGTCCCATCGGGCTATTAGAGTGAAAGGAATAGAGTGCACCTGTGTTCTCGCACACACTTGTGCACTATAATATTTCACGTGCAGTCAGTTGGTTGGACTGGCCACCGTAGTCGAAATCGGCTAGGGGGACTATTATTATTACATCATCGGGATAGTGAACCTAAAACAACACCCTCTTTTCCTTTCTAGAACATAGCAGAACTGTACGAGACCGAGTGCGTAGACTTGGCGCGCGCGATGCAGCACTACGAGCAAGCGGCGGACTACTTCCGCGGCGAGGAGTCCACATCGTCCGCCAACAAGTGCATGCTCAAGCTGGCGCAGTACGCCGCCCAGCTGGAGCATTACGACAAGGCGATACAGATCTACGAGCAGGTTGGTACCGTCGAGAGACACTTTCGCCTGTGTGTGTACCGCCTCGTGACACTGTCGCCTGTGTGTGTGTACTGCCTCAAGTCACTTTCTCCTGCGGGTGTACCAGTACTAACAAGTGGCTGCTCAAGCTGGCGCACTACCATATTAAGGTATTTATTGTATGGGCCTAAGTTGCCTGAAATAAATGATTAAATAAATAAAAAATATACAGATCTACGAGCAGGTGGGTACCGTCTAGAGACACTTTCGCCTGTGTTAACTGCGTAGTGACACAATGGCCTGTGGAGGAACTGCCTCGAGACACTGTGGCCCTTTGGGGTTATTGCCTCGAGTCACTTTCGCCTGTGGGTGTACCAGTACCAACAAGTGCATGCTCAAGCTGGCGCAGTACGCCGCCCAGCTGGAGCACTACGACAAGGCTATACAAACCTACGAGCAGGTGGGTACCGTCTAGAGACACTCATCTATGTGCGTACCACCTCGAGGCGCTGTGGCCTGTGGGGGTACTGCCTCGAGACTTATCGTACCGTATACGTACCTTATTTATTGATACAAACACTACGGTTTTATTTCGCGCACATTTATTTAAAATTCGAATGCTTTACAGCATCCGTGGTCACAGGCAAACAGCCTGTCACCTGTACAAAATAAATCCATAAAGTGTTTTAATCAATGAGTAGTATTCGCATAAAGTTCAGAACCACAAATCTTATTTATGTTTCCATTTCAGATCGCAAAGTCATCCCTCGACAACAGCCTGCTTAAGTACAGCGCCAAAGAGTACATGTTCCGCGCGGCGCTCTGCCACCTCTGCGTGGACATACTGAACGCGCAACACGCGGTCGAGAAGTACTGCGGCCTGTACCCCGCCTTCGCCGATACGAGGGAGTACAAGCTCGTCAAGGTTAGTAAAAATACTTATCCGAGTAGTTAGGGATAGAAACGTCTTTCGCCAGTGTGTGTACCGCTTCGAGACACTGTCGCCTGCGGGTGTACTGCCTAGTCGCTGTGGCCTGTTTATGTACTGGTCGCCTGTGGGAGTACAGTGTCGCGGCACTGTTCCCTATAGATGTACTGACTAAAGTCGCTGTAGCCTGTGTGTGTATGCACTATCTTGAGATACTGCCGCGTATGGAAGTAGTTTACTCTGTTCTCCATAGGTGTACGACTCTAGTCTAGACAGTAGTCTAGAGGCGCTGAATCCTTCAGGGGTACCCCCCTTCAGTGACTGCGGCCGGCTTAGTCTAGAGTTACTCTCGCTTGTGTGTGTACCGCCTAAAGACACTGTCGCTACTACTGTCGTACTCCCACAGGTACTATTTAAAGTCGGTGTGGCCTGCGGGGGACCGAGATATGCTTTTCATTGACACGGTCAGAAAGTGTTACCATCACACCCTTCCTGACTATGAGTAGTTTCCGGGTAGTTTCAAAACATAAGAAAGGGTTCCAGAGTAAAAATCCTTTTAAAAAAGTTAAGGTCGTCCAGATTTACAGCTCGATTCATTTATAGTCAGGGTTAGAATCTCACCGGATATTTCTCACACAGGAACTAATCGAGCATCTCGAAGAGCAAAACGTGGACGCGTTCACCGAAGCGGTCAAGACTTACGACAGCATATCCCGACTGGACCAGTGGTACACGACCATACTCGTGCGCATCAAGAAACAGATCAACGACAACCCGGACATTTGCTGAGCGCGTGTCGTGCACGTGCCCGTCGACGCCGCGTGAGTCGTTTGTCTATGACCGTTCGCTTTTTAAAATTTTGTGATTTTATTCTCGGCTGGAATACTTGAGATGTAAACTGGTTCATTTGTGGCCAGGATTTTTTGCGTTTTTATTTTTTTGGAATAGGAACTTTCGTTTGGAATAGAATATGTGGCTGATTTCGATTTAAATTAGATTTTGAACTGAATGACTATGATTTAATGAAGCAACTTTATTTATATTTAGTTTACTCAATACTTAATTATTCTATCAATGTCTAAAACTTGAACTTCATCATTAACGGTTCTTGTTTATAAAGCCTAGTTCGATTTTATGTTCTAGATTAGAGAAATGTACAACCAATGTGTTGTTCCTTCACCTCTTTATTTGATTAGCTTAAATACTGTTTTTCTATATGAGTGTTTAGCATAAAAGGCATATAGTATCGCTTGCATTATAAGGTGATGGATAAATGGAATTAAAATTGGTGTGGGTTTAGGTGAAATTTATGTATGTGGAAAATGTAAATTATGTGATATTTTCTGATTTCTAAAGTTACTGAAGGTAATAAGAAGAATATTTAATTTTTTAAACCTGAAATAAACAGTAACTTTACTAATCAGAAAAAGTATACTATTCAATGCGAACGAAATGCCAATTTAATTTTAAAAAATATTTATGAAGAGCAATAAAATTCCAAATTGCATTTTTAAATCAATTTAAGTTGCTATTTTCTAAAACTAATTAAAATTTGAATTACCTGATTATATCAAGACATGTTCTGCAAAATTTAATCGATACTTTGAAGAATCGATGGTAAAATTAATCGATATTGCTCAAGTATTGCTTGCTGAAGTAACGGACAATGTGAGCGCTGGCGATCGGCGTCAAAATATTTCCTTTTTATCGTACATCTGTAGTTCTTTATGCCTATTTCATTATAACAGTTAGGCGAATGCGGATCTTTGTTACATTAATTAAATCATTGTTACTTTATTTCGTGATAAAAAAACAAAAGCGTTTACATCAAAATTGAATACATGCCACTCCCTTTTTAATTAATTTTTAGTTGCGCAAATGAGACAAATAGCTTGTCAGTTCATAATCATTAATTACAAAGTAAGATTAATTAGTACAATTATACAATAATTTAATTTATTATCAGGAAATCGTCGAAATGAAGAGTTGGTGTATTTCTAACACACTCAAATAAATGCATAATAAATAATTATGTGAATATACAAAACATCTGGTGCGTTCGTCAGAAATTCGATAAGATCTCGAGGCTGTAAGGTCGGGCCTGCTTACGACAATCCTGACTTAGAAGTTATAATGCACACGTCAAAAGAAACAGATGACATCTTTGCGTGTGTAATACCTTTGTCATGGTAAATGGTGTTCAGTATTCTGTTTATAATTCACTAACGCAACATTGAATATCATGAAGCTGAAATCAAATATCCAAATTCTTGTTTTTTTTACTGTATTTGCATTCAATTAAATGGATGGATATTGACGCTAATGTCAAGTCGTATACACTGGTCAGGTCATACACATTTGACATTTTATTTCTATAAGCGAACTACATATCTACATTAACACACTTTGTAGGTTTTCTTAATGTGACAAAGAACAGCTTCTAGTATTCAAGTTTAGGTGATAATATTGTACTAGTTGTTAAGTTGGTGAATTAATCGAAATGTTTTTTAAAATCAACGCGTAGGATAACACAGCAATCGTTCCATATAATGTAAGTACACAGGTTTGTGGAGTCCAAAGGTACTCTGTTCTGCAATTTGTATGCAATGTTATTTTAATCGGATTCTCGCCGTCTCGCGGCCTCATTCGTATTGTGATGTGACGATGTGTTTATTTATTTGTGATTTAAAAGCTTTTTTGTATGCGATCAGTCGAAACCGTCAGTTCACACATAAAAGAACACATCTTTATAATGAGCAGTTTTCTTGTCATGAGATGTTTATATCATCGAGAGATGGCGCTAGCGTCACTTTACAAACTAACTTTTTAAACTTTGTTTAAGTTTTATAACAGAGGGTAATTGCTTTTCGCCAACGTAAATATTAAACAATAAAACAATATTAATTGAAACCTTTAGTAGCTAAAAGACATAATAATGCCAAATAATAAGGTACCTTAATTAATCCATAAGTCATTAACGCATTTTACAATATTTCGTTACGCACCTTTTTTTCTTTGTCTATGGTTTTCCGCCAACGTGAAAAAAAATGTTCCTAAAGTGACCCTAACGCCATCTAGTGAGAGCTGCAAAACGATGAGAGAAAACTGCTCATTGACTTTATAATGACACAAATTCTTTGTTCGCTCGCCATAACAAACAAGATAATGAACGACGATTTTGATTTCTCAGGAGCTCTTCAATCAATCACGGAAGTTGACTGACAGCTTATGAAGTCTATTTATATAGATTTTCAATCATCGATGATAATATGTTACGAGTACTACTACTTAATCGATCTGGTTTGTAACTAGCCACACTGATTTGATTCCACGAAAGCAAAAAAAAATCAAGCATTTCGATTAAATAATTTTCTTTCGTGACAATCTAGAATTGATCGCATACAAAATAAGTCCCTTCCTCTACATTGTAAATAACGAAATGTCCCTTGTGCAACAAGCGAACCAACTCGTTTTACTAAGTTGTTCAGGGCCTATTCTCATTTATAGGGTTAATGTATTTAAAACATTTATTTTGTTGTTGTAAATATTAACTGTTTCGTTAATTATCAATAAATTTTATATTTTAATTTCATTTCTTTTCTTTTCTTTCTCATACCCATTTCATTTCGTTTTTAGTTTCTACAAACGGCTTCCTTCTATTGTAAGGTTTATAAAATACAAGCGTAGTCGTGTATTTTAATTATAAGTGGCGAGATATTGCACGGCAATTGTATGGGAATTAAAATACTTATTCATAATGGTATGTAAGATAATTCGCCTTAATAGGCTTACCTTTTGGTAAATTCAGTATTGGTAGAGTATGCCACATCTCATAGTGCTTCGGAATGTTTTGAACGAGAGCTGCTTTCGACCTTTAAGTTAGTGACTTTGTAGAGCACTGTCTCTTTCATTTCAATGCAGCCAACCGAACTAAATTAATGTTATACGAAATTACTTTGTAGTTTTGGCAGTGGCCAGTATTGGAATTAAAATTAAGAATGAGGGACAATTAATATCGTAAATGTGAGTGGTTTGTAGCTTGTTACGATAACTAGTGAGATTTAAAATATATTTGAACTCTTGTTAGATAGGACGTATAATTAACTCAAATACTTTTTTATACTCTAATTAGAAACGTGTTTTTCTCATAGGGATGTGGCATACGCGGAGTCAATCTAGTAAAATATTTCGCATAACCGTAACCATAGCAACGGCAGATAAGTATCACATTGTATTGGCACACGGATATTCGTTCAATGTAAATTAAAATGTTAATTAATATAAACTATTGTTTTATTTATAAGACAATCCTTACGTCAGCTAAACATGGATAGAAAAATAAATTCCTATCATGCCTAAATACAGGGTGTAAAAAAATACGAGCGAAATTCAAGGGAGTGGTTAAGTCTAATCTAGAATATCAAAAAATTTTTTGTTGCCAACAATTTTTATTTGCGTTTAAATGTCATACACTAAAGTTTACTGTCCATCCATAGTAATCAATTTAGAAATAATTAAAGCGAAATCTCATCAAAATCATTAATCTACACTTCTTGTAACGCGCCTAACTCTGTCGTACGTAGGGCTACAGCCACAGACCGCACGGTTGATCTCAATGAAATAATGCAATTCAGCGAATCGTCATCTACAAAGGAGGAGGAAGAACATAACGTTGATATTACAATTTAAGCCAGAAAAACGACTGTGGTTACGTTGTCAAGTGAATCAATACATTCCTGTAGTAAATAATAGACTAATATCATGGCAATACTTTTCTTTTCTTCAAAATGTTTTTTATATTTTTCCTGTATTCTAAACTCGATTGACAACCACCCCATTAGATTTGGCTCGTACTTTTTTACATCCTGTATAAGATATCACTAAGCTAAGAGCCAACTAAATTAATACCTACAGCGTTTTGCTGTTTCCTACTACTATGGTTTTGTAACCTAGAGTCACTACTAGGCATTTATTAATAACAAACAAGAAAAAACTTAAACTAAGACATGCAACATAAAAAAATAAGACTACCCTATTCAAAAACGAAACCACTTCCTTGTGGCAGGGAGGCTATAATGCTGGCTGCGTGGCCGCGTTGGATAGCTATGCTAATCCTTTGAGCTAGCCTAGAGTTAACTTAGCAGTATTAAAAGAAACAGCACTGAGAGAAAAAGTTTTATCAAACTTTGGTACCGTCACTTTTAAGGTGTGTTGCAATAAATATTTATGTGACGCACCAACGAGTATGTATAGTATGTTCTTCAACTACAGTTTAAACCCGAGTACTTTTGGTTTAATTATCTTTAATAATTCATTTACAATAATTGCATTGTAGTATCATAGTAAAACTCTTACACAGTGATATCATTGAGTGGTCCTTTATCCCTTGCAAGCCTGGCATGCTCTCCATAAACATGCATCCTATTCGCCTTCTTATTAACAATCTCCTCTAGCAGCGGAATATCGATTTTATCCACGACTTTGACGTCTTGAGGCTGTCTTTCTATGTACGGTATGTTACTGAAGTACGGAAAGTTTTGCGGCGCGGGCATCCCATCCGACTTCTGAGCTACTGGGATAGTGTAAGTCATTTCTTTGTGCGGGCTATTTCGGTTGACTCGCGTAAGCAAATGGTCTTTCAATTCTTTGAGCACATCTGCTACTTTGTCCCCTAGATCGATCGTGCCTTTCACCTTGATGGAGTAAGGCAGAGAAGATGGTAACACTGAAAATGTTTGACCAAGTTATAACCGATAGATATCTTAAATATTAATATGTTTCATGGGTTTGAAAACTTACGTAGAGCTACAATATAGATGGATATCATTTTATTGAATACACACATAATTGTTAATAGAATGTATTTCTTGTGACACGTGCATAAATTACTCACAGGATTTTTGTTGAGATTGTGATTGAAATTGCAATAAACTCAGTTTAATCGCCATTAAGTTTAACACCCTAATAAATGTGTTGATAAAAATAATAATGATTAAAATCAAAGCTAGCCGTGTGTACGATAATAATTTTCTTTATCCGCTTGAAGCTGCAAATGAAATACGAGGAGGTACTAGCATGAGGTTTGAGATGGAATAAAATAAAATTTTACTTTGATTGAATACTAGTGGTCACGGCGAACTTCATGAAAATCGGTCCACCCGTTCGCTAGTTATAAGTGGTGTTAACTATGATGTATCCAGGGTGGCTTAGTAAGGTTTTACCAAATTTCAGGGAGACCATCGATACATCCAACTTTTAGTATAGGTTTACACAAAAATGTTGCATAAATAGATATAGATTAGTATAATGTATGAGTAAAGTTTTTATAAATCTCTATATTTAGAATAGCAATTGATATTTCTCGGTGGATTGAGGCTTGACTGGGCTTGACAATAAAACCGGCTGTAAAAGTCTGAAATAAAAGTGAAATAGAGCATAATAATATCTGCAGAATCATAAATTGACAGTTTCATTGAAAAAAATCTGACTATCATAAGTATTTGTACTTTGTAGCAATTTGTAATGTTTTTACTCTCTCCGGCGCAACGCAACTACGTGGAATGCCCTGTTAGTGATGTTCTACGTAATCCCGAATCCCGGCCTGGGCTAAGTAGCTAATACAGGGACCTTATGTCTTATGGTGAACTCGTGGTACGTGCGTCTGTCTAAACTAAAATACTTAAGACCTTCATTTTGCTACGTCACACATATATATTCTTTGGTCACACCCTTTTTTTATCCAAAATGACTTTGTGGCTCTAGAGACAGACATGATTGAGCGAGCTCAACCAACTAAGCAAAGGCGTTTTTCAATTCAAACATAGTCAAGAGTTGCTTGAATTACCTTCATGTAAATTTGAGTAAACTTCAGTTATATTCTAATTGGTAAGGACATACAAAAACACCTGTCTATTAACGAACTTCAAAAATATCAAAAGGTTATGAAAAACGAGCATGACTTGAAATAAATAAAAATTGAATTCCTTTGCCGTCCATTACATGACATTGATAAGTTTAAGGAAGCGTTTTTGCACCTATACTGTATCCACCTTACTGTGTAGTAAGAAACTTTTTAATTGTGAAAACCTAAAATCCTATATCATAATTATTTATTACGGCGCAGAAGAACAACAGAAGTAAGTACATGTAATACAATGAATAATGGAGGAAAACATCAATAACCTCAGTGCCTTCAAGAACCCCACACTTAACTGTAGGATTGAAAATAAACCGCGGGATTTCACACTCTTTCAGTGAAGTTAGTGGTTAATAATTCAATAGTGTCACGGGTCATTCATTCATATGTAAACTGGAATATAAATGTGGTGAAATAAGACTACGGGCAATCGGAATGGTATACCTTACAGTACACTATTAGTCCCCGACTGGGTCTGCCGACTAAAATATAATTATTAAAAATTCAATTATTCAGTGCTTAATTTTTTGAAAGTTGTAACGAATTTTGTGACGTAATAAAATGCATCAAGAAAGCGATGTAGGTACAAAAATTGAGAAAAACAAATTCGAATCGTCAATTAGTGAATTGAAAAAGAAAACTTTCGTCTCTGCAGCAGATATAGAAAGTTATGGTAAGTGAAAGAATAATATAAGAGATAGCCCAGAAGCAGGCATATTATTATTAGGTATTAGGCTAGCTATCCTATTTTTATGAATGGGACTAGGCCTCAATCTCTTTTAAATATTTAGAGCATAGTTACCGTTTGTTTAAAATGGTAAGTTTATTGCTTTATTAAACGTTATCATCGTACAGGTGAAAGTGGCGTGACACAGGAATACTTGAAGGCTCATCAGCGCTCCTTGGACGACCCCGAGGGTTTCTGGGCGGAGGTCGGCCATGAACTGGAATGGACCAAGAATTGGGACAGAGTTCTCGATAACTCCAACCCACCATTTACTAAATGGTAGGACTCATCTAATCATGTTTACTTCTAGTGTACCTATCGGAATACTGACGGACAAAATAGCACTCCCTGCGGAATTCTCTAGGTTGAAGACAATATCAAATAGTCGAATAGGTAAATTTATACCTACTTATTTGATTAATATTCATAGTTTCTTGGCTGTCATCGTTTACTAATTTAAAATTAATATTTACATTATTTATTATGAAAGGTTAGCGACTTTACCTTTAAGCCTATCTAAGCCTTATCACAAATATTATTTCTAATTATATAGTGTTTTGGTGCAGCCTTCGCATTATAGAAAGCATTTGCAAAACTCAAAAGGCTTGCCAATGTGTCGGTGGCCTAGTGACTTAAGCATGCGCCCGGATAGCGTAAGACACAATTGCTTTTTATGTGCAACTTACCTTATCACAAAGTTTCAAAATCGGGATTGATACCTGCTAACAATCTTCTACTGTCGAGTACTCTATGAGTGGCATATAATACCTTTGAATACCCATGCAAATGTATTGTTCCGACCGGGGGTTTAGAACCCTGGATCCTTGGGTCTTACGCTAACCTTCTGACCACTACACCAACAACGCAATTCTTTATCTGACGAAAACTTAAACCACTTACTAGGTGGGTGGGTGGCGAGATGTCGGTGTGTCACAACGCGATCGACCGCCACGTTGAAGCAGGGAAGGGAGATAGCGTCGCCCTGGTCCATGACTCGCCCCTCACTGATACCGTGAGGAAGTTCACGTATGCTGAGATGAAAGATCAGGTAGTTATTATTAGATAAGTATCTTATACTTCTGTTCTATTGCTGACGTATACGGTTGATTTGAAATATGTTGTGGTTATCTTTTAATTAACGGCGTTATAACAATGGTTTATCTATAGATAAACCGCTTCATTGAGACTTCGCCTGCGGGGTGCAGGGGCGTGGGGGGAGGCGAGTCGCGCGAGGGATGCGGGCGGCGTGGAAATACCCGCCCGCGCCGCTCACTAACCGCGCTCTCGTCTCCCCCCTCACCCCTTTGCTCCGCAGGCGAGGTCTCAATTTCACGGTCTACCTATAGTATGTGTTTATCTTTCTATATTAACACAAATGAATTAGTTAGACCAGAAAACATGGCTTCTCCATACCTAACTCAAATAAAAATGATGCAGATCAAATCAGCTAATACAAAAAGAAATTATGTTTATGCAAAAACTTTTTGTGACAGTACAGTTCATAAGTGCTGCTGCAGTAGTGCTAACATAAATCTTATTAACACCCTAAAGGTTGATATTTATATTTTGTAGCAGTCGAATTAGCGGCTTTACACATCCTTGCGTTGTGCAGAATGCACTACATACGAATACATACAAGTCTAAATTATTAAATTTGTAAACATTTGTATGTTTCTTATTTTTTTTCCAAGGTATCTCGAATAGCGGGGAAGCTGTCGTCCCTTGGAGTAACACGAGGGTCTCGGGTGTTGATCTACATGCCGCTCATACCAGAGGCCATCGTTGCTATGTTGGCCACCAATAGAATTGGCGCTATTCACTCCGTGGTGTTTGGAGGTATTATATTTAATGAACATCTCATTTATGATGTAATCTTTGAAAAAACACGTGTTCTTATGATCATAATAGATATATGCAAATTATCAAGTTACAAACTACTCATTTACAAAGTTAGTTACTTATAAATTAATCATATTCTACGGTTACAGCATTGGCCAGTAGGTATCATATTTTTGAATGCAGGATTTTTGCACATTGGGTAAAGTCAAATGACACCATAAAACTAATATTCCTATTGGAATGGGATACTAACTATAAGCATCATACATTTACATTACCAACAATAGTAAGAGTTGACATAAGCTACCGCTGACTATTTTGTTTTGTAGGATTTGCTGCAAGAGAACTGAGAACTAGGATTGAGCATGCAGAACCCACCGTGATCATAGCAGCCAGCTGCGGTGTGGAACCCAACAAAATTGTCCGGTAATTTTCTCTACACAAAACACAAACAACTACAAACATAATTATTGCACAAGAAAAAAAACTTTTTTAAACATTTCGCGCGTTGAGACTATTCCGTTCGCCATATTTGAAATTTATTGTTTTTTTTATTTATGTGGACTTTGGGATGTAGTCATTCAGCCATGTTGCAGGCAAACTATGTATATGAAACCTTTGTTATTTATTTTCTCAACTTGTTGTGACATTCTTTTTTTAACCATCGACAAATTAGCACTAACCTTCGAATAATTCAAATATAGAACGTCATTTCGTATGAAGTATTGGACAAAACTCTAACCAGAACTTATTAGGTCAGTGTGAAACAGGCTGTAAATATTTTTTATATTCTATTTTTTTAGTTTATTTTTGTTTTTATAGTGTTTTGTCACCATACAAACTTAATAATATAAAAATTGCACTTGTAAAAAGACAACTGTGAACCTGTGACAGACGAGGAATTGAACCCCGTGTCTTACGCTATCCGGGCGTATGCCTATACCACTCGGCCACCGTCACACTAACAAGCCCGTTGAATTTTGCAAGCGCTTCTTAACGCGTAGGCTGCGTGACATCATCAATGTTGTGAGATTGCTCTCACAATATCCAAAGGAAAATATTTTTACAAATATTTTAACAATCAGTTAAGATGATGAAAGCCAATTTATAGTTTATTTTAAGAAGCGCTTGCAAAATTCAACGGGCTTGTTAGTGTGACGGTGGCCGAGTAGTATAGGCATACGCCCGGATAGCGTAAGACACGGGGTTCAATTCCTCGTCTGTCACAGGTTCACAGTTGTCTTTTTACAAGTGCAATTTATATTATTAAGTTTGTATGGTGACAAAACACTATAAAAACAAAAATAAACTATAAATTGGCTTTCATCATCTTAACTGATTGTTAAAATATTTGTAAAAATATTTTCCTTTGGATATTGTGAGAGCAATCTCACAACATTGATGATGTCACGCAGCCTACGCGTTATGAAGCGCTTGCAAAATTCAACGGGCTTGTTAGTGTGACGGTGGCCGAGTGGTATAGGCATACGCCCGGATAGCGTAAGACACGGGGTTCAATTCCTCGTCTGTCACAGGTTCACAGTTGTCTTTTTACAAGTGCAATTTATATTCTATTTTTTTTATAAAGTTATTTTGCCCAGAGCAAACATAAATATTTTTTATTTTAACAGGTACAAGGACATCCTCGACGAGGCCCTTTGTCAGAGTTCGCACCAGCCTCACAAGTGCATCATATACCAACGCAGACGCGTGCTTGAGTGCGCTCTGGAACCAGGCAGAGATATTTCTTGGCAAGAAGCTTTAGAGGCAGACCCGGTACCCTGCGTGTCGGTGGAAGCAAATGAACCGTTGTACATACTTTATACATCAGGTGAATAATAAATATTCTGTGTATGGATTATTTTGAGCGTATTTTTTTAAGTTCAATCGTTGTATTGATTGAAAATAAATAATTGCTACCGATATTACGTCTATTGTAAGATGGTGCAATTGAGCCAATAAATAACCTATTTTCCCGTTTTCACAGGAACCACTGACGACCCGAAAGGCGTTCAACGTCCTTGCGGACATGCTGCTACGCTCTGCTGGTCGATGCATGCAGTGTATGGCCTGAAGAAAGGCGTGTGGTGGGCTGCCTCAGATCTGGGATGGGTCGTCGGTCATTCATACATTTGCTATGGGCCACTATTGGCTGGGCTCACGTCTATATTGTATGAGGGAAAACCAGACAGAACTCCAGATCCTGGGCAATATTTTAGGTACGTCACATTGTGTAAAGACAACATATCTAATACTAGCTTTTGCCAGCGACTTCGTCCGCGTGGAATAGTGACTTCTTTCTCCCGTTTTTTACAGATTTACCACTATATCTTTGCTCCTATTGGTCGTAGCGTGATGTTATATAGCCTATAGCCTTCCTCGATAACTGGACTATCCAACACAAAAAGAATTATTCAATTCGAACCAGTAGTTTCGGAGATTAGCGCGTTCAAACAAACAAACAAACAAACAAACAAACAAACAAACTCTGCAGCTTTATAATATTAGTAATATGTTTAATATTGTGGACTATGAACTTAATGTCTTCTTACCATGACTATAACTATGTTGACTAATTTCTTACTTTGCAGAATAATCGAACAGCACAGAGTAAACGCGCTGTTCACTATACCTACCGCATTTCGAGTATTAAAACGCGCAGATCCCTCCGCAAAATATGCAAGACGATACTGTGGGAATTCTTTAAAGACTGTATTTATAGCCGGTGAACACTGCGACCAAGACACCAGAGTAAGTTAATAAAATATAAAACTATGATGGGTAAAAATAAACCCAGACTTGGAAAGAAAAAGAGAGAAAAACGTTTATTCAGTACCAACATCAATTAGAAAAATAAGTAATAAGTAGGTGTAACATAAATAACCTATTGTTTTTGATTAAATGGTATCACAGGAACAACTGTGAATCTATAAATAAACAAACAATTATAATGTGGAAGAAACCATTATTTAAAATAGTAAAGGTCAATGGAATATGCTCTACATTCCGAATGGAAAAGGTAGATCGAATAGAATAATAAGTTCTTCAGCTATAATTAGGCATCGTTGCTTTATTTAACAGAACTATTTCAGATATGTTTAAATATTCCTAATTTTGGAGACGAGTTTAACTTGATTTAAAAAAAATTACGTCTACATTATTATAGTGCTTAATTGGTAGGGTATTGTCCCTAATTACTTATTGGCGCACGTAACATTATGTAGATTGAATTCAACGGTACGATCCTGATCTCTGCCCTATGGCATTCTTTGTTTAACAGTAAATAAACGTTATTAGTATTGACTGCAACTGTTCTAAAGCAATCAAAACAAGGACAAATATTTGTAACAGAAAAATGCTTGTCTAAAAGTCAAAAAATAAAACTTGTAACATACTCATATTTAAAATTTAACGTACTTTTTTGGTTTTAGCAATGGGCTGATCGAGTGTTTGGAGTTCCAGTCCTCAATCATTGGTGGCAAACAGAGTCTGGTTCTGCCATTACAGCTGCTTGTCTTGGATATGGCGTGAAAGCAGTGCCACCACATTCTGCAGGGTACCCTGTGCCTGGATATGACAGTGAGAACGTTCATATATAATTTCAGTTGTTATAAAACTTGCTGGAAAATCCAGACTTCAAAATCAGAGGAAAAGGAGGATGAAATCCAGCGGCAGACCATAAAAAATGGATTTCACATTTCTGCCGGGCAATACTGCATTGGTGTATTTTATGTTTCAGTTCGTACACTAAGAGAAGATGGCACAGAATGTCAAGCTGGAGAAGTTGGCAGACTGGTCGCGAAGCTACCGCTACCTCCTGGATTCGCTTCCACGCTGTGGCAGTCTGACGAACGTTTTAAGAAAGTCTACTTTGAATCATACCCTGTAAGTATGAACAAGCTATTAACGCATGAAAATAAAAGTATGTAAATAATTAATATTAAGTATTTATAAATGCAGCGGCTTGACATGAGTATGCTTGTCCTTTCAAGGACGGATTATTTATTAATTTATTATTACCAAAAAACCTGTCATGTGACAAAACAATATAATAAATCTTAATTTATAATACAGTCATTTAGAGAAGTACATAAAGCGGGTCCAAAAGTGACAAAACATATTGCAATATTTTCAGGGTTACTATGACACTCAAGACGCTGGATGGGTGAGTGCTGAAGGCGCTGTATGGGTAGTAGCAAGAGCTGATGACGTCATCAACGTCGCCGGTCATCGGCTTTCGACGGCGGCGCTTGAAGACGTTGTTTTGAAACACGCTAGAGTTGCTGATGCTGTGGTGGTGGGAGCTCCAGATCCAACTAAAGGAGACGTGCCGCTTTGTCTTTATGTTATGCGGCCACCACAAGATGGTACGTATAATATGTTCTCATAATAAAGAATATCTCTAATTGAAATTTGCGTAAATGCGTATTTCAAATCGAGTAAATATTACATGCTGACCTTCTGTTATCATTTTCTTTGAAATGTAATAAAAATCTCTTGTTGTTCAAATTGTAAATTGTATTTCAGATGAAGAAATCGTGGCCGAGACCACTGTCACGCAAGAACTAATCGCTCTTGTTCGCCATTTAATAGGCCCTATAGCCGCATTCAGAAAAGCCGTAGCTGTACCTGCTTTACCGCGCACGAGATCGGGCAAAGCTCTGCGAGGTGCTATTGCTAAACTAGCGCGATCCCAATTAGTAAAGTTGCCAGCCACTATCGAGGATCCGACTGTGTTTGGCGAAATCAAAACTGCTTTGCAAAAATTCGGCTATGCCATTGACGCACCAGACCCAGAATTTTAACCCTCTTTTCACTTGTAGCTTGTATAGCAATATTTTCATTTCTTTTATTTCTTAAATAAATAAAAATAAGGAGACAATACAAAGAAAAAAATATTTTAAAAGAATTGTAGAAGGTACTTTGTTATCATATTTATTATTCTCTTAATTATTTGACTGTAGACAGTCACTAAAAAGATTAAATTGGTTATAAAGGTAAAACAATATATAATTGTGATAGATTGTATTAAAAGCACAATAAAAATAACTGTAATTGTAAGTACTAGCTATAATGTAAGTAAGATTATAGAAATAATATAATTTATACCAAATATTATAAACTATTAAAACCTGTTTCTGTTTTCTTTGCGAATATTGTAAACAATCTTGACATTCCCCTTTGATGAAATGATTTATTTTTATTCCGATAAACCCACAACTCACAAGCACAACACAACTTACATCATAAGTAATTTATTGTTGAATTTTTATTTTACTAATATGTAATTTTAAAGATTATGTTTGTAACATTCATCAAGCAAAGAAAAAAACGCGGACTTTACATCATTTGTTTTTTTTTGTTTTAGTTTTAACCCTTAACTTCGCATGTGCGCTATAGGGCACGTTAATTTTTCATATGAATTTCCGCATGTGCCCTTTTGGGTACGGGTGTATTCATAGAGAATTCTCACAAAGTATGATTATATTATCTATGTTTGTTTTTTTAAATTAAAGCTAACTTCGTAAACCTTCATTTTATAACGTCACATGACTATTATGTCATATCATTTACAAACAATATCTGCCAAAATATCGAGGCATCGAAAACGGAGCACGCGCATAAAGGTAAAATAATTTTTATTTTTAAAATTAGTCCATTTTTGTTAAAATAAATAGCAGGCATTTATTTTCAAATAAATATTGCACAATAATATTAGTTTTTTTCACGAGATTTTGTCTTACTTTGTCATAAATTATGGCTTTAAAGTAAGGTGTACCCTGTAGGGCACGCTGCTCACTTCGATGAAAAGTGATCACGTGCGCTATAGGGCACATTGCGAACTACACTAAGTTTAATTCGTGTGACTTATAGGTCACTTGCTAACATCATCGAGATCATTTCTTGAACAGTATTATGAATATAGGGTTATTCTTATTATATTTTTTAACTCTTTTTCAAATAAATTTATCAAAAATATAAAATATAATTAATTAGTGAAGACAATTAAGTCCTAAATATATATTTATTTGCTTTGTTGTTGCGTATCATGCAGGCCATAATCCCCAAAGACTGACACCGACTATGATTTTTCCTATAGTTAAAACTATATTAATTTACAGAATTACAGAAGAATAAAAAATGTTTTTTTGTTATTATTTTTTTTATTTTTATTCTTGACTTACCAAAATGTACACAGTTCACTGTAAGGCCCTGTCACTTCAACAAATATGATTGAAATTAACATCAAACCCAGAAAGTCAAAGCGAAAAATTAAGAGATCTTTTCAATGCTAGAGAAGCTTTGTCAATGCTTCTAGCAGGGAGACATATTTATACAAAAAATAAAACCCTTTGTTCAACATTCGTAAACGTCTTTCTTTGAAAAAAATATTGCAAATCATTTTTTTAATATTGGTTAGAAATCTTACAAAAAACTAATAATATTTAAGGAAAAAACAGTCTTATTAATTAAAGACACTTAATAATATTATGAGATCAATAATTTTGTTTTAAAAAAAATATTTTATTTAAACAAAAACTAGAAAATTAAATAAAACAGCCTCTTTATGAGATTAACATGATTTTAAGGAATAAATCTACAGGATATCATAAATACAATATTGAGGCCTAAATAGCGACCAGCTAAAGAAATAAGGTAAGATGGTGGGACCAATCACTTTCCGCACGTCACATCTAAAGGTCGTTGCAGGGAATGTGTTTCGGGGAAAACTATTTTTATATGTACCAAATGTAGCATGCGTTTGTGCATAAAAGGTAATAGAAACTGATTTGTGAAATACCAAATTAAATACACAATACCACACTAGGAATTAAAACTGAATCGACATTCCTTTTAAAAAAGTTTTTTTTATAGTTTTTTTTTGTTTAATGATGTTTATTTTTGATACATAAGATTAGTTATTTTTTACATAATGTATGTATACAGCAGTATAAAATATATAAAAGGTATTTAATACTTGTTTAATAGCCGGTTTTAAAGGTTATGATTGCCAAAAAAAGTTAATTACTTCAGGTCAATATAATGATATTGATCTAATAAAGAGTCTGATTTATTCATTTTTATAGTTTTTGTTTAGAAGAAATCATTTAGGATTTTAATATTTTTGATCTCATAATATTTTAAAGTTTTTTTTTTTTTATTTAAAAGACTGTTTTTAGGGTTCCGTAGCCGAATGGCAAAAAACGGAACCCTTATAGTTTCGTCAAGTCTGTCTGTCTGTCTGTCTGTCTGTCTGTCTGTCTGTCTGTCTGTCTGTCCGTCCGTATGTCACAGTCACTTTATTCTGAAACTATAAGCATCACATAGCTGAAACTTGGTAGATAGGTGTATCTTGTTCACCGCTTTCCGATTCAGATACAAAAAGTAAGAAAAAATAATATTTAAGGGGGGGCTCCCATACATGTAACTAAAACCAAAAATATTTTTTTTACTCAAACCTATGCGTGTGGGGTGTCTATGGATAGGTCTTTGAAAATGATGTTGAGGTTTCTAAAACCATTTTTTCTAAAAGTGTAAGGTTTGAGATATAGACGCTTCCAAAGTGGTAAAATGGGCGTCCCCCCCCATCTAACTTTTGAACTAAGAAAGTGAAAATTTTGAAAAAAATATATGATGTAGATCTCAACAAAAACTTGCAACGAAAATTGGTTTGAAGGAGATCGAACCAGTAGTTTTTGAGATATTGCACATTTTTATCAACCGCAAATATAACTTTGTCTTTCATACAAACACTATGAAAAACAAAGTTATTTTTGCTGTCACAATATATTGTGATGTTTTCGTTAAGTGAAAGTAAGTGCACCCTGAATTCAGTTAAGGGTGGCACGGAACCCTTAGTGCGCGGGTCCGACACGCACTTAACCGGTTTTTTTCCCTAAATGTTTTAAGTTTTTGTAAGTTTTCTAACTAAAACTCAAAATATGTTTGGCAATAAGGTTTTCAAATAAAGATGTTTATGATTTTAAAACAAAGAGTTTTATTTTTTGCATTATAACTTAAAATATATCCCTGCTAGAAGCATTGAAAAAGCTGCAGAATCACCCATATACACTATAATATGGTAAGAGTTATTTTAAGGGAAGTGATCGACGTGCCTTATAGGGCACTACTGATATTTCTAAAACCATAATAATATTATTATTCAAAATATATTTTTTGCCAATTCCTAAGTGCCATGAAGCCGTTTGTAGTAAAAAAAATTGAGAAATTAAGATTTTTCACTTTGGTCATTTACCTAAGATTTTTCTGCTCGGCGTTTTGCGAAGTTAAGGGTTAATTATAAATAAATGATAATTTCTAGTTACAGCGTCTTATGCATATTTCTTTATCACATTTCAACGAAAAATACATTGAGTAAGTAATCACTACGTTCTTGAAAAATAAATATTTACAAATACATGGTCTTTTCATTTCGGATGGTTTATGAATTTTACCGTAACTAAAGTACCTATAATAAACAGATGTAAATTCCAAAAAGTTGTACTAAATAGGTATGCGTAGAATGGAATAAACGTCAAAAAAAACGAAACAAAATGTCAATGTCACTTTGGGCAAGTGACGCATCGAGGAGGGTCGTCGCCCCAGTTATTTATTGCAAAAATTATTGAATTCCGCTATAAATTAGTTGTAAACAGTTATAGCTCTCTCTTACGCACAAATAAAAATACCTTAAAAGTGTCAAAAAGAATCAAAGTTCAAGTTTGTTAACGTGGAAGTGATTTGTCTACGTGTGAACTAGACCGGCTTGTTACAAGGTATTTTATCTAATTTATACGCTTTTACCTGCTATATAAAGCTGTAATAAACTTCAAAGTTTGTCACCATTAACTAAAATGCGTGATTCACTTACTCTAACAAGGTGATTGTTCGTTGATATTAATGTAAACAAAAAGGTGAGATTGTTCAAATGGATTGTTTAGAAATTGAATGGGGCTTCGTGCTCGCGCTTATATCGCTTAAACGTCAAGATAATATTAGTCATGACGGTTCTAAAGTGATATTGACGAGATTATCACTTGCTATCAATACAAAAACCTTTAAAATGGTAGGTGTCTTCTAAACTGTAATATCACTAAACAAATGTGTACAAGTAGGTGAATCACTTTATAATATGAAAACACGAATATTTAGCGATAGTCAGCTTTGCTTCATGATTCATATAACCTCTTATTACTATTATAAACACAGGCCTATTGTTGTCATAAAAATGTATAATAAATTTACCTTTCTGACTTTCTATCTTTACAATCATGAGTCTCATTGTTTTCTTCTTTATATGATGCCATAGCACATAATGATTCCACTCAATTTCAAAATTCTGATGGCTTTTATCAAGTTCGTTTTAGTATTAAGTACTATTCACAACTGTTGGGCAACTAAATGACTCAAAACATACACACATCCATGATTGAGAGGTGTTATTTTTAAATACTCACACATTGGAAATATTGTGGTTCAGATGTGGAAAGCTTCAACGGATGTGGCAGCTCCAGCGCTAGCCGAAGCTGACGACTGGGAGACGGATCCTGACTTTGTGAATGATGTCACGGAGCACGAGCAGCGGTGGGGGCCTGGGGGACGGAATGTGGAGGCCATTGAGTAAGTACAATTATACCAGAAACAGAGCTGAATACATATTTTGTAATTACTTCTCTGACATTTATGAGCTGATTGACAGTGTCCTAATAAGTTATGGGTAGAAGAGGATTTCGCTTTGTCGGAGCTTTTGTATTCGCACGTGTGTGAAGGATTTTTCGGTTATTTGTGTTCTGTTTAGTGTATTTCCTTTCCATTTACTAACTAACTTTGTGTTCAGTGTTTAACAGGTAAGTACCATGACTCCTACTCCCCCCGATCCTCCGGATCCTCCAGATAGGGACGTGGACCACATGTCAACAGATGAGGTTGTATCCTCCCCGCCATTGTTCTCACAAACCGGCACTAAACGCAGATTAGATACTGAATCTTCATCGGAGCCGGCAAAGAGACCTATCATTGACGCAACGGCGATCAATCCGGGCTTATACACTCATCCATCTTTGGTAATTTCTCCCAAAACATACGGTCCTGAAGACAATGGCCCCTTCATAGTCCATGTATCACGTATAGAGTCAGAGTCCCCTTCCTCCACTTACATTCACCCCATGAAGTTTGGTCAACTTTTATTCAAAAACAAAGTTAGCGGAATCTCTAAAGATGGCATCAAAAAAATAGACAGGAATCGAGTCTCAGTCGAGTTCAAATCTGCAGCAGACGCTAACAACTTTTTGAACAATGATCTGCTGACTTCTAACCAATACACTTCTTCCATCCCCACTTTTAATGTCACTCGAATGGGCCTTGTTAAGGGTGTACCAGTTGACTGGTCAATGCAAGAACTGGCAGAATCCATGGAGACTTCAGAGGGTTGCGGTATCCTCCTTAAAGCCAGACGACTGAATAGAAAGATGATAATTGATGGCAAAGCAACTTGGACTCCTACTCAAGCTGTAGTTGTGACATTCAAAGGACAGATCCTCCCCCCGCGCATCTATTGTTGCTACACTTCATTACCAGTTGACACATACCAACTGCCCACAATCCAATGTCTTAACTGCTGCCGCTTTGGGCATGTTAAGGCACAATGCAGGTCCCAACCACGCTGTTTCCGCTGTACCCAACCTCATCCTGGTTCAACTTGTGACATTAGCGAGAACAATTCTACCTGTATTCTCTGCCTCGGATCCCACTCTGCTCTTAGTAAATCTTGCCCTGAGCATTCAAGACAAAAATCTATAAAGATCCTCATGTCTCAGGACAATATATCCTACTCCGAAGCTTCCTCCCAATTCCCTACTGTTCGCAAATCATATGCAGATACAGCAAAATCTCCAGTATCGCTATCATTGCCGACTCCCCATGTACCTGCCACTAAAGCTGCCACATCCTCAACTGTCTCTTACAGAAAGACGGTCTCTCGCCCCTCTCGGCCCCCTGCTCCCTTAGGCAAAGGCTATGATACACAAGCTCATCAATCGATCATCGCTAACCTTCCATCTTCTCTTCCGAATGGCTGTGCACTTATAAATAACAGCAACAATGATGATAAGGATAGCCCTCCAATGCCAACTTCCACAGAAAATCTTCTTGATTATATCTTGTCTATGTTGCTCTGTCTATTATCCTCCCATACAAGCTCCCTACCGCACAACGTTGCCCAAAAACTATCCCAGATAGGTAATTTAGCTTCTAATGGCTCCGTCGGCAGTTCTTCAATGGAACTGTAAAAGTATCCGACGGAAGAAACACGAACTTTTATATATTATAGGTAAACACTGCCCATCTGTCCTTGCAATCAATTCAATTCAATTCAATTCAATTCAATTTATTTATTCACAAACAATAATACATTGTGTTTGAATTAATTAACATTAAATTATAAAATAAAATTACAACATTAAAACAAATAATTAATTACAGTAGATGTCAAAGTAAAATTAAAATTAAAACATTTGAAAACACAATTGAAATGTATAATAGAGATGTCAATGTTATTCATAGAAATGTCACAACATCATTATAAATATAATTAAATTCCTCCATTAAAATTAGTTTCTAAAAATTCATCAACAGAGTAGAAGCACCCCTTCAACAGAAAAGACCTGAGTTCCTTTTTAAAGTTACTCTCATACAGAAGCAGTTTTAACCTGACCGGTTTTAATCTCGGAGACTTGGCTGGTCCCTGATTCACACTTTCGTGTATCGGGGTTTTCATGTCTCCGAGATGATAGGGATGATGGGTATGCAGGAAGTGCCTTATTAATAAGGCGCTCCCTTACTTTTGCCCAACTTAACCTTCCTTCTCACAGCCCGGATATAAATGCCGTGGCTGCTCGTGTTAATAACATCTCGTTCCTCTCTGTTTATATCCCCCGCCCTAACTCTTCAACCTCCTCTGAACTCCGCTCTATCATCTCTTCCCTTCCTCCGCCCATACTAGTAATGGGTGACCTAAACTCTCATCACACTTCATGGGGCTGCTACTATACCGATTCCGCTGGATCTTCCCTTCTCGATCTTGTGGATGATTTTAATCTTTGTATTCTCAATGATGGTTCCCCAACTAGAAGGTGCTCTCCAGCTCAAAATCCATCCTCAGCCGTAGATATTTCTCTTTGCTCCCCAAACTTGTCATCTATCCTTTCCTGGCAACTTCTTGACAGTTCATTTGGCAGCGACCACTTCCCAATTCTAATATCATTTCCAAATACTTCCTCAAATACTTGTCCCCCACCTCCTCTATTAAAATATAAATTGAACCAGGCTGATTGGTTGTCTTACTCTTCTCTTATTGATGAAAAGTTAGAATCTCTTCCAACTATACACCCTGCCAACGCTCCTTCCTGCTACTCAGGCTTTTTAGAAGCTTTATATTCCGCTGCCGATGCTTCTATCCCCACTAAAAAGTCTTTTCGTAAAACCCCCTCTCCACCTTGGTGGGATGCGGAGTGCACTGCCGCTGTTCGTAAGCGCAAAGAAGCTGAAAAAACCTACAGCCGAGCAATGAATCTAGATAACTTTCTAGCTTACAAACAGACAGCTGCTCAGACCAAAAAATTATTATCCCAAAAAAAGAAACTTGGATGGATTAAATTCTGTGAGAATATGTGCCCCAGAACTCCTTCTTCTATTGTATGGAAGCAGATAAAACGATTTAGGCAGTCAGTAAACTACATTAACGTTTCTAGCAATGACCCATCTTCCTGGCTCACAGGTTTCATTGATAAACTGGCTCCTCCATTCGTTCCGTTCATAGATAGCTTTCCATATTATGATATTAATTCTTCTTTCCCAACTCCAAATAAATTAGACGACCCCTTCTCTTTCAATGAACTTCAATGTGCCCTTACAGGTCTATCTGATTCCTCCCCGGGTATAGACGGAGTTCCTTATTCATTCCTTTGTAGAGCTTCTACCAATGCAAAGTCCTTTTTTCTTAACCTTGTTAATTGTTTTTATGACAGTGGCGTTTTACCTGAATCCTGGAAACAGCAAATTGTAATCCCAATCCTAAAACCAGGCAAAGACCCTCTAAATCACAACTCTTACAGACCGATCGCCCTCTCCTCTGTATTATTAAAGGTGGCTGAGCACATGATCAGAAACCGCCTTGAATGGTATGTTGAATCCAACAACATCATCTCTACCAGCCAGTTTGGTTTTAGAAAAGGCTTTAGTACTTTAGACAGCCTAAGCATCCTTACCTCCGAAATTCGCCTAGCTTTTAAAAACAAAGGATTTCTCGTCGGGGTCTTCCTTGACGTGTCTTCAGCATACGATAACGTCCTCCTTCCTGTGCTCAGGGAGAAACTCCTGCAGCTGAGTATCTCACCGAAGATGGTTCGTTTTATCTGTAACGCTCTAATGTCACGTTCAATTGTAGTTAAATTTCAAAACTTTGTATCTCCCACTAACCTTGTTTGGAAAGGTCTTCCTCAGGGCTCGGTGCTCAGCCCACTGCTTTACAGCATTTATACATCCGACTTGGACACAACCGTCTTACCCTTCGCCAACATACTCCAATACGCAGACGATATAGCCTTATATATTTCAACTAAATCAATTCCAGAAGCATCCGCCAGACTGAATTCCGCTCTGCCCTATCTAAATAGCTGGTTAGAGGATCATGGCCTTAGCCTCTCCACTCCCAAGTGCTCAACAGTTGTGTTCACCAAAAATCTTAGCTTTCCCAACCCTGATCTCCACCTGAACGGCGAGCCTATTCCCGTAACAAACCAGGTGAAATTTTTAGGTCTGATCCTGGACAGTAAACTATCTGGTTCCCCTCACTTTAATTATGTAATTGACAAGGCCGAAAAGGGTGTAAACATTTTGCGTTCCCTCTCTGGCGTACGTTGGGGCGCCCACCCCTATTCTCAAAAACTACTCTACAATGCCATTGTTCGAAGCCACTTGGATTATGCCTCGTTTCTGCTGGACCCTTGTAACAAGACCGCTTTAGATAAGCTTAAAAAAGTTCAGGCTAAATGCCTACGAATAATATTGGGTGCCATGAAATCGTCCCCCATCAACGGCCTCCAAATTGAATGTGTGGATCCACCCCTGTACCTCCGAAGACAATACCTTAGCGATAGGTTTCTGGCTAAGATTCTTCAAAACTCTTCGCATCCACTTTTAAATAAACTTCAATCCCTATCTAATGCATTCAACGCTGCTGATAAACTTTCGTGTATCGTCCACTCATTTCGCAAATTCTCTCGCCTTCCTGCCCCAATAGAAAAATTTTTTCTTAATCCCCTCTTCTCAACCAACTTTGAGTCGCTTATCTTTAAACCCAATGTAATTTTGAACCTTGGAATCCAGAAGAACTCTCCATCAGCCCCGCAAGAATTCTGTGCCCTACTCGAAAAACACTGGCCAGGTTGGAATTACTTCTACACCGACGCTTCTAAACTCTCAGTCGCTGGCTGTGTAGGCTCCGCTGTCTGGTTGCCTGCATTCAAAATTACTCTTTTATTCAAATGGGACATTCTACTTCTATCTTTACTGGCGAATCCCTAGCTATTCTACAAGCTATCTTATATATAGAATCACATAACCTTAACAATTCAATCATCTTCTCAGACTCTTTAAGTTGCCTTCAATCAATTATATCTTTCCCTTTTAAATCTAAAAATAAATTCCCTAGTATTCTTAAAATTCGAGAATCCCTATTTAATTGTAAAACTAAAAACATAAATGTAGTTCTGGCTTGGATCCCAAGCCACAGTGGTATTCCGGGCAATGAAACTGTTGACTCATGCGCTAAAAATGCGATATCCATCGGCTCCATGGAACATTATAACCATTTTTCCCATGATATCATTAGCTTGGCCCACTCCCACCTTTTCCTATCTTGGAATACAGATTGGAGGAATACAAGACAACAGGCAGGAAAATTCTACTTCAATATCCAGAAAGAGATTCCACACAGGCCTTGGTTTTTCAAATACCCTAACCTATCGAAACCTGTTCTCTCCACCATATGTAGACTACGTCTTGGACACTCTTGTACCCCTGTCCACCTAGCCAAAATAAAAGTCAAAGATAGCTCTCTTTGTGAATGCGGCTTAGATGAAGGAACCACTGATCATATATTTTTTGCTTGCCCAAAAATTGGTTCTTCACTATATGACCACTTACCTAGCTCTATACCCCGCCCTTGTAACTTTATCTCCTTGCTCAGCCTAGTTGACTCCCCTTTTCTGGAAATACTGTCAAAATTTATAATGCGCAATAAAATTCAACTTTAAATACAAACATATTATTCCTTAATCTACTTCCCCTTCCCCCATGCTTCTGTCTGAGAATACGTCCCTATGTTATTATATTTAATACGTTTCTTATTTATTTGTGTCGTCTTGTGTTTGTTTGTTGTAGGTAAAAACTAACATTGCAGAATCACACTTAATTATTTTCCGATAAACAGTGCACAAACAATGCTCACTTGACATTGGCGAAAGTGGAAACACTGGTTAGCCATAAAAGAGAAGAAGAAGAAGTTATGGGTAGTGTTATCTGTGCAATACTTCATACAAAATGATGTTCTTATTTTTAACTATTCATTGGTTAGTGGCAGTGCTTATAAGTTGTAATAATTTTTATGATACTAGTAAAAGTTAAGTTGATAGCGATGTTTGGGATAGGAATCACTGGAAAAACTTGTAAGCAAAAAACATATTACACTAGTGTTGGCGAAATAGAAAATACACTTTTATTGAGTAAGATCTTCCTAGTTCTTAGTTAGATAGTATCACAACTAGAGATGCGCCGAATAGTGGTTTCACCGAATAACCGAATACCGAATACTATTCGGTTCAATCCTTACCGAACCGGATATTCGGCCGAATTATTCGGTTGACCATTACACTGCATTCCCGCGTAAACAGGTTCAAACATGCACACTGCCTGTCGCCGCTGGCTAGTTGCGAGCGAGCCGTACCTCGCCGCCCGCCACCCGCGCACACACCGCGCTGTTACTTTGCTTTTAAACATTGCACGAGTAAGGAGCAAATAAGTAAAAATAAAAGTTTAAAAGTAAATATGTAAAGTTTAAAATGAATATTGAACTAGTGCTTAAAAATAAATGTTGAATTATTTTTTTAAATGAATTTTAACTATACTACTTATAGTATAGGTCGAGTAATAAATATGTGGACTTAAGATTTTAAAAGAACATGTTGATTTCAAGTTTGATTGCTTTCATTTATTAGCGTTCACGTTCACACGCTTACACGTTCTTTGCAAGATAGTATAAGATACATTTTTTTTACTCAAAACATGTGTAGTCATGAACGGACGACAGCACGCCAAGGTAAACACTGCGGTATCTTAATGTCGTTGTATGTAGGGCTAGTTTGCAACAAAAGTTGGTAGCCTGATGTGCTGGCGACTGTACATAACAGGTGTTTGTTTAGTTGAAGTATCAACATGTCTTGCCGATAGCCGGCATGTAAATATACAACTTGTAGCCAAGAAAATAGAAATACTCAAACCGAATATATTCGGCAGTTTAACCGAATAATTCGGCCGAATACAAATAGTGAAAAAAATGCCGAATACGCCGAATACCGAATACCAACCGAATATTCGGCGCATCTCTAATCACAACCCACTACCATCCAATTGAATACTAAACTAACTTCCAAGTGTAGTTCTGTTCTTTTCATTAGTTATTTATTATGTAGTCAATAAGCATATTTGTTGAAATTGTAAAGGTAGTTTAGGTTCATCAAGAGCACAATGTACACAATATTTACTTAAAATATTTATTTTGATGCAGGTAAAAGTCATACTTGTTTAGTTTATTAAATGATTTAGGGAAGTTATGTTTCTGGGGTCAGTCACTTAGTTATTTATAAACATACTAAAAGGAAATGTGTGGGCAATGTGAGTCATGTAATTTGCAAAACAATTTACATAATGTATGATATTTCTACAGCATGGCGAAACTGAGAGAAGAGGTTTTTGAAGCTGATAAAACGGAGAAACAGAAGCAGTATGAGAAAGGACCTAAGTCAT
This sequence comes from Pyrausta aurata, assembly GCA_963584085.1. Lineage (NCBI taxonomy): Eukaryota > Metazoa > Arthropoda > Insecta > Lepidoptera > Crambidae > Pyrausta > Pyrausta aurata. The sequence goes on along the minus strand of OY757272.1, from coordinate 2,099,912 downwards.
CTTTTGGGTAAGATTTAGGCCATTGAACTCATATTACTAGCGTATGGAACTGACCTGACACCATTAACAATTCTCGTGCGCCATAAATTGACGCCACTTGTCATCAACTCATACCAATGGTTTCATATTCGAATTTAAAATTTCTAGGAATACGACGAAGTATGATGAGAAGATGACCTTCTCGTCATACTTGAACGACGACGCGTTCGTCGTATACGTCATATTGTCTTCATATTTGCGACACAATTTTTGCTTGGCATAGCTTCTCTATACGTAGTAATAACAACTCACTGGTTTTAGTTCACCTTTTTAAAGATGCCAAGAAGCCACCCTTAGGTGCTTTTTGTCTCTCTTAAATGTCGTATTCTTTATTTGTATTTGCGCTTTTTTTTTTAATCTGATAAGTAGATCTTGAGCTAGAGCGATCAAGCAAACAAAGAAACTCTTTATACAGATGTATTTATTTACTTTATTTTTTAGTTATGGAGGCAAATTCGGTGTCCAAGCGGACCGTATGGACAAATCGGCGGTTGGCCACGATTACGTTGGGAAGACTGAGAAACATGTCTCTCAGAAGGACTATGCTCAAGGTGAGCCTCGAGGAGTAATTAATTACCTAACAAACAAATAGTGAAGTAAAACTAATTAGGACTGATTCTTTTAATAGCTTACTTATGTGAACTACAATTGATTTCATTATTCTAAAACAGCAATTGATGCAATCAAAAAATTTTGTTTTAAGCTGTGTACGATAAACGATGCTTAACTAGCTGAAATTATGTGTCATATTTTCAGTTTATTTATTTTGAAGTTTCGGTTATAATATGGCTTACTGAATTTCTACTATAAAAACTCGTCGCTCGCTGCTATCTACGGTGAACAGCCTCGAATCAGAAATCAGGAGATAAAGTAATGGGCACAGCCCTGAGAATCAGTAAGCTCAAGTGGCAATAGCGCGAAGAACTGATGGCCTCCAATCTAGAACTTTCCTGCCCAAACTCTTTAACCAAAGAGGCAGCGTAGGACGTCCACCGAAAAGATGGCCAGACAACCAACGCCGCCGGATCACACTGGATGTAGACGGCTTGCGATCGGTCGCTGTGTAAAATCGTGAGGGATCCCTATGTTTAGCAGTGGACGTCCTTTGCCTCATAATGGTGATGATGCTTTTAATCCATAGGTTTCGGAGGCAAGTTCGGCGTCCAATCCGACCGCATGGACGCTTCGGCAGTGGGCCACGACTACGTCGGCAAGGTGGACAAGCACGTCTCGCAGACGGACTACGCGCAGGGCTTCGGCGGCAAGTACGGCGTGCAGACCGACCGCGTCGATAAGGTAGGGTTCATGTTACAAGTTACTACTTATTATCCTACTACTATTATAAAGGCGAAAGTTTGTTTGTAAGTATGGATGTATGGATGTATGGATGTTTGTTACTCTTTCACGTAAAAACTACTGAATGGATTTGAATGAAACTTTACCACAATATAGCTTATACATCAGAATAACATATAGGCTACAATTTTTGAGGTTTCTAATGTGAGGTCGTAAAAAAACTCATTTTTTGCGCTACTAGACGGGACGAACCTGAAGTCCACGTGAACGAAGTCGCGGGCAAAAGCTAGTTTTTAATAAATTTTTAACCGACTTCAAAATAGAAGGTTAACATAATACGTTACTCTTTATTGCAGATCACACAGAATATTTTATAAATTCGTTAAAATAAATGGACAATGTAGGCGTATGTATGTTTGTCTGCGATTATTTCGCATTTACGCGGCCGAACCGTTTTTGATGCGGTATTAAGTGAAGTATTTGTTGCATTCAAGGGAAGATTTTAGTTACTATTCTGACCGACTTAAGTGGGTAACTAAAAAGTAGAAAAAAATATTGTATTTGGCTTATATTTATGTAATTAATCTTCGGGCCTAAAATGCGCGCCTTTTTATCGTTTATCGCAGCAATCGATTAATTTTATACGTTTTATTTATTTAAAGTTTTTACTTAGTTTAATTATTGTACTATTTGTTTATAAAAGCAATAAGAATTGCCTTTTTCTTCTTCAACTTAAGAGCTGCGCTCTTGTTGGTGAAGTAATCTGCCTTAGAGCCTTACTGTTAAAAAAATGTAGGAAACCGTTTCGTTTAGAAAATTCGATTATTTTATCAACGCGATAAACTATACTTGTAGAGGCGTGCATGTTAGGCCCACTGAGCACATCTATTAATATGAATTATAATATCAAAGATGTTGTTGCTAGTAGTGTGGTTGGTAACCCAACACAGTTACCGCAAGTCGGACATGGGCGAACGATTTAACTAGTTTACAAAGTCTAATGTCAATAGCGAATTTAGCTAAGTCAAGTTTTACGTAGCAAGTTATTGAAAAAACTTTTGAGACTCTCAAATAAGGCATTAGTGTTTTAAGACTTTTGTAATAAAGTGTATGCTCATCAGTGAATTTGTGTAACAGACCCAATATGGTATGAAATTCGAAATAAAGTTATAAAAATATTGTCCATAAAGTGCTCTTTCAAACTAAAAAGCTCATTAATGTATTTGCATGATTTTACATAAAGATACTGAAGTTTATAAATACGAGTTCGCCTACTACTTTTTGTCTCAAAAAAAACTGCTCATAAATTAATGATCCAGTGATACAGCAAAATAAATTAGTGACCCATCCAAAGTTTAGCTCCATATCGTCCCCGTCGTGGCAAAATTAAATAACCAACAAAACCAAAGTTCCGAGATATTGGAGTTTTTGTGATTTTTTTAAATAAAAATGGCGGTAACATTCCAAGCCGAAGGAAATTTACCGTCGAGATTTTGATATGTTATGAAGCTGCTTTAACTTCATAATTTAAATAGTCTATCATAATGCTACTTTCTATTATTTTAAATATAAAAATAAAAAAGTAATTATTTAGTTTTGCCACAAACCTATTTTATAACAAAATTGCAATTATCAAGTTTTAGTATGTCACTTTTGCAAGTTTTGGCACACAACCAAGGTATACTTTTTTTTATATTACCTACATCATCCCACTGCTGGGCAAAGGTCTGCCCCAATTCTTTCCATTTGTCTCTGTCACGGCCAACGACACCCAATTTCTCGCAAAGCTGGACAGATCGTCACTCCACCTCTTTCTAGGTCTACCCATTCGTCGGTAGCCGTCTGGTGGTATCCATCGCGTGACGATTTGGGCCCATCTATTCGGGTGCATTCAACACACATGCCCCGCCTACTCCCATTTAAGCTTTGCTGTCTTTTCGCCTACATCTGCTATTCCAGTTCTGGAGCGTATTGTGGTATTCCGGATCTTATCGATCCTTTTAATATGGTGAAAGGAATGCCAGGGGACATTTCTTCCAGAGGCCACCTCAAAGGAAATGGACCTGGTTGAATCCGGATGGCACGACGAGAAATGAGATAGACTTCATCATGACTACCAAGAAACGGTTATTTAATGATGTCTCCGTGATCAACTGAATAAAGACCGGTAGGTAGTGTAGTGTTTACCGGATGGTTCGAGGCACATGGAATTTAAATGTCAAATTGGAAAGGTCTCGCTTGATGAGGTTCACGCTCCGACCTACTCGTGCCCATATCCAAAATCCCGAGAGCTTTCAACTCAAGTTGTCAAACCGCTTTGAGTGCCTAAAGAATTGCGTTTCAGTGGACGAAATAAACAAGGAGTTTATGGAAACTATTCAAACGGTGGGGTCTAAGATTTTTAGTCCTGGCCGTAAAAATCATCCTCTAAGACTCTCGATCCACACTCTCGACCTTATAGCAGAACGTCAATCTATAGCATTGAAGACCTCCGTTAATGCTGAAAACTACAGTAGGTTAAAAGACGAATATGGAAGTCCCTACGACACGACATTTCTTCCTTTAACACGAACAGTGTTAAAGAACCGGTAGAGTGAAAACAAGGCTCCCAAGCAAGAGACATGACTATTGGGCAAAGCCTGTTGACGAAGCTTAAGACGGAGGGTGGCAGTCTAGCGTCGAAAAAAGCAGATGTTTTGAGGGAGATCGAGAAGTGCTATGGGCAGTTGTACACCTCAGTTGCCGAACCCGTTAATAGCTAAGGCCGGACACCCAAAAGCTATCCTGACCCGACACTACACCGAAGACATCCCGGACATCAGCCTCTACGAGATAAGGATGACCCTGAAACAGCTTAAAAACAACAAGGCACCTGAGGACGGAATCACAGCAGAGCCTTCAAAAGCCCCCCCTTTTGAAGGCTCTGCTGTGATGTGAACACCGGTACTCAAAGTCCTTCAGAGACTATTTAATTTCGTGCTGCTTGAGGGCTGTCTGAGTCATGGAACAGGAGTTTGGTGGTGTTGTTTTTCAAAAAAGGAGACAAAAGGTATGACTGGTAGACAACGTCATACGGCGTTAAGTCCACCTTTTGTACAAACTCTGGTTGTGCAATACAGTATAAATAAATAAATAAACAAAACCTTATTGAGGAACTATAGGCCCACCTCAGCCCTGAGCCATGTTAACAAGCTGATTCAAGAGTTATCACAAATCGTCTCGCACGTAGGTTTAATAAGTTCCAGCCTCCCGAACAAGCCGGATTAGGCCTGATGGTCGTTGGGGCAGAAGAGTTCATTGGAGACCCTTAGACGACCTTGTAAAGATTGCAGTCGTTGTGGGAAATCGTGGGGGAGGCCTAAGTTTAGCAGTAGACTGGTCCTTTGACTGATTATGATAAAAATATATAATACAATATTTTAATGAAAAATTAAACAAGAGCACTTATTCAATTTTGCCACAACCAATTTTTGTAACAATGTTTCCGAGTCAGTTGTGGCAGAATTCAACAAAGTCACTTATTGATTTTGTTTGTAGGTATGTCAAAACCCTCAATTGTAGTTATTTAATTTTTTCGTCATTTATTCAGTTTTTCCACGAAACTTTTTTAACAAACCTTGTTGTAATATGTGGTCAATAGAGTTACTAAAATTATGATATCTTCGCGAATATCATACATATTGCAACTAAAAATAGACCGAAATGTAGCTTACACTTTATATTATTTAAAAATAACAAAAAGTTAATTTCGGAAAAAGTGTCAGTTATTTAATTTTGACACGATGGGGACGATATATTTGTATTTCATTCGTAGTATGAATAAGATCAACTATGTTTAACTAAAACTTTGTGAGTTGTTATTACTACGTATAGAGAAGTTATGCCCAGCAAAAAATGTGTCGCTTTCCTTGAAACTTGAATTTCGAATATGAAACCATATTGTATGATTTGATGACAAGAGGCGTCAATTCATGGCGCACGAGACTTGTTCGTGGTGTCAGTTCTATACGCTATTGGTAAACCGCTTCATTGAGACTTAGCCTGTGGGGCGGCGGGGCGCGGGGGGAGGGTCGCGCGAGGGGTGCGCGTGGCGCGGAAACACCCGCCCGCGCCGCTCACTAACCGCGCTCTCCTCTCCCCCCGCACTCATTTGCCCCGCAGGCGAGGTCACAATTTCGCGGTCTACCTATAGTAATAGTAGTTCAATGCTAAAAATGCAATTCGATTTCAGAGCGCAGCGGGCTGGGAGCACAGAGAGCAAGTAGAGAAGCATTCGTCTCAAAAAGACTACGCCGTCGGCTTCGGCGGGAAGTTTGGAGTTCAGGCAGACAGACAGGACAAGTGCGCCGTCGGCTGGGACCACAGGGAAGAGGCGCAGACGCATAATTCACAAAAGGGTAGGCAATGAGCAGTTTTCTTGTCAAAGTATGTTTATATCATCGAGAGATGGCGCTAGCGTCACTTTAGGAACTAACTTTTTAAACTTAATTTAAGGTTTGTAACAGAGGGTAATTGCTTTTCGCCAAAGTAAATATTAGACAGTAAAAAAATAATAATGTACACTTAAAGGACATAATAATGCCAAAAAATAAGTACCCTTATTAATCCTTAGGTCATTAACGCATTTTACAATATTTACTTACGCCTTTTTTTCTTAGTCTATGGTGTCCGCCATCGTGAAAAAAAATGTTCCTAAAGTGACCCCAACGCCATCTAGTGAGAGCTGTAAAACGATGGGAGAAAACTGCTCATTAGTTAAACTAGTAGAAGTTGGTAACCATTTATGCGATATCCAACCATGCCTTTTATAAATAAATCCTTATTTTCCTTGGTCACGATATCACCCGTGAACGACCCATTTCACTATTCTTTTTTTTATTGTATTTGTTTTTGACAGGAGAAGGTTCTTATGCCAGGAAAAAAATATAAAATTGCTCGAAAAATTTGAACGGGCTGGGGACGAAATAATGTTCACTGGATTAGCCAGTTTTAATTAATTTTCACAATTTATGCTAGTCTATGAAGTTATTATACTAAGGGCCTTTATTGCTTTGTGTAAGGTGCAGCCTGATTATAAATGGTGGGGTCTACCAATCGTACTTCTTCGCATAGCCAACTGATAAGTGATAAGCTTCAAATAAAATCGAATTTAACATAATCATACTTAAAAAATAAATGATGTTTGTGGAACGGTAAGCTACTTGCTGCGGTTAAGTGATCGTTAAGTAAACGCGTCTCGTGTTCGATTCTGTCTTAGTTCTTATTACTTCTAGTAGTATTATGTACATGCCTGCCTAATATTACGTTAAGATATAGTCCCCCTAGCCGATTTCGACTACGGTGGCCAGTCACAACGACTAACCGACTGCGCGGGACATATTATAGTGCAAAATTGTTTGCGCAAACACAGGTGCACTCTCTATTCCTTTCACTCTCATAGCCCGATGGGACAGCAATCTGACACGACCGGAGAGAGATCAGGCGCAGGACCAACGGCTTAACGTGCTTTCCCAGGCACGGGGGGTAAAACACCGCCAACTTCCAAACTCCGGGCTACCCTGAGAATTTCTGAACAGAAAAATCCAAGTATATATTTTTGTCCCGACCCGGGAATCGAACCCGGGACCTCCGGCGCGGCCGTCGCTTTAAAATGCGACCCTCTCACCGCTGCACCACCGAGGCAGTTAAGATACTACGCCTGGATTAAGATGGTTGTTGTCAATTTCAACAAGTATTTGGTTCTATCACTCGTCTCAAGGTGGTATTTCTTAATAATAAAACTGGCATTATTTGTCTTCAGACTACGCGCTGGGCTTCGGCGGCAAGTACGGCGTGCAGTCAGACCGGCAGGACGCGTCGGCGGTGGGCTGGGACCACCAAGAGAAGGCGCCCGCACACGCCAGCCAGGTCGACCACAAGAAGGTACATACAGACAGACATCATTACCGGTTTAAAGACGTTAGATATGACCTTACGGCATAGACATACGAAATAAGATGTCGAAGTAATTCTACTGTAAAAGTAAAGCTCATGAGAGCGGGCTATAGTAGCCACGTTGTTTTTATAGTCACGATTCTTACCCGGAGCCTTTCAGGCAAAGATGTCAAAGATCGAAAAAATAAATTACTTTAACTTTCGTTATTATAATAAGGAAAAATAATGCTTCCTTATTGCTTAGAATGCCGTTCCAACCGCATTCTGATGACGTTCAGTGATTATCTGGAAGAGTCTTTAGTGTGTATAGTGAGTATTTGCGACAGCCCGAAAATTTATAGTTGCTTCTCTTTCGAGTTGCGTATCCAAAGCGTGAAAACGGGACCATATTACTAAGACTTCGTTGTCTGTCTGTCCGTCCGTCTGTCGTCACTATAACAAAAAATACTATAAACAAAATAAAATATATATTTATGGGGGGCTCCCATACAACAAACCGCGACTTTTTGCCCTTTTTTGCTCGATATCAATTGTTTTTCTAGTCAATAGTATGAAAACCTTCGTGCACGAGTCAAACTCGCACTTGGCCGGTTTTTTAGGGTTCCGTAGCCGAATGGCAAAAAACGGAACCCTTATAGTTTCGTCAAGTCTGTCTGTCTGTCTGTCTGTCTGTCTGTCTGTCCGTCCGTATGTCACAGCCACTTTATTCTGAAACTATAAGCATCACATAGCTGAAACTTGGTAAGTAGGTGTATCTTGTTTACCGCTTTCCGATTCAGATACAAAAAGTAAGAAAAAATAATATTTAAGGGGGGGCTCCCATACATGAAACTAAAACCTAAAAATTTTTTTTTACTCAAACCTATGCGTGTCGGGTGTCTATGGATAGGTCTTTGAAAATGATGTTGAGGTTTCTAAAACCATTTTTTCTAAAAGTGTAAGGTTTGAGATATAGACGCTTCCAAAGTGGTGAAATGGGCGTCCCCCCCCATCTAACTTTTGAACTAAGAAAGTGAAAATTTTGAAAAGAATATATGTTGTAGATCTCAACAAAAACTTGCAACGAAAATTAGTTTGAAGGAGATCGAACCAGTAGTTTTTGAGATATTGCACATTTTTATCAACCGCAAATATAACTTTGTCTTTCATACAAACACTATGAAAAACAAAGTTATTTTTGCTGTTACAATATATTGTGATGTTTTCGTTAAGTGAAAGTAAGTGGACCCTGAATTCAGTTAAGGGTGGCACGGAACCCTCAGTGCGCGGGTCCGACACGCACTTAACCGGTTTTGTTTTTTACTAACAAAGTCATAAGCCTTACGATCACTAACTCTCATGGACCACTGTTATGTCTCAAATAAATAAACATTTATTTATTTAACCTAAATAGGTACTTATACGTTTTTGAGCGGAGAGTTTCAATACTTGACATTGTATTTAAAATACGGTGGTGCAATCGAGCTTTAGAGTTCCATTCTTTTTATTTTATTGTCGTCGAGATTGAAGTGTTGTATTCTTCACAACATCTACTCAGGGTTTCGGCGGCAAGTTCGGCGTGGAGACCGATCGCGTGGACAAGTCGGCGCATCGCTTCGACGAGGTTGAAAAGGTTGGCACCAACTACACGAAGCAGAAGCCCGACATCGGCGGCGCCAAGCCCTCGTCTATCAGAGCCAAGTTCGAGAACATGGCCAAGGAAAAAGAACAGGTTGGTGGCAGCCAAGTATTTTGATGTGTTGCGATGCCAAAGAAAAGCACTTCTACAGAGTCTATATAAAACTGCTAACAAATATAAATCAGATTAAAATTTAATTTAGTAAAAAAAATGAAATAAAATAAAAAATACAATAATAATAACATTAGTTCGAATTTTCACGGCTGCAACTGATTTTATAAAACTAATAAATTAATATTGTTTTCAGGAAGCTCAACAATCTGTACAAAGGATAAGACAGCAAAGAGAAAAAATTGACAAAGACTTATCACAAAAGGTATGGACAAGATATATCTGGTAGAAAATAATGTATAAAAGTAGATACCTTGACGCAAGACAGTTTTACGTGGCTGTATGTGTTGTTGTTTATGAAAATGTACATGAAAAAAAACATATTTCATGTTGAAAAAAAATAGTTTC